>JZKD02S0032091.1:0-19061 GCA_000966675.3 Picea glauca
TATTCCATTGCTATATTAATTGACATTGATCTCATTGATACATATTTTTTTAATTGCTTATATATTGATATCAGATAGTTATATGAAGTACTAACCCCTTTAATTATAGCATGCATATATTGTTTTGTTGTTGTCTTGTTCCAGGAAGGTGTTCTCATTTGGGGCTACACTTCATTATTGGTTGTTAGTCGGACTATCTGATCTTGGTGGTAACCTGTGAGGAGGGACTTTTACTTTGACCTTTATACCTTTTCCTCTTCAAAACCCCAGGTTATCGGGGATGTCTCCCCTGGGCATAACCTCCCTAAATAGAAAGAACCTTCCCATTGTGGTGACATTGGGTGGGGTAGGTTCTTGTTACGCTAGTTTGGCCCTTATCTTCTAGCCTTTTGACCTAGATACAAATTGTGCGATAACAGTCTCCTATCTACGCATTGAGTAGAAAATTTGTATTTGTTATTTTCTTGCGATGCACCTAGTGAAATGCTCGGTGTGTGAAAGGTTTCTCTTTCCCTTGGGTGCAACAATCGATCATTCCATGCAACATACTCAAAGTAAACTCATCCTCCACTAGTTCTAAACAACTTCTTAAGAAACTTTTCAAAGTACGTGCCTTCTCAATTTTCCTTTCTAAATGGTCATATATTGGGCATATCATACATCGGTGGACTGTCATACAAAGGTGGTGTGGTTGAAGCCAATGTTATCCATTATGCTCATATCACTTATTTTCTTTCTTGCTTGTAGGTCTCTTTCTCTTTTCCAGGATCAAACAACGGAAGAGGTTTTGTTGCTTTCCTGACCCACTGGTGGATCATTTTTCCTTGATCTTTTGCATCAGCTTTGGTTCGTGTTCCTCTATGCATAAACACTTATATCTTGGGTGTTTCATCACATGCCTCTGCTACTATCATATATACATTTGGGTTCCTTGTTTCTTGCCACTTTTCGATCAGTTCTGGGAAATCCTATGTTGCATCATCTAGTTGCCTGCAATATGTGCATGTCATGCAGTGATTCAGACAGTC
The DNA here is from genome assembly GCA_000966675.3 of Picea glauca. Lineage (NCBI taxonomy): Eukaryota > Viridiplantae > Streptophyta > Pinopsida > Pinales > Pinaceae > Picea > Picea glauca. The sequence goes on from JZKD02S0032091.1 coordinate 1,029, forward strand.
TCACACCAAATGTCCATGTTGATTACAGTTATAATGTATCATTGTTCCTCTTCCTTTGTCGAATCCCTCTCTTATCTGACCTCTGAAGCCTCCTCTTTCTCCTTGATTATAAACTCTTTGAGTATTATACTGTAGATATCTTCCTTCAGATTCTTCTCCATGGACTTTGTATGCATCTGCGATGTGCTCTTTCATCAAATAAAATGCATGGAAATCCTTCTCTTCATGTCCCAATGACTTACAAAAATTACAAAACAAGTTTCTTGCAATGCTCTGATATTTCTGCATTAATGGACAAGTAGTAGGGTGGTGACCCATAATCTTGAAAATCTCACACCATACCCCTAATGGATTTTAATTTCATTTATTCAAATACTAGTGAAAAGTTGGACATTTTTTCTTATGATGACCTTTTGTTCTACATGCGACGCACTCAAATTCTTCTCGCTTTTCTTTTCCTTTTGCAAGTTCCTGCAACTGAGTAGTCATCGTTGCTAACTATGACTGAAATTCAGCCATCCCTACACCATTTTCTCCTACAGATGATGCTTCCACTTTCATAGCAATTTCTAGGGCTTCCTACTGTGACACAACCTTCTATTGTGTCAAGGGGCAACATTTATGTAGCAACAATCTTGCTAAACACCACTCCCTATGTTCTTCATCTATAATTTGGAATGTCAATCGATCCTTCAGTATATTGAACCTTTGATCATAATCCCACACGGATTCATTCATTATATACTTGATCTCCTTCAACTCTATAACTCACTACGACTCAGACTTAGGTTCTGGAACGCTTTCAATAGAGCTTGTCTTACATCTTCCAATGTTCTAGTTTTCCCCATGGGAGTAGTAGCCTAATATTTCATGTACCATAGTATCATGTGGTCTTTGAATGTTGTCACCAACTATGCAATATTTGTAGCATCATATTTGGCATTCTTCACAGTCCATATTGTCTCAAAAATCAACAAATCTTGTTCTGGATCTTATGAACTTGCCCCATGAAAGACATGCATTCTTAAAGTGGAATCTACTCCCACCATCGTATTCTGCATGGTATTCCTCCTTCGTGATACTATCTGAAGTTGGTTTACTGTACTACTTCCATTGTTCTGACTGTTATCCTTACTTCCCTTACTAACTATAATCAGCAAAGTTTCTTTAGTCCCTAGAGAAGCACAAGGGGACATGTGTTTGACGTAGAGTTTGGAAAGAGTGGAATATTCTTCTACTAGACTGAGTTGAACTTCTTTGTGTGGTATGATATGGATTATTACACCAGTGTCTCTCTCTTCAAAATCATTGTGATGCTCCTCTCTATCAGCCATTGTCCTCCTCCTAGTATATTGAAACCTCTTTCCACTGTGCAATACCCAAATATCTTCTTATGTCGCACCTTCTTCTTTTCTCAAAATCATCAGCCCATATATTCCTCATTCATTCTTCTTTACACTTGGACTATTCCCTGTTCATCCCCAGTCCCTTTTATGCACGAAAGCTCTTATCTTCTAGAGAAATTAGATTCCATATTTATAACCCCCTTATCACACAACAACATATTAATCCAAGTATATAGTGACTACAAGTATCTTATGTGCGGTCCCTTAAATAATTCCATTTCAGCAACACTATACGATTGACTACAATCTATAAAAAAATTATTAATGTAACCTCCCAGTATGTTATCCATCCAAAAATCAACTATGTGTGATACTTTATTACTTATAGTATTAAGTTGTTGGATTAAATCAGGAGTCCAATTTTTCATAACAACAGTGTGAAATCTTCCATTCTTTTCAACTAATCTGTGGATCCACTCTGCTAAATATTTTGGAAAATCAGCAAAGAAAATTTCATACAAATTTGTAAACACATACCTTTGTAGCCATTTATCTACACTGATCTACGAATTCTTATTCTGATATACAAAAAACTTGATCTCCTTTGTGCCCAACCGTTGTCCAATATCCTCCCTAGTAGTTCTCCACATTCCCCTCAATTACAGATCACGATCCTGAAAACTGAACCATTTGTTGGCATGTAGTAGGCAGACCTAGGGTTCAACATTAAATGAACAACAAAACCCTAAAGATAATGGCCCTTTCAGAATCACCTGCAAGAAGGTGAAAACTCGCCTGAGGTACCTATGGGGACTGTAGGAACCAGGTTTCTACAGTCGAGAAGGGAAAGGAGGAATTCATTCTTACCAGTATACCTAACATTCATTCATTAGACCATTCATGATGTGCACATAACCATCATATAACTTATTCATACTAATCATTCATTCAATAAGTGCATGAAATAACTAGAACAGTAAACAAACACATCACAAAAAAATAAAAAGACACCATAATTAACGTGGTTCACCCCAAACTAGGCTATGTCCACAACAACATGCTTCTTATATTATTATTCAGCACCATTTCTTACAAAAGGTGTACATTGCGCTCATACATGATAAACCAGTTCTATCTAATATTCCCTTGCATTCATGCATACAGTGCACGCTTAGCTCAGAACTCACTCATCCATAATATACTCTCCAATTACTCTCTCATCACTCTCCCATCACTCTCCCATCACTCTCCCTTTCTATCCAAAACCCATATATATTTATACATTTACATTAGGGCTTAGCCTGTTACAAAATGGACCAAAATTTATAACTACTTCTAACTAGAATCCCCCTTTTGCATGTGCTACTCCTGAAAATGCGCTAACTTCCTTTATTTCTTCCATGCGTACTACTCCTTAGTTGACTTGTCCCATGGTTTTCTCTTGCATAATTCCCAAAATGTCCTTCTCCAACAATGATGGCTCATGTATTGAGATGCAACAAACTTGAAACTGTAGAAATCAAACCACACTATATTGTGAATAGATTTTGTAAGCAAAGGAAATAAACTAACCTAAATTGCAAAGAAAACAATTGTTAGCCAGAAAGCTAAATCTTGTAATATGAGTGCAGAGTTGCAACAACAAGATTTGGAACACAGGAAATATTAGAGTTACAACAAAGTATTGAACAGAGGAATTGTTGGAAATAAAAGAAATAGATAAGATATGCTACATATGCACATTCGTTAATCAGAAAAGAGGGTTATGCAATTTCAACTTGGAGTGGCGGAAATAGGAGTTGTAGGAAATGGAAAATAACAGAGTTACAGCAGAGTGTTAATAAAGAAATTGCTTGAAATAATTGAAATAGATAAGAGATGCTATAAATACTTCTATAAAATATAGAAGATACAAATAGCACCAAGCTGAGGGGGGCCTACCTCCTTAGAAGAGGTATTGATTAAAGAATGCAGTAAGGAATTAAATACTCAACACACCATCACTTGGACAAGAGTAAACAAAAAATCACATTGAAGAAAAATGCACAAATACAACAAATAAATTTGTGTTCACTATATTTCTTATACATCCTTCCTCCCTTGGCTCATAGAGGGAAGGGGTATTTATACATAATAGCTTCTTCCTAAATTAATCAAATAACTTGATGGGCATCCATGATAATTGGGTTGTTCCATATCATTACATCATTTTCTTCAAAAGATAGAAAATATCAGGCACGTGTTGACTTAATCATCCATATGGAAAGTGGAGGTTGAGTCATTCATTCCTTTCTGGGCACCCAATCGCCTTTTTCATATTCTTGCATGAAGGATTTGGTTGTTTGACTGTCTTTTCAATCCCTAGATGATAGTTGTACAGTTCACTGATGTGTTTTTATAGTAGACGCAGAGTTACAACACCCATCTCAAAGTTGCAGCAATGGTCATGTAGTGAGAGCTAAAACAATGGTGAGGAAAGATTTGAAACACAGTGAGAGTCACATCAAGAGTCATAGCATGGTGAGATTCACCACAAAAAGAATTGCAACAAGGGAAAGAGTCTCAGCAAGAGTGACAATCATAGCAATGAAGAGTTGCAACAATGGTTTCAACAACCCATAGTTGCAATAGCTACACTCAAGAAGAGAGTTGCAGTAACTCATATTCAGGAGTTGTAGCTCTTATGTTGGGAAGGAACTTGTGCATCCTTGTTCCTGTAAACAACTATTAACACAGAAAGGTGAATATCTCCTAAAAATGCATAAGAATAAGATTGAAATGGCATGTTGAGAGAATAATTATACCTTGACCAAAAATTAATCATTACGAATGAAAATGGTATTAGGATAGAATGGAAATGGGAAAAAGGGTATACAACAAACATTGGATGGGTGCTAAAAAGATGTAAATTTGAGCACTTGTCATCTCCCTTCAAATGAATTCGTTACATGTCCCCATGCAACCAAACAGTTATTTTGAGTCTGAGAGGGTGAGACTCCCATGGAGGTTGTTGATGTCATAATCAATTTCCCCTACCTCGGGAGTAGAAGCTTCTTTCTCATCTTGTTATCCTTCTAGAATTGCATCAATACCTTCTCCTAAAGTTTCCCCTGTTGGTTCTTGTGTAACAACAGGGTCCTTCTCTTATGTTTCCATTGTTTCTTTCTCATGTGCCTCCCCTGTTGGTTCTAGTGTACCAGCATGGTGAATTCCTCTACTGGTTCTTGTGTCATAGCAAGGAAATTTTCCTCTAGTGGTTCTTGTGTGTTAGCAGGGTGACTTTCCTTTGTTGGTTCTTGTGTGACAACAGGTTATTTTTCCTCTGTTGTTTCTTGTAGGGTATCAAGGTGACTTTCCTTTTCTTTTTTTCATGTGTGACAATAAGGTGACTCTCCTATATTGGTTCTACAACAATGGATCATGTTTCCTAGAAAAGGTAGTGTAACCTATCCAAATGTCTTTCCTTTCTGAGCTCATCTCCAAACAACTAGACAGAGATTTGAAGCTTCATGTTCTTCTTCTCAAGCATCTTATTCTTCCTTAAAAGTGACATATATAAAGGTGTAAGAAATGGGGCACTCATTGCTTTATATTTTCTAATCTTGGTTGGCTCTCGGGCATCATTTTCCTCGGTTCCTTTTGGAATTGCACCTTCTTTGTCATCTGTGTAGACCTATAGAATTGTAGGAAGTCCCTCTCCTAAAGTTTCCCTTGATGGTTCTTGTGAAATAGCAAGGTTTTTTGCCCCCATCTCTTCATCAGGTGCAGACCCAGTAGAGTTTTGACCATCCCAAATCATATCCACAAGGTGAAATTCCCCTGTTGGTTCTAGTGTGATGGAAGGGTCCTTCTGTTGTTATGCAATTGTTCCTTCATTGTGTTCCTCCCCTATTGGTTCTTATGTAGCAGCAGGGGTTTTCCTTTTGTGAGCTATAGCACTATGTCTTTCCTTCTTCTTCCTTCAATTTAGAACATATATTGGCATTTTCTTCATCCTCCTCAGTATTCTAGTTGTGGTTTTGCTCCCTTTTACCTCTACGATGCTCTCATGGTTTCCTTCATTTCACTAAGGAGTTATAGAAAAACCCTCAGGGGTTTCTTCTTCAGTGGTTGTAGTTCTAGGAGTTGCAGCAATGTCGATCTCTAGAGACCTCTAGAGTTTTAGTAGCCACAGCCTCAGGATTTGTAGCATTTTTTCTCATGGTGGAGTTGTATCAATTGCATCTCCTCCGGGTGGGGTTACAATGGTCGTTGGTTGCCTCACCACTTCTCTCCATGTCCTTCCCTCCTTGCACAATGCATGCTAAAAAATATTTTTTATGAGTCCATGTTGTGAGAGGGATTCCTTAGGGCGGACATTTTTTTTTTCATGTGCGGCCATGGTCTATAGTGTCCTCCAGAGGAAAAATGGCATATTAACCAGCTTTTCTTGTCACAGGTGGTCAAGTAGGAGAATGTGTTGTAGGTATACAACTGATCCAGATTTACGAGTAGAACGAGTTGATTAACAGAATGAATACAATAAACATAGAGATATGAAGAATAACACAGATATCCAGTGAACAATATCTTCTATTAAATAATGAATAGGTTGAAACTGTTAAACTGTCGAACTGAAACACTTGCTTGAATGGTGGTATCTATCTCTGGAAGAGATGTGGCTKCCACATGCATCTGTCTGAGAAGAATGGATTACAATGAGGCTCCAGAGGCATTTTTTATATTACTCRTGAATTCTGAAACCCTGGACATCYAAAAACCTAACCCTAGAAGGTGAAACACTAAAAGTCATGTGGGCCCCTATGGGTAAGTTGGTACCTCAACTTCCCAGGGTYGTAAMTTTTTCATACGACCTTCGTTTTAGGCGTGTGTTAGCCTGTTGGAAACGTATTTCAAAGAAATACACATTCCACCATCAAAMTCTAACTTCGTCTACAGTTTGACTGTGGCGATACAAAAAAGTAACATTTAGGGCCCCAAAATGGCCCTAGAAGTACATCAAGATGTGCTAACATGRAAACATACAAAATAAGCTAGTTGGATTAGGAGGGAGGCCACCARTATCCACCTGGAGGATGTGTGGGGCTTTARACATCCCCAAAAGTGTAGAACCCATAATTAGAAAGAATTACAAAAGAACRTGTTGAACAAAAAYGAATAAGAGGAGCCAGTTGGAATAGGTGGGTGGCCACCAATATCCACATGGATCAATCCTCCCCCCTTAGGAAGCAATGGTMTACATTGCGTTGAGTTCCCCCATCAKGTTAGGAAACTTCTATTGGATTTGGMCCTAGGTGAGCCACTTGCCTTGATGTAGAAATTGMCCTACCTTGACAACCCGATAAATATGGATCCTCTARTGGTGAGTGCCCTTGACCTGTGTGTCCACTATYTGATCAGTGGAGGATTGTTCCATGCAGTCAGGGTTGAGCTCTGTTGGTGTCAGTTGTTCTGCGATCTGTGAGTTTTCCAATAATGATGGAAAATATGGTCGAAGGAGGTCCACATTGAACAATGGATGCAGGCCAAGGAAGGGTGGAGTATTGAGCTCAAAAGAATTTCTACCCATAGAATTGGTGATAGCGTAAGGTCCATAGCGAAGTGGGAGAATCTTATGATGGGGCCCCGTGAGATGCTCCTTCTGCAAATGTAAAAAAACTTTGTCGCCAACCTGAAACTAGTGTGGTACCCTGTGTTTATCATGGCGTTGCTTGTACTTAGAATTGGATTTTTGCAAAATCTCCTGGACATGTTGGCAGATGTATTAAATACCCTCAATGAATCTGGTGGATTTGTCAATCGTAGACTGATCATGGGAAGATTTTTTTTGTGTGGTGGCAAGAGCAACTGCAACATCAATGGGTCCCAAGGGTTGGAATCCCAGACCCACCTGAAATGGTCTATGGTCGATGGAGATATGGAGAGCCATGTTGTAACTGTGTTGAACATAGAGGATACTCTCATCCCATGTACGTGGATGATTAGAATTGTACATGTGCAGGATGTGCACAATCATCTGATTGACGACCTTTGTTTGGCCATCGGTTTGGAGGTGGAAAGAAGTGGATTTTGTGAGCTTGGTGTCCAACAGAGACCAGAGAATCGACCAAAATGTGCTAAGGAACTTGTTGTCCCAATCAGATATGATGGTTTGTAGTATCCCAAAGTGGACCCACACTCGTTCGACGAATATCTTGGTAGTATATGTCGCTATGATATTCTTCTTGCAGGCTATGAGGATGGCCATCTTCAAAAACCAATCAACGACCACAAATATGCAGTCATTTCCTTTCTTGGTGGATGGAAAACCAGACATGTAATCCATTGAGATGGATTCCCAAGGCTTCTTGGGAATGGGAAGAGGGGTGTATAATCCTTTCTTCTTAATAGTTAGCTTGGAAATGGCACAGGAAATGCAAGATATGATATAATTTTCAATTTCCTATCAAATTTTTGGCAATAAAAATGTTTTTGAAGAACGACCATAGTTTTCTCCATGCCAAAATTTCCTGCCACCCGACTGTAGTGAGCTTCCCAAATCATCTTTTCACACTCACTTGTAGGAACACGGAGATGGCTCAAGTGGCATCATATTTTGTCCTGAATGTGAAAATTGGTGATAGATGTGTCTGTACCCAAGAGATGATAGGTGGTGGCGAAGTCTGGATCTTGTTGATAAAGTTGGGGCCACTCAGATCCTTCATGTCCATAGGAATGGAGCACAGTGGTGAGTGCAGCCACAAGAGGCCAACTAAGGCAGTCAACGACATGATTGGAGATACATGTTTTATACTTTATGTTGAGATGGAACTATTGAAGGTAGGTGGACCACTTTCGATGGTGATCATTCTGCAATTTCCCCTTTGTCTGTATGAACTGCAAAGGATTTTGATCAGTGTGTATGATTGTCTCTTTTCCCAGAATGTAATTTTTCCATTAACGATAGGCTTGTACAATGGAATACATTTCCTTATCATTGATGGGGTATTTCCAGATAGTGTCGGAGAGTGCCTCACTATGGTATTCCACTAGATTCCCATGTTGAGTGAGAAATATGCCCACAACATAGGCAGATGCATCAGTCACAACCTTGAATGGTTGTTGCAGATCGAGAAAGGAGAGTACTGGAGCTGAGAACAAGCGATTCTTCAGATCATTGAATGCTTGTTTCTGATCCTTCCCCCACATTAACTTGCCCCTACCACCACCCTTGGTCACCTAGCTGAGAGCCCATGCAATATGGGAGAATCCCAACACGAACCATCGGTAGAAGTTGGCTAGTCCCAAGAATCTTTGAAGCTCGTTCAGTGTGGTCAGGGTTGGCCAGTAACAGATAACTTGGATATTATATGGATAAACATGTACCCCATGCTCATCAACAATGTAGCCCAATTATTGGACCTTTTTCATGCCAAAAGAGAATTTTTCCAAGTTGGCATATAGCTTGTGTTGTCGCGGAGTGCTCAAAACATATTGAATATGTCACATGTGCTCCTCTCGTGTCTTGTTGAATATGAGGATGTCATCCAAATATACCACCACAAAGAAGTTGGTGAAGGTTCTCAATACATCATTCATCAACCTCATGAAAGTGGTTGGTGCATTTGTTAATCCAAAGGGCATGACTAGTCATTTGAAGAGACCTTCTTTATATTTGAAGGTTGTCTTCCATACATCAGTTGGTTCGATGGGAACCTAGTGATAGCTAGACTTTAGGTAAATCTTTTTGAAGAACTTTTCCCCCTTGAGTTGGTCAAGAAGGTCATCAATCCTGGGAATGAGGTACCAGTTCCTGACTGTGATTTTGTTTAAGGCTCTATAATCAATGCAAAGTCACCACGTCCCATCCTTCTTTTGCACCAGTACAATCAGGCTTCCAAAAGGGGAGGATTTGGGTCTGATGTGCCCCTTTTGAATCATCTCTTGGATTTGTCGCCTGATTTTGTTATTTTCCATCAGTGAGCGACGATAGACTAGTCCATTAGGTAGAGGTGCGTTAGGGGTTAGATCAATTGTATGCTTGACTTGACAGTGTGTCAGTACCCATGTAGGTGAGGAGAAGATGTCTTTGTATTCTTCCACAATCCCATACACTTGCTTATGTTTCAAAGAGAGTCTCTATGTAGAGGCCACGGATGTGGTAGTGACCTTCTGCTTACTGTGAGCACGAATCACAAATAAGATGAACTTCCCATTCTGTGAGATGACCTTATTGCATTTCTTAGCAGAGATTAAAGAAATAGCAGTAGGCGACACTACCTCTAGTATTATGTACAATTTTCTACCCAAAGTAATAATAACACTGCGGGGTCTAGACTCATACAGAGCATGACACTTCCACAAATATGGTTGTCCTAAAATAACATCACAAACTTCAAGGGGATAAATATCACACAGTACCTCATCTTTGAAAGGCTTGATGCCATAGGGCAGACGGCACTATTGGCTAACATGGAGATCTCTTCCTTGGTGAATCCAGCTAATAGTGTAGGGTTGTGGGTGCGGTGTCATTGGTAGGTTTAGCCGCTTGATGACCTCTGTTGAAATAAGGTTCTTATTAATACCTCTATCGACAACGAAATGAAGCAGATCCCCCTTTAACCACATCTGTGAGTGAAATATGTGTTCCCCTTCCTCTGGTTCTTCTATTTCGCTTGGCCGTAATTTGGTGGTAGTGATAGTGGCACTAGGTTCAGCATCGATAATTTGCTTCCCTCCTTCAGGATTTGATTTAGAATAAGAATCTTCCTCTGACTCGGAAGCCTTTAGTTCGGCCATGAGGCACTGCTTGGAGCAACATTATTTGGTGTTGTGCCAAGGGCTTTTATGGTACTCACACCATTTTCCTATGTCCTTCTTCGTCTTCTAATTTCCCTTCATGTGTTATGGCTTGGATTGGTTGTTTTGAGGGTGGCCATATCGACTTGGTCCCTTGTTGTTTGGGTTGGGGCTATCTTTTCCTTGCTTCGGCTGTGAGGGGTTTGCAGATCCAAACTCTTGCCTTTTTTTCTTAAATTTCTGCTCAAACTTGACAACGTATCTATAATTTGTGTTCAATGAGGCGATGTCTAGAAAATCCATTTTTGTTTGAATGTATCTATGCAAAAATTCATGTTATTTGAGCACCAGATGATTCTCAGAGTCTTTGATACCCAATTTGATGTGTAGGGTATGGAAAATATTGGTGAAATATGGTATTGTCTAGTCCATTTCTTGACGTGGGGTGGTCCATCTAGTGTGCTGGTCCTCGTAGCTTCCAACGGGGTAGTATTGTTCTTTAATGGCGTCCTGGAAGGAATCCCATGTAGGGGCCACCAAAAAAATTATAGATTCATCCACGACCCTTTTCTCAGAGTAAGTATCCCACCAGTATTTAACATGGGAACGACCTTGAGGAGTGAAAAAGTGATATTTTCCCTATCATAAAAATTGTGGACCGAAAAATACCCTTCGAGCAGATTCAACCATTTATCTGCAACATCTGCATCTATCAGTCCTTCAAATAACAGAATATCAAAATTTACTTGTACCTTGAAGGGGGTTGCATGGTAGCTTGATGAAGATGCTTCTCCTGTGGGCAGTTGTCAAAGGATCTGCGCAAAGTTGTCCATCATTTTGTTCCTTTATCACGCAAGGGTTTCCTTGAGAAACATTTTAATAGGATCTCCTGCTCCATCATATTTATTTTCGTCCCCCATGGGTTGTTTTCATTCTCGGCGCGACCAATCTTGTAATGGCTCAATTGGTTTGAGTCACAACTTCTTATACCTAGATCTTATCGAGGACATGCACGAAGAAAAATAAATGAAGAGCGTATCGCTCTAATACCATTGATCCGGATTTAGGAGCGGAACGAACTAATTAACAGAATGAATACAGTAAACATAGAGATATGAAGAATAACACAGATATCCAGTGAACAATATCTTCTATTAAATAATGAAATAGGACTAAACTGTAAAATTGTAGATCTGAAACACTTGCTCGAATGGTGGCAGCTATCTCTGAGAAGAGAGGTGGCTTCTACACACATCCATCTGAGAAGAATGGATTACAATGAGGCTCCAGAGGCCTTTTTTATATTACTCATGAATGACAAAACCCTAGACATCCAAAACCTAACCCTAGAAGGTGAAACGCCAAAATTCATGTGGGCCCGTATGGGTAAGTTGGTGTAATTTGGTACCTCAACTTCTCAGGGTCATAACTTTTGCATACGACCTTTGTTTTAGGCGGGTGATAACCCGTTGGAAAGGTTTTTCAGAGAACTACACATTTTGTTGTCAAACTTTGACTCTATCTATATTTTGACTATGGCGAGCCAAAAAAACAATGTTTAGGGCCCCAAAATGGCCCTAGAAGTATAACAAGATGTGTTGACATGAAAACATACAAAATAAGAAAGTTTGATTAGGAGGGAGGAAACCAATATCCACCTGGAGGATGTGTGGGGCTTTAGACATCCCTAGAAGTGTAGAACCCACAATTACAAAGAAGTACAAAAGAACGTGTTGAACAAAAACAAACAAGAGGAGCCAGTTGGAATAGGTGGGTGGCCACCAATATCCACCTGGATCAACAAAACCATAGTGGAATTCACAAGTGATGTATCATTACACTACCATAGTATTGTATTTCCATGGACTGGGTAGTGAGGTTCTATTGAATCCCATTCCTTTCTTTACTAGGTCTTATCCTGGTTCGAGGAAGTGTTCCAGGATTTCAAGCTTCGAGATTCGTAGACAATACCAACACTCCCTTGTCTGAGGAATACCAGTTACCTTGGCTATCACCTCCTTTTTCACTTGTACCGCCATTACTACTACTTCAGTCCTAATTTCTCATAAATTGATGGTAAATTTGAGTGGCAGATTGTCATCATACCCTCGTAACCTATGTAAGTACTCCATCCAGCCTCCTTGATGAAACATCTCTCTGATATTCTTGTATGCCTCCAATAATAGTGTCTCTATAGGTTCCTTTTTTTTCAGTGAGGCCCCCATTCTTCCTAATTAGAGCTCAAGCAAACTACAGCTGCAAAATGGAATGAACAATCCAAAGGGTGGAGATTTCAAAATATGGAAGGGAATGATGTTGCGGCAGAGAAATTATGTCGTAGAATAGAATATTTTGAGTGTGTGATGGGGTGGCGAGTGATGCAATCAAGTCATGAAAAGGCCCATATATTCCTATTAATTACACATAATCAAGAGACATACCTTATAACTTACCATACATCATAGTGATGGCATGTATCTTCTTCGCGCTGGCATATTATCCCCACAGGAAAGTTAGGATCATCATTAGCATCAAGATTTGCAGCACTAGTCTAGAGTTGCATCAACAGAGCTCCCGAGTTGCAACATCATTCAGATTTGCAATAATATTCAAAGTTGTGGCAATGTTCGGAGTTGAAAAAATGTACAGAGATGAAACAATGTGAAGAGTTGCAACAATGTTCGAATTTGCAACAATAGTGCTTTAGAGTAGCATCAATGTTTAGAGTAGCAAAAACGTTCCAAAGTTGCAGCAACAGTGCTCCAAAGTAGCAGAATTGCATCTTGATATGGTGTCTCAATAGGAATCATCTTTTCCCAAATCGTTTGTTGGTACTTTGGCAATGGAGTTGTAGTTTCAACATTCATAGTTGCAACAATAGCATTCCATATTTGTAGCACCGGGGCTATAAAATGGAGTTGCAGTTACAACATTATTATCCCATGCATGTTCTAAAAATACTTTATTAGTAAAAAAAAACATATGATCAGAAGGATCCTGACATAGCCATCACGAAATTGTGAATTGTCCTTCTTCTTCTTCTTCTTCTTCTTCTTCTTCTTCTGATTCTTCTTATTCTTCTTCTTACTATTATTATTATTATTTTAACATGTCATGTGCCAGCATAGGCTGATTTTCACAAAAAATGCCCCCAGATATGCCCTTAAGGGTTTTCATACATGGGATTTTTTTATTTTTTATTTTTAGAGGAATGAATCATTCATCAAGGGTTCCCCCCTTGTTAAAGATATTTAGATCAACGTCAGACCATCCACCAGTGATCCTCTTTATAAATAATCCTTGGATAGGGGTCTATGATATAATCAAATATTCTCTCCATTTTCCATCAGTGGATTTATCTCTCCATCAATGATATGAAGTTTGATGGTCATGTTTTCATACACATTATCAATCTCATAAGGCCCAAGCCACGAGTGCGGAACTTCCCTTTGAAATATTTGAACTTGTCATGCCACGGAGCTCTTTGATGTTGTATTATTTTTTTGTAGCGAAAGGGATCCTTTTGAAGTTCGTCTAGTTCATTGATCTGGAGGAGTCTTTGATTCTGAGCTTCAGATAAATCCATTCCAAGTTTTGCAGTTGTTCTAAGTGTCTAGATATTTGTTTCAATCGGAAATAGTACTCTCTTCCCATACACTAATTCATATGGGGTGAAACCAATAGTAGTCCTCCTTGTTTTCTAGTAGGCCCATAGAGCTTCAGGGAGTCTGTCATCCCAATCCTTGAGGTGTAGTCTGAAAATATTGGTGATGATAGCCTCAATAATATTGTTTGTCCCTTATACTTTCCCATTGTATTGTGGGTGATATGGTGTGGTAACCTTGTGTTTGATCTTGTATTTTTCCATCAAGTTTTTAATGAGCCTTGAATTGAATTGATTCCCCCCGTCGATAACTATTTCTTGAGGTATCATGAACCTAGTGAATATTTATTCATGAATAAATCCTACTATTGCTTGCTCTGTTGTGGTTGGAAGTGCCTTGAATTCCATCCACTTTGTGACATAATCCATGCATACTAGGATGTAGGAGTTATGGTGGGAAAGAGGATTGATTGGTCCTACAAAATCCAGGGCCCATTTATCAAAGGGTTCCAATACCAATTGTGGTTGCAATGGCATCTTGTCTGATTGCACCAGTCTTTCCATGCACTAGAAAATATCGCACATCTTTACATATTCCTTGAAATCTTTGAAGATAGTGGGACAATAGTACCCTTGATGAAGTACCTTGTTCCTAGTCCTCTTGTCTACAAAGTGGCCCGCACATGGACCATCATGGAAAGATTTCAAAATCCCGTAGATATTGTCTTCTCATGTGCATCTCTTGATGATGATATATAATCTTATGTAGAAGAGACAATCGTTGATCCATGAGAATATCCAATTTTGTATGATGATATTTTGTCTCTCCTTTGGAGATAAAGGATGTGGAATTCTACCTAAAACCAAGTAATTAGCGATGTCTATGAACCAAGGAGATTTAGTAGAAACTGCAAATAGGTGCTCATTAGGGAAAGAATATTCTACAGATGGCTCATTCTCGTTAGATGTGAGTATTGAAAGAAAAGCAGCCACTATATTATCCTTCCCTAGTTTATTCAAGATGTTATTATCATATTCATGTAATAGAAATAACCACCTAGTTGCCCTTCCATTAGTGATATGTTTATTCATTAAGTATTTTATTGTAGCATGGTCAATGTGCAATAATACAGGATATCCTATAATGTAATGTCGAAACTTATTAAATGAATTTATTACTTCAATAAAATCTTTCTCTGTTACCATGTAATTTAGTTCTAGGAGAAAGAGATTTTTGTTGATGTAGTAGACTGTGTATGTATCATTCACGTCTAGTTTCCCCAAAACAGCTCCAACGACGATGTTTAATGCATCTGTGGAGACATGAAATAGGAGGGACCAATTGGGCCCTCTTAAAATAGGAACCTTCATGTTACAGTAATCCCAAGAGAAGGCATTATTGTGCTCTTGCAACACTTTCACAGGGAGATCTCTTTTTTGTTCATCTAGCCTCCATTTGATGTTCAAAGTCCTTTAGAGGTTGATTTCTATAGTTTCTGTTGTGGTCTTCTTCAGCTGAGGGATCGTTTTCTAAAGGTGAATTAATTGTTGATGCAAGAGAAGCATGTTTTTCTAGATGCATAACACGGTCAATAACATGTGAGTTGGATGAGGGAGAAGAAGAGGCTATGAAATCATTTATTTCATCATCCTTAGTTTTCTCTCTGATGGCTAGGTAATTATCTATAGAGAGAACTTGATGAGCTTATCATTCCTCATCACTATCTTCTAGGTCGGTCCAGAGTGGTGTTTCAAAATCTATGTTGGGTTTGGTGGGAGGATACAAGGTTGATTGTTTTGTATAGGTCCCATGGGAAATGGTCATATTTCCATACCAACAACCGATGTAAGCATCAACATTGGCTAGCCATGGCCTTCCCATAATTAAAGGATACTCTCCCAGAGAATATTTAGGTTGTAGGATAATAAAGTTGGTGGTATATTCCCATGAATCTATGGAGAACACTATGTCTTCCAAGATACCCTTTGGTTTGATAGTTGATATGTTATCAAGTTGGAGTACAGTTACAGTTTCCCTAAGAACAATGAGTCTTAAGGCTTCAATGGTATCACGCGTCATGAAATTAATGGCAATACCAAGTTCAATTAATGTGTTGGTAATAAGTGTATTTTTAATATGCACATTAATTATCGGGCTACCAAAGTCAAAGTATTTGGCTGCGATAATTCCCCCCATCATTAAATCTGATAGCTTACACATAACATGGATGGTTTTTTTATCCTTCCTTTTTTCTGTCGGGTTTCCTTACAAAAATTTCTCATACCACTTTCAAATAAATACACACATATTTTGTGGCTTGGAATAGCGTTATTTTGACACACATGTTCTTGAGTTCCCCCAAGAATTCAAACTCGGGCTGAGTAACAAGTTTCTCTTTGCTTAATCTTTCTTAGTAGGGTGGGTTTTTGGGTTCAGGGTGAGCATGGTCATCTCTCAAAGTTTCATGATAGTGCTCCCATTATATTTCTTCACTCTATACATCCTCAGTCAAATATTCAATATTAACAAGAGGTTGGTATTTGGTTAGTATGTTCCCATATCGAAGATGAATATCATGGCAATCTAGGGAAGAGATGGAATAGGTAGGCTAGGTGGCAAGTCCAACAACTTGTATTGGTTGGGTTCGCCTCCCATTATTAGGGTTAGGAAAAGGTTGTGTAGGTAATTATGGTTGAGGAGTGGCTTATGTGGATGTCTACATCTATGGAAGGGGGAGAAGTTTCATGGGTGGTTTTGTTATGGCATGTTGAGGGCCTCCTAAAGTGGGATTTATGCACCCCTAATTTCAGAACTGGCTTGGAGGGGGAAGAGACACCCATGGTTGTCCTGGAAGACACCATGGATGAGAAGTATATTGCATGGAAGGTTTAGTCCAATATGAATTAAAATACAGAGACTGGTCTTGAACCATACATTGAGGTTTCGGTTGCCATGGTCATTTCTGAGAAACAAAGCAAAGTTTATTCATTTCCTCATCTTTTTGGTACACATATTTCAACCCTTCCAAGGATGAACAGTTGTTGGTAGCATGGTCTTCGCTACATATTATGCAAACCTCAATTCGATCCAATGAAAATTCTCTTTGTGGGTGTTTATTTATTCATTGCGGGAAAAATATAGCCAAAGCTAGCTCTTTCTCTTCCCTCCTCTTATTTATTTGTAGTGTGTCTAACTAGGAGCTTAAGGAACTAAGTATATCATTATTAAAATCTTCTAACATATTCCCAATTTATGTTCTTGTAACTCCACTCCCAACAGTCTTGTTAGTCCTTGTCAATACATCTCTTGGTCCTTTGTCTGTTTTTGAAGTACCTATAGAATATTTGAGACAACGTTCCAAGATAACAAGATAATCTTGTTGGGAGATATATCCTCTGCCCATCAAGTTGAGAATTTCAATGTAGTCATCTCAAGAATAAGAAACATCGTGTCTCGGGACCCAAATATCCCTACCTTTCCCTTTGCAAATTATAGTTGAATATTTCTACATAGAGCTCAAGGCTCCCATCTTCATGTTGTTTCATTCTAAAGACTTCTTCCCTCCTTTATTTATCTTTACAATAATCTTGGTACTTCTCTGGTAATTTATGCATCATATGATCCCATGTGCGGATGTTGTCCCTACCAAGGCCCGTGAACCAGTGTAGTGAAGTGTTCTTAAGCCTCGCAAGAAAAGTTTCAAGTTCTAGGAATCTAACACGTAATCATAACTTATGTAAATAAAATCGAATTTACAGAGGAAGGTCTCAGGGTATTCTTTCGATATACCATGAAAATTCGACGGGGTTGAATGAGGGATATTCTTCATGTTGGTCTCCTCATTTGATCCTCTAATAGGAAATCTGAAGGGTGATCAAGGTGGATATTGGTGGCCACCCACCTATTCCACTTGGACCCCCACCATTTCTTCTTTCAGTTTTTTAGTTTTCGCACAATTTACTATTTTTAGCAGTTTTTTCGGGTCCTGAACTTCCGAGGCCATTTTGAGGCCCTAAACAATGTTTTTTGGGGTATTTTGTTGTCGCAAAATATATTCTAATGATGCTATTTTATCTCGAGCATTGTAGGCCTCAGATAGATCTCTCCAATGAGCTATCATACGCCTAAAACGGAGATCGTATGCAAAAGTTATGACCCCGGGAAGTTGATGCACCAACTTACCCAAACAGGGCCCACATGACTTTTGGCACTTCATCTCCCAAGGTTAGGTTTTTGGATGTCTAGGAATTTTGGCATTCCCATTTATTGTAAAAGGGCCTTCAGAGCCTCATTGTAATCATCTT
>JZKD02S0032102.1:0-26459 GCA_000966675.3 Picea glauca
GATCAAATATGACACATACCATGATACCTCGGACCAATTACCTCATGGAGCAAGAGCCCTCTCTGATGCAAACCCAGGCCGGTGGTGATGGAAGCTGCTACTGCTGACAGGACAATTCTGGCTGAGAAGAAGAAAAATGGACCCTCAAGGGCCATGCTCAAGTCGATCCGCTCTCGTACTCCATGTCTAGGACCATGTGGGCCTCGAGACATGATCTCCTAGTTATCCCTAGATATCGGGGATAACAGTGCCCCAATGGCAAGTAAGCCCCAATAATCATGAAAGCATCATAGTGCATGACGTCATCATCCATATGGTCAACGCCCAATGTGAAGAGGTTAGCGTCCAAGGTGGAATGATGTAGCATCACCTCTTTGAATGGTGTCCAATTTTGTCCAAGTGCAACATCCTCCATCCAATGCCTAAGAAGCTCTGAGGTGCACTGTCCAAGATGTGGGCTTCCTTCCCATCTGTCAACAAATATGACCCTATATGTGAAATAAGAGCTCATCTGTCAATCGTGTTGGGTGTCAATTTTGATCTTTTCACCATGCTCTTTCACCTCCATTTTTTCCTTACAAACCTTCACTTTTGCATATGTCCATCCATTCTCATGGTATAATGTGCACAAACAAGGCATAAGATGTCTTTTGGAAAGAAACTCTTAAGTTTTCCTTGTAAATGATAATTAAAGCTAATTTGCATTTTACTGCCTGAAAATCAGAAATTACAGGAATTCACTATGTTTCATGAGCATTACAAGAATTGTAGGTTGATATAGTTCCACTTGTTCTAAGTAAGAATTTTCACTTGGAGGTACTCCACCAATCTATGGAGATGGTAAAATATTTATTTTATCCTTTGCATGATGCTTGACACCTGGCGGTCAATGCAAGTAAAAAATGGAAGGCAGTTATTACAGGAAAATCACAGAAAATCCGCAGACAACTATTATAAGAAATTCGGAATATAGTTATGACATGAAATCTGCGGGTAGTTATTACAGAAAATATGGAGTTCACACAACCATTTGGGGATTTGATTCTAGAAGTAAAGAACAAGGATCATCTTAGAGAATTTAGTACCTGATCCAAAAGATCAAAGAACAACCATGACCAATGCTATAATGGATACCTGAGCATATTTTCTGTAATCAGTTTTGAAAAACAAAGTTTTCAGACAATGATACTTAGAGGCAATTTCTGGAGCGATGCTAGTGAATCAGCGAATTCCACAACACGGGTTTTGTACGAAATAGGGCCATTTAGGTGACTTGTGGGACAAATCCTGAAAAAAGTGCATGGTGTGGGCTGTACGAACGGATCTTCAGAACATAACTACTTAAATTTCCCTGTAGAGGTCGATTTTCAAAATCACATGTTAAGGGTTGCGCCCAGCCAAGGAACAAAATTTGTTTTCAAGATCCATAGATGAGGGCATAGAGAGAGCAAGTCCGCTAGATGTAATTTCATATATATAAACAGGCTAAGTAGATGTAGAGGGAGTTCCATATTTTTTATTATCACAACATATGGCTAAAAATGAACTGTAATTGTTGATTCAAAAGCAATGGACTGAATACAATGGAGTTCTTCTTTTAAGTTGGTGTGTTAAATATTTGCAAATAGTCTGAACTTTCCTTAACAACATATTCCAGGAGGCCCCCCTGGTCTATGTTGTCTTTTTGTAAGTCATTTTAGCAGTTTCTTTTTGTTTCTTTTGATTTCTTGTAGAACTAGAATTTATTTTAATTGGTTTGCAGGCAAATTTTGCTTTGATTATGTGATATATGATTGTTCCAGATCTAAATGTTAAAGACAACAATGTGATTGATTGATCTTTCATTTTCCATGCCATACAAACAATCTTCACACTAACATACGCAGAGTTGACTAAGAATGCAATTCCTTTCTGCCTTTCTTATGTTTCTTTTCATTCAACCTTTCAACTCACATCTTGAGATAGCCCTTTCTGGCCTTGAAGTTTGGTTGAATAAAACAGAGTGTGTTTGCAAGTAGACATACTTTGACAGTAAATGATTTTCTTGTGATCTGATTACCTACAGTAGACAGTGAATTCTGAGTGATCATGACCAAGCCAGTCATTTCTATTTTTGAGAGTGGCATTTTACAACTTTGATTTTTAGTAGTAGTATGTAATTTCCCAAATCCCCAGATCTGGATATTAACTCTCTATTGACCCTATCTGTCGCAGATCTGATACTCTTTAGGTTATTTGGGTTTTTGATTGCATTTGATAACTTGAATTTAACGTGCGT
This sequence comes from Picea glauca, assembly GCA_000966675.3. NCBI lineage: Eukaryota > Viridiplantae > Streptophyta > Pinopsida > Pinales > Pinaceae > Picea > Picea glauca. The sequence goes on from JZKD02S0032102.1 coordinate 2,279, forward strand.
GGTGATTTTGCATGTGGTTTCAGGTGGAACAACTTGTTTAAGATATATTGAATAGTCAAGCAATTACAATAGTGACATGCATGTACAAAACTTCACACACAGACTGCATGCATGTAAAAATAACCAAACCAATCTTTAGTTAGACCTTCAAATAACTAGATCTATATTGGAATACTAGTAAAAGCATGGAACACTACCTAGAACTAACATGCATCACTAGATCATTGGCATGCAAGCCTGATCTGTGACATGCGTGGGTTTACTGTTGCATGCAGCGCTGGATCTGTTGTCGGAAGATGAATTTGATGCATGCAAGAGCAAGACTCCTCCGAATCTGATGAGATCTGGCCTAATGAAGTTGCCTTCTTCCCTAGAAGACTCTCCCTGGATGGATCTGCTACTGCTAGGCTCCTGGATCTCTCTGTCACTGTCAGAAGTAATCTATCCAACTGTTGCGAATTCCCTCACACTGGATAACACTAAAAGAGTTGCCCAAGTAGATTCCATTGTCAGAATCTGATGGAACTTGTCTCGAATGGAGCGCCCTACCTCCCTCTCCAATGGGTCGAAAGAAGTATGGCTCGCTAGCTCTAGGGATGAGTAGATCTGAGAATCTGTGATCTCTCCTCTGTCTGTCAAACACACTGCAACTCCATTGACTGAATGTGACACCCTGATGGCTAGAAGGCTCGAAAAAATGTGATGGATGGCTCAAATGAAGCACTTTCCCCTGATCTCAAATGGGTTCTGCGGGTTTAGGTTTGCTAGGCCTCCTCAGGAAGAGAGACCCACTATACCTTTGATGTCTCCTCTAGAACTCACGCTGGAATCTGATTGTTGGAGCTGGATCTCTGATCTCCACACTCAATCTGACTGTAGATTTGTAATGAAAGCAATGGAAAAGCTTTATGGTCTCCTCGACTAGCTAGGGTGTGTCTCTCAACACCGAATCCAATCTCTCGGTGTCTTCCTCCTGGAATCCACAAGTATCCTCAAATTCACTTGAATCTGGGTTTCTCCTCCGAGCTCTGGTTTGAATTCTCAAATCATCAATCATGACCCATTAGGTCTCTTTTCCTCTCTTTATATCCGTTGAAACCCTAATTCTTCGTTGACTTTTCACTTAAGCGCTTTTCCTAAGTTTTTTGATTTAATATTCACTTAAGTGCTTAATTATCTTTTTCCACTTAGTCACTTAATGTCACTTTCAAATTATAACATTTCCCTAGTGAAGTGACATCAAATGAACATTTTCCCCTGCTTCTTCCTAGCTATAGTCTAAAGGGGATGCTTAGACTACTAAGCCCTACTCTCTGGAGTCCTCACTTGGAAAGGGACATTACATAGTTCATAGGCAATTTCAAGGCTAGTTCTGCACATATTGTGCTTGTGTCTCATAAGTTTACTTACCCGGATTGATAATTAAATGATGAGGAATCTAGACCACTAGATCAACCCAACATTTTGGTGTTGTTGCCGGGGAGGCAGTAAAGGAATTACTCTTGAAATTGAAAGATTTATGTTGTTTGCTTGATTTTTATTTTCTGCTATCAAATTCTTGTTTGCATTTTGTTTGTTTTTCCAACATTTACGATTTTGAGGAGGAGAAACGGTAAGACGAGAGGTAAGAACCTGTGCATCAACTTTAGTGGGATCTCTGAGCCTTCGTCATGTTGGCACTGTAAGTGTGTTTCCTTTTATGCAAGTTTTTTATTCATGGAAAGAAAGCTAACTCCTGTCAACAGACAACCTAGTGACAACATGGCCTTAGTAGCGTGAGGGCATTTGAGTACATGATCAGAGTTTGCTTTAAGCTTATTGGTGTGGTGTGTTTGATTCTGATTTCATTTATTTCTTTTAGTTGGAAAAGTCTTTGTTTTTGTAAAAAAACCCCATACACTAATCCATTCATGAGCAAAACCTCTTGAACAACCAGAAGAACTTGAAAGTGCTCAAGAATTTGTTGAGTAAGGGAGAATGTGTTGCTACAAAGATTTTCTCAAATCCTTGCCCAAAGTTTAGAGTCATCACCAGGGAAGATTCTGCATCTCATGAAGCAGTTGAAGAACAAATGATCCATGAACAAATCACGCAAGAGGAGGACTTAGAAGTTTCTTCTAATCCTTATCAGCAAGAAGGCAAGATCAATGAGTCATGGATAATTTCAGATGAAGAGCAGATACTAGAACCAAAAATTGAAGAATTTATTGGATGTTTGTCACCGGATCCCTTGTGTACTCAGGCATATGATGATCACTTTTCCAAAGAACTTCACGACATAACAACTACATGAAATCAAGGGAACAATGATCATATAAAAGTTTGGTTTCAATCAGTCACCAGTCTGCAACATCACTCCATATTTCAACAATTCTTGGCACCATCTCTACAAAAGCAGCTGGCCTCTCATATTCTGGTATTCATTAAGGTATATCTTACACATTTGGATATGAGTATAGTAGAGATCTTGCTACGTGAATGGATGCATTGGAAGTATTCCTACACTTGAAAGAGGTTTTTCTTTTTCAAGTAAAGTAGGATAGTAGAAAAAATAAATAAAAAGTAAAGAGAAAATTAATGTTTAGATTGTGAAAACCAGGATTCTTGGTGCATCTGAACACTGGCTCTTCTTGAAAACTAGGAAACTGGCTGGTAGAGCTCACTTTTTGAGCATTGTACAAATTTCCTGCAAATTTTCTTTCCAAAAATATCAGAGCAATTAGTCTTTTTAGCAGGGCCATTTCTTTCATCAACAATAGCATATTTGTTCTTCCTCTTGTAAGCAACACAATCTACTTAAACATAAGAATAATGCTAGTACATGGAATAAAAGAACTTCATTTTTTTTTCAAAAGGAAAGGATCAACAATCTTAATAGATGATACAACAAGTAGAATGTATAGTAGCCAACCAGACTCCAATCATCATGATGGATATTTTTTTCAACGTAGGTTCATCTTTCCAAAAGTTAAAACATCCACATTAACAAGTCTTTTTCAGCAACAATTTTCAACATTCTTGGTATGATCATTCTTTGTAGCTCCTGGTCTTCCTATAATTCTTGCAGCTCAAGATTAATTTTCTGCAACCGAAGCTCAAATCCTACAGAAATTTTTCTTCAGTTGTGAAATTCTTGCAATAAAGGATTTCATGCATTCCAACAAAGAGAAAATCACAGATGTTCCCTGTAATCAAAGCAAATTCCTGTAATTCAAGATCAAATTGAGGAAACATTGGTTCAAATAAGTCTGCAAAATCTTCAGAATAAAACCAAGTTGCAGAGGTAGTACTCCATGGTAAACGTAAGTGGCATGGAAATAGTTTTATTGTTATTTACTTGTTAAACTAAGGGATAATTTCAAATTCATCTTATGTCTGAGTGGGCCTAATGGTTAAGGACATGTGTTTCCTCCTAAGAGGTCACAATTTCAAATACAGAGGGGGGCAGGTTTTGTATACCTCCATAGACTTTACCAGTCAAATCGCTTGTCGCAGGGGGTCCCTTGTTGCACAAACAAGGGGGTCTCATACACCAATTTGGTGTCTGGCTTGGCCGTGACCTTAAACTTAGATTATTATTATTATTATAAGTAAAAAATATTACTCCTTGATACCTTGATTTTTCCATCCATGATTTTCCATAATCATTTTGATTATCCCCGCAGTCATTTTAGGGAAATTCTGTAATCATGTTTCACGTTTGTCTCATAATTTACCACCTTCCACGATCTCTCATGGATTTTCTCATGACTTGGCCATAATCGTTATACACTTATCTAACCATATATGATATATATGTGCCATTATTACCAAGTGGAGAGATTCATACAAAATCGATTTATTCCATGATTGTTTCACAAAATCCGCCTCATTCATAATCACCGCTCAATTCCCACTCCTATCACTTCTAACCCTAGTTTGCTAAGAGGACTCGAAATTGACACCCCAGAAATAAAAGAAAAAGGTAAACAAAAGAAGAAGGGGGAGGATGATGATTCTGATCATGTGAAGGAAGAACTAATGAGTAGGGTCAGACCCACAATTTTGAAATTTTGATCAACTGCCTTACAATAAATTGCATGAGGACATGCAATATCCTTTGTTTGGGGGAGATATTGGGTGTCAATTTTGATCTTTTCACCATGTCCTTTCACCTCCATTTTTTCCTTACAAACCTTCACTTTTGCTTATGTCCATCCATTATCATGGTATAATACTATAATGTGCACAAACAAGGTATAAGATGTCTTTTGGAAAGAAACTCTTAAGTTTTCCTTGTAAATGATAATTAAAGCTAATTTTGCAATTTACTGCTTGAAAATCAATAATTACAGGAATTCACTCTGTTTCATGAGCGTTACAGGAATTGCAGGTTGATATAGTTCCACTTCTTCCAAGTAAGAATTTTCACTTGGAGGTAATCCACCAATCTATGGTGATGGTGAAATATCTATTTTACCCTTTCCATGGCGCTCGACACTTGGCGGTCAATGCAAGTCAAAACTGGAAGGAAATTATTACAAGAAAATTGCAGAAAATCCGCAGACAACTATTACAGGAAATTCATAATACAGTTATCACAGGAAATTTGCGGGTAGTTATTACAGAAAATCTGCAATTCACACAAAGATTTGGGGATTTGATTCTAAAAGTAAGGAATGAGGATCATCTTCTTAGAGAATCAAGGACCTGATCCAAAAGATCAAGGAACAACCATGACATATGCTATAATGGAGATTTGCGCATATTTTCTGTAATTATTTCTAAAAAACAGAGTTTTCAGGCAATGATACTCAGAGGCAATTTTTGGAGCGATGAGGTTGAACAACAAATTCCGCGACATAGGTTTTGTGGGGAATAGGGCCATTTAGGTGACATGTGAAACAAAATCCTGAAAAAGTGCATGACGTGGGTTGTATGAGCGGATCTTAAGAACAAAACTGCTCATATTTTCTTGTAGTGGCTGATTTTCAAAATCATATGTTAAGGATTGCGTGCAGCCAAGGAACAAAAGTTGTTTTCAAGATCCATAGATGAGGGCATAGAGATAGCAAGTCTGTTAGATGTAATTTCATATATATAAACAGGTTGAGTAGATGTAGAGGGAGTTCCATATTTTTTATTGTCACAGCATATGATTGAAATTGAACTGTAATTGTTGATTCAAAAGCAATGGACTAAATACAATGGAGTTCTTCTTTTAAGTTGGTGTGTTAGGTATTTGCAAATAGTCTTAACTTTCCTTAAGAACATATTCCAAGAAGGGCCCCTGGTCTATGTTGTCTTTTTGTAAGTCATTTTAATAGTTTTTTTTTTTGTTTCTTTTGATTTCTTGTAGAACTAGAATTCATTTTAATTGGCTTGTAGGAAAATGTTACTTTGATTATGTGATATATGATTGTTCCACATCTAGATGTTAAAGACAACAATGTGATTGATTGATCTTTCATCTTCCATGCCATACAAACAATCTTCACACTAATATACTCATAGTTGACTAAGACTGCAATTCCTTTCTACCTTTCTTATGTTTCTTTTCATTCAACCTTTCAACTCACATCTTGAGATAACCCTTTTTGGCCTTGAAGCTTGGTTGACTAAAATAGAGTGTGTTTGCAAGTAGACATACTATGACAGTAAATGATTTACTTGTGATCTGATTCTCTACCTCAAACAGTCAATTCTAAGTGATCATGACCAAGAGAATCATTTCTATTTGTGAGAGTGGCATTTTACAGCTTTGATTTTTAGTAGGAGTTCATAGGCAATTTCAAGACTAGTTCTGCACATATTATGCTTGTGTCTCATAATTTTACTTACCCAGATTGATAATTAAATGCTAAGGAATCTAGACCACTAGATCAGCCCAACACATTGTCCAGGGTCTAGGAGGTGTGAGAGGATGTGTCTAAATGTGTCAAGTCATTGTATGCCCCAACGCTCTACATCACACTTGCTATGCCTTGTTTAAAATGCACAATGTCCTGGGTGAAATTATAAGGACCTCCTCCAAAAGACCATGTCAACTGCACCCATGTCAGTCAAAGTCATAGAATCAAGTAAGACCAATAATCACAAGGTTCAAGAGTCCTTAGAATTACAAAAAGTAAGCCATTACTTATTATAGAAGCCACATGAGCAATTCACATTAGATATCCCCTTCAAACTTCACATCAACTCAAGACTTTATGCAATTTGTCAAGTTTAAGTATGGGAGGACCATCAAAAGACCCTATTAGGTGTGCCGGTACACAGGTTTTGGGACCTTTAAATTAGCAACATCAAAGAACCCCCCCTTAAAGGTCCCAAAGCTTACGGATCTATGTTCCAACACAACACAAGAAAATGGTAAGTGGAGATTTGAATTTTGTGGAGGATGGATGGTCTTCCAAATTGCAAAAACCTTCTATGTAGATTGAAGAAGGAGAGAAAGTTGCTATCGCACTTGTTCATTGGAAAGAACAAGAGAAATTCAGATCAACCTGGTTCTAGTAAAGGACTGAGACCTCTAAACCTACTTGTGTAGCCAAAAATCCGAGATGGCTTACTCAGACATTATAGGAAACACAAGAGCAAGTAAGAGAACCAAAGGCTCCTTTTCAAGTGAGTCAACCACGTAAAAGTTTTCCTACATATGTTGCATTAATGATTTCCATTCTTGAGATAGAGCCTTCCATCCTTGAGGAGGCGGATGCAGAACAAGTATGGCGGATGCCATGATGGAGGAGTTCAACTCCATAATTAAGAATGATGTGAGGAAGATTATTCCAAGACCAATTGAGAAGTCAAAAATTGATTCTTGATGGTTGTACAAGATAAAGCACGTGGATGATAAAAGCATTGAGAAGTTCAAGGCCAAATTTGTAGGGAGAGGATTTTCTCAAAAGAGACAATTGATTTTGATGATCTTCAACCTTTGCTACTTTTACTTCTATTTGTACCATCATGTCTACTGCATCTTGTTTGGTTGGCCTCTTTACCAGATGGATGTAAACACTGCTTTTTTTGAATGGAGTGCTTGAAGAGAAAGTATACATAAATCAGTTGAGAGGGTTTGAGGTGTATGGGTGGGATACCCTTGTGTGCAAATTGAAGAAGGCCCTTTATGTGTTGAAGTAGGTGCCATGACCTTGGTATTCTAGGATAGATGAGTACTTGTTGAATCCATGCTTCTCCAAGACTTGTGCATATGCAAATCTTTATTATTTGTATGATGACACTGATTTGTGTGTCTTGGCGCTATATGTAGATGATTCAATATTTATAGGGAGTTCTTAGAAGCTTACTGTGTGGCACAAATAGAAACTAGCTAGTGAATTTGATATGAAGAAAATTGGTTTTCAACTTTAATTTTTGGGTTTGGAGGTATGGCATGGTGTAGGTGAAGTCTTCCTTGGCAAGCGAAGTATACTATGAAGATTTTGAAGAGATTTCTAATGTTTGATTGTAAACTCTTTGCTACATCTATGGTGCCAAATCTTAAGTTAATTTGTGTTGAAGGCATTGAATTGGTTAATCCTACTTTGTATAAGTAGTTCATTAGGTCCTTGATGTACTTGGTGAATACTAGGGTGGACATTTTCTAATTAGTGAATACAGTGAGTTGGCTTATGGTTGAGCCTTGCTAGTGTCATTGAAAAACTAGTAAGCATGTGCTTAGATGTTTGAAGGGCACAATACATAATGGCATGGAGTATTATGGAGACCGTGAGTTGTTGCTACATGGATTTGTAGATTTAGTTTGGGATGGTGATGTTGGTACTTAGAAGAGTACTTTTGGGCATTGTTTCAACTTGGGATTATTATCGCACGGATTGTATGTTGGGCAAAGCCCGACCCATTCCACAAACATGGGACAACTATGGGAATACCTATCCACTCTCACCTTAGATAGGTACTCCCCTTACTTTAGAGATGCTGTGATCACCTCAAGGGGGGAATCCCGGTGACCCTAGGGGGATTGAGACGGAGGGTGGAGAGATGGAAGGTGATGCTTCTATAGGTCAAAGTAAGGAATGGAAGATGGCTTGAGTAATAGTCTTGTTGGAAAGAGTAGGTTGCCAAATTGAAGTGTACCTGCAGAAGAGTATGTTACTTGCCCGAGACAAGACAAAATGAAGAGATACAAGCCAAAATATCCAATGGACATGCAAGAGAAGCTCGCTGTCCTATATTGCAGCAGTAAACAAAAAACTATATCAGCAAGAATAAGAGCTAGTTACTGTAGAATTAACCATCAAAATTATCAAATAATTATTGGACAATGAAGCACAAAACTAGTAAATAACTTTCCAATACTTAAGCATAAACTTTGATGGTGAAATAGAGCTGCTAAATGAAGTTATCAGAAAAGTATTAGGGAAGCCTTATGACTGTAGCAAACAATTGCTACAGCAGCAATTTCCAACCATAAAAATCAGCAAGTAAACTGTCAAAATGTTAGCCAATAAGCAGTAGAACAATAATAGTGGTTTCCAAGCAAATTTCCACAGTTGAAAAGCAAGTTAAAGTAAAAGATTAAGTGTATTTTTCTGCAGCCCTAATGGCTGTAGCTTTTGTTTGATTATAACCAGAGAACTACTAAGCCAAACAAGGCACCTTAGTGGCTTGAGCAAGCTTAAGACACCAAGAAAAAATTCTAACTTGAACAATTTCAATATCTCTCAAAATCATGCATATCAATGCAAGTATTTTATTTCTCCAATGTAAATTTAGATTAGCGCCTTATCAATGGGTTCTGGAGTCTTCTTGTATTAGGTTAAATCTACTACTCTAGGGGTGTAAGCCCTTTTACTCCCTAGAGCAAGTAACCCTAACAAGGTAAGTCTAGGAGGGCGTAAGCCCTTTTACTCCTCCTAGCAACCTTTGCATAAGCTTACCCAAAAAATAACAATGATAACTTGGTGGAGGGTGTATCCCCTTATACTCCTCCAAGGGTTTAGCCAAGAACAACCATGAAACAAGGAAGAAGAACTAACAATATGTAGAATTTTCTTACCAATTCCAAGAGAAATGCAAGACAAACCCTTGTTTACCAAGATAATATCATCACCATAGCAATAGAAAAGCTTCCAAGAGATAGCGCACCACTTAGCTCCACAAGACAAGTATTTAGCATCCAAAATAGCATCAAAGAAGAGAGAGATGTAATTTGCCCAAGAGGGGTGAAAAGTTCAGCCAAGTAGCTCATCTCACATGAGAGAGTTATGATAAAATGAAATGATTCAAGCCTTTATTTATACAAGAATTATAAAATTAGTTTGTCCACATTAAGTTAGGGTAAACCACAAAACAAGGGGGTCATCCCCCTTAATTTTCCCCCTTAGCAAATTTAATTTAATTTTTACACAAATAAACCCTAAAAGATGACGTCATGCCCTAATTGGGTGACGTCTTGACACTTTTGGGAGGTAGTTGAGATTTGAGAGGAAGTCGTTGGGCCTCCAAAGGCCACATATCTCCATAGTGTAAGGGCTTCCTCCATCAAGGCATGCCATCTCTCCAGTCATCACCACCATCACAAGCCCTAGCCCCAAAACATGACGTCAAGCCCTAGAAGTGTGGCGTAAGGCCTCCAAAGGCAAGTCGTTGGGCTAGATAGGGCTAGGTGTCAACTCTAAGGTCTCTTCTCTTGCCTCCAAAGGCAACATGCATCCTGTGTCTTGCCCCAAGGTTTGGGTCATGGCATCCAACCTGTGGGCTTCTTGTCCCAATGAAGGGCCAAGCTGAGCTTGTCCCTCCAAAACGTCCATCAAACAAGGTCCTGCAAAGACAGATGAGTGCACCCTCCAAGGGTCTCAAGTCAAATGTATCATCGCAAGTAAAATCACATTTAATACTAGAGACACCTAAACATGTGCATCAAAACTACCTTATCAAATTAAACAAGTGCTCAAAGACTCTATGCAATTTTCCAAGTTTAGGTATGGGAGGGTTGTCAAGGTGACCTATTGGGTGAGTCATTCCTTAAGTCAAGGAGTGTTTCACGAGTAGACCTTCTCTAATTCATGTGAAGAAGATGAAGTGGATGGGGGGTAAGACTTTTGGGCATGGGGTTCATGACATACAAGGGTTTGTATTGTCTCATTTATGGGTGCCTTTGTAGAGGGTGTGCTGCACCTTTGTTTTCAATGCAACCTTTTTCCAAGCCCATTTATTGCCATTAATTAATTAAAGTCTAGAACAATTGGGTACTCCAAATGGGTAACACAAGACTTGGAGGTAGTACCACAATGTCACTTGAAGCCAAAGGTACACAGAGTACCATATGGGTAAAGCAAAGGGTGTACCGCACTTGTGTAGATCCCTCAACAAGTGGGACATTTATATATGTGAAATTTGCTTTTGCAGGTCTTCAATTCTTTTAAGAGAAATGTTTCATTGTTCTCAAGACCCCTTTGGGAGAGCATCTAGAAGGTTATAATTTTGGCTTTTATCTTTTTCCAGCTACATTTCCTCTGGGCCTTCAGCCCCTTCTTCCCATGAAATGATGTACAAACCCTTCTTGGGTGAGTACACTCGAAAATCCCAAAAGATGGGGACATGAAAATGATGAAAGTGTGAAACGTGATAAGTATGATCGGGAATGATACGATGACTCATCAATGAGAACTCCCAGTAGCAAACCCTTCCCCAAGGGTGACCACTTGCTAGGGCACAAAGTCAACCACCAAGGTGAAACAGGGAAAAGAGCATAATTTCCAAGCAAACGTTCTATAATCAAAAGCAACTTTAAATGTAACATACTCAAAAAATTCAAGTTTTAAAGTGACACTTACCACAATACCTGACTTGTACCTCATGGAGCAAGATCCATTGTCTTTTGAAAGCAAGTTGATGTGGTGAATACCGACACGATGAACATGAAAAGCGTGGTGGTGAAGTGGGTTTCCATCTGTGTAAGTGGACATCATGAGTCGATCTATCCCTCGACACTCCATGTCTGCAACCTGAGGGCCTCGAGACATCATCTCCTTAGTTATCCCTAGAAATGGGGGATAACAGGGATCGAGTATGATTTATTATTTTAGTAGGAAATGGGTAACACGTGCTCTCATTTCATCTAAATTAGAGTATATGGTAGCTTCAACTGCTTGTTGTCAAGCCATCTAGCTTTGCATGTTGATTGCAAAGTTAACCAATCAATTGTTGGATCCCATGGTTGTTTACCGTGACAATTAGAGTTTCATTATGCTCTTTGAAATCCATTGTTTCATGATTGCTCTAAACATATTGATATCTAGAACCATTTCTTGAGAGACGTAGCTCTAAAGGGAGTTGTAGTGTTGGACTACATTCCTATAGATTTGCAAGTCGTTGATATTTTGACAAAGCTTGTAGCTAAGATGAAGTTTGAGATGATGAAAGAGATGCTAGGTGTTACCCCTCATATTGGCATGAGTGGTAAATTGTTATTCTCATCACATGACAAGGTACCCCTTCCTCGAGCCTTTCTCCTTATCCAGTTTCTCCCTATGGAGGGGAAATCACCTCTTGCTACACTCTTTGTCCATATGTGTTGAGGTCCAATTTGGAGGCACAAATCTGTTGCCAAGTTCACTGACTGATTATTACTCAGACTGCCAAAAACATTTTTCAGCACCAGTTTGTCTCTGGCAGGGAGGGGTTGAGTCGTGACTGCTTCTGATGTGCTACAATTGTGCAATGATTGGTACATAATGCCTTAACCCTGTATTTCGTGACCCCTTGTCCTACCAAGACTTTCTCCCTGGTATATGATTTTCATCAGCATATATCAAGAAAGACAATCAACATATCAGAACGAATAATCAAAAGATCACCATAAACATGGATTATTACCACACTTTGTAACCACATCTGGTGTCTACTAATCACCATGAACCCGTGTTGCCAAGGTGCGTTGGTGCAGATGGTATGGGGACTAAAAGCCCTCAAAGATTAGTATTTAATTTTTTTAGTGAATCTACTAAAACTATTTAAACAATCCTATTAATTCATGACAATTCAAAAATTTGTAAGATTTGATAATTTTTTACAAATACATGATGAATTCATAGCATATCTGTCTTTGTTTTACATTGGACGGTAATCATCATGATCATCATCATTCTGGACTTCATTATTCAGTATTTTTGTTTTATAAATATAATGTTTGGAAGTGATCATATAAAATGATTCAGATACCACTATTTATGAAGCTTCGAAGGAAATTTAATGCATCAGGTTCTAGGAGAGCTGGTCGAAACCATTGTAGAACCTTTAAGGGATCAAATTGTCATGGGCCTATTGCAAGCTTCTCTGGTATGTATGCTTATTGGTTGCCTGTTGTTCTAAATGCATCTGTAAATATTTGGATTGCCATTTAACGGTTTTGTGGTATAAAAGTTGCAAGCTGAAAAAGGCCAATATTGCAGAATGGATTGCTCCGAGTGATGTTGGATGGAGGTCCTTCTCGAGCGTTTTCCCAATCTGATGCTGATGTGCTTGAAGAAGACTTGCAAACACTCAAGGTAATACAAAGAATTAAAGACTTTAATAACTGTTTTGGTATACAAAACAGAAGATCATGAAAATGTTTGTCTTGTAGATTATTAAATACAGTTACCTTTACCTTTAATTCTATTACTGGAATGGAGCTCTTATCTTCTCTCTCATTGGAACATTTTCCTCGTATCCTCCTTACACTGAAGCCGTTTACCTCTTAGAAGCAGGTTTGCTATTGAAGTCAAAACATCTGTTACAATTCTTGAACTCGTTAAAGTTCAATCTGTTCAATCTGCAGTTATTGCATGCCTTAAAAGAATTTTCTTCAATTTTAATATGTCCGCAAGTCTGACAAACGTAAAATTTCTCCTTTGATTTGTCATCATCTAAACTTCGTTGTGTAAATTAATGTTTTCCTCATCTTATATGTAGTCTCGACTTAGGATAATAACTATAGTCAGATTACAACTTGCACACTGATACCTTTTTATTTGCAGGATTTTTTTATAGCAGATGGGGATGGGCTTCCTGCAGCTTTGGTGGAAAATGCAGCGGACTCGGTGAAACAAGTTTTGGAGCTCTACCGATCTGAGGTGACTTTCCATAATTAACTGTTTTTATGTGCCCCATCACAGATGTCTAAAATTAAAGAAGCAAGTGTGCTGAAGGAGTAAAATTATGATCTAAAGAAAAAATTTCAAAGCTGCTCAATTTCATACTTCACAATTGAAGTAAACAAAGTGCTTCTTATGCCGAAATACTTAAAATTTCCGGCCCTGCAGAGTTGGAACAAAGAAGAGAAGATTTTTAGATTCTGTTTATTTTTTATTATTAAATGTTCCTTATTTGCTTTTTCGTGAATATAACTAGCACATTTTTATTGAAGTCTTCTTTGATGAGTTCAACTTCAGATATATGTATTTTTTTGCAGACCACGGTTATTATTCAGAATTTTAAGCATGCCAGCGAACAAGTAGGGAGTCCATATACTCCTCGAAGAACAGGAAAACGAGTTTCTGGAGATGTGGACATACTTCTGCGCGTACTTTGTCATAAAACAGATCGTGAAGCTTTAAAGTTCCTTAAGAGACACCACAAGTTTCCAAAGACTTCAAAGTCGTGATGGTGCAGGAGAAAACAATACATTACTCTTTCAATTCTGGCAGGTCGCAACATCTTCTGCAAGTCCAAAGGGAGTTTGCTTGATGCATGGCTATGCAATTCAAAGCATAACTTCCTTTGCTTCCCAAAATAATTTAACTTTCAGTGTATCCCCCTTCTCATGACAACAGCTAAACTGCCATTGTATCATATTGAAATTGTAAAGATGATGTATTATTAGCGAGAAAATGTACTTTTAAGAACTCCCTTAATTGAAAATGGGATTTAAACAGTTGTTTCTTTTATGCTTTAAAAACTGGACAAATGTCCTAAATACGATAAATGAATAGTACACATTCCAATAAGTCACGTTTCATACTTCTGATGGAAATATCAAAAAAATTTAACGTTTTGAAACATGCTTAAGATTGTTACAGTTATTTGTCTTTGAAGAATTGTTCTATATAATGACAGGACCCATCTTGTAGCAAGTGATGTTGCCAATGCTGAGTATATTGACATGCATCCAAACACCATATATTTAGAAATAGAAACTAATACAACGAAAACAGCCACTACGTAAGAACAACCCAATAAGTATGCATTTGTTAGCTTAATTATTAGGGTATCCAAGCGCAGATGCAGGGATGGTTTCAGGTCTGTGTGCAGGGGCAACATGTTTTGAAGTTAGCTTTGTTGGGTGCAGGTGTAGGGACAATATGGGTGACTCATTTTTTAATGTTGCGTTAACTAGGCGCAGGTGGGCGGGTGTGGAGAGTGGTACTATGTTGAAAAGAGAAAATAAGTGATCTAATAAATGTAGTATAAAAACATGATCGTGGGGAGTCTCGGTGCACGAGCCTCCTAACATCTTGTCAATTACTATCGCTACACCAGATCAGAAAGAACAATTCTGTGGAAAAATAAGCCGTTCAAAAAATCCCATGGCAGTCTGGAGAAATTTCTGATTCTTGAGAGAAGTTGAGCTATAAGCATAAGGTGCTGCGCAGTCGCTGTTGATGATGGATCAATAGGAATAATTGCATTTTGTTTCTCTGAGCCAGGCCTGGTGTAACCACGTCGATCCACCTCTGCGAATTATTAGATCTACAGATTTGAGATCTATAATCCGAGTATTTTATTTTTTATGAAGTTAAATTAATTTATAGATTAGTCGCTGTTGATGATGGATCAATAGGAAGAATTGCATTTTGTTTCTCTGAGCCAGGCCTGGTGTAACCACGTCGATGCGAAATTATTAGATCTACAGATTTAAAAGGTTATTTGAGATCTATAATCGAGTATTTTTTTTATGAAGTTAAATTAATCTATAGATTCAACAAAACAATTTAAAAGAAATTAAGATTTCACTTAAATTTATATATCCCCAGTTCAAATAAAAATTATTAAAAAAAGAATGTGTAGACAAAGCCTAAATGAATTATTTTAAAAGAAATATTTAAAATGTGAGCTTATGAACGATATTTAAAATGGAGGCACCATCATTCCTCTGGATTATATTTAAAATGGAAACAATATCAATTTATGCTATGTGGATGTGACATGGTTTTACAGTTGTTAATTTTATAATTTTCAAGAATGGGTTAAAATGTGATTTTATCAATTATATTTAAAATTGGAGTTATTATTATATGATATTGATTTTATCAATTATATTTGAAATTGGAGTTATTGTTATATGATTTTGATTTTATCAATTATAAATTATATTTAAAATGGAGTTATTTTTAATATTATAAACTATATTTAAATGTAATAGTTTAATTATTTTACTTTTGCATTTATATAAGATTAAAATTAATCAATATATTATAAAAAATATCAAAAAATTAGAATAATGAAAGATTTTATAGTTAAGTTATTATAAACGTATTATTCTATATTCATACTAAGAATATAGTAGTCATTTTTTAATGTTAAATTTTGGTATACTTAAATATTTTAATTAAGAGTTTTATGATGTCATTATATTGAGGAAAAATATGAAAATTTGATGAATGGCATGTATCTTGTGTATAAATAACTTCATATATGAGGCTCATGCAAAGCATCTATCACTATTATTGGTTATGGACTCATTTATTGTTTTTGTTTAGTACATCCATCATTGTATCTATACAAGAATACAAAGACATTACTACATCAATACCAGAATGTAATGTCAAAATAATGTGTCAAGACAGAACTATTGCAAATGTTGAGGCTTAATACTAGGATCTCATGTCATTTGAAATTTAAGAGCAACAAAATTATGGGGGGTAGTTCATGGCCTCCCTCTACAAATCCCTTTACACCTAATGTTATTCATTCATCATAGGAGTCACAACAAATAGTGTTGCAAAATAGCAAAAATATAATAATCTAAAGCAAACAAAGTGTTGTTGCGGGCATTCATGGTTGCCTGAACTAAAATTCTTTATTTGCAAGAACATAGCTTAAAAAAAAATAGAGAGAGAGAGAGATAGACTTGTCTCCTTATTTTGGATATGGTGGTTTCCTTGAAGGAGTGGCTTCCCTATAGGGAGGGAATGAAAACCTTGTCTTGCCATGTTCCATACCTATCGTTGTTGCAACTTATTTTCATTTTGGGATGTTTTTTTCATCGTTGGTGTATTCAACATGTTGGTGTATTCAACATTTGTTTAACAATATCATGTTGCCATTCAAATGTTTGTGCATGTTTGTTTAGCCCCTAACCATAATCTTCTTTCATTATCATTACATTAGTTATAATTATGTTGCTTTATTATTACTTTATAGCGTTGTTGGACCCCTATATATAAATTGAGACTCATTTGAAGGATCATATTACCTTGTGCATTTTATATAGTGTAAGAGGAGGTTTCCCCCTTGATTTAGACATTCACATTACTAATTTGTTTTGACTCCTTCAAATGAGTTATCTTGCCATTTTTTCTCCACTATTTTTGGATCATTAAAATTGAGTAGAAATTTCGAAGTTGAAAGAGAAAAGAGTGAAGTACATTGGGTACACAAATTTAGAATATGCTTTACCACATTTTTTGAGTTACAAGTTGTACAATTTAAGGCTTTTGTATAGTCCTTAAACTACGCTGAAACAAGTGGTTTTAGTATAATAGTTATATATGGAGATTTTGAGGCCCAAATTGAGTTTCGCTAGTGGCATTGGAAAAAAGGCAAATCATGTTGTTTTGTGTCCAAAATTTACACATGTAAGGGAAATATTAACGAAGTGTTAGTGCATACAAGTTTGCTCTCATGAAATATGGGAAAAACAACTTGTTCTTGCAATTTCACCATAACTCTCTCTTAGAAGGTCCAAATTGCATGGTACCAGTGGGAGCCTAAAGAGGACATATCACAGGACATCTTGTGAAAATTTTAACAACTAGAGATTATAATTGGTGTTGTAATAGGTTCAAGTTTGGATAGTAGCGTAGACCCCAAATTAGGCTTTGTAAGGGCTTCGAGAAGACCCGAATTTTATATTTTTCTTTATTTTGTAGCAATTATAATTTTTAGGCTAGAGACATGTACCAATGTCTATTAACACAAATGTGTTGCTCAATGTCTAACATTGTGGCTAGGAAGCATACATGTTGAGAATACATGTGAGATCATCATAGGACATCCTTATACAACTTTGTTGGTACCCAATCAATATTACCATATTAGACATAATTTACCTACGGGTTCAATATTACCATATTAGACATAATTTATCTACGGGTTTGATACTCGATGTGCCCTTGGGTATATTAGAAGCCCTGTAGGCACATTAGAGACCATACACTGTTTTTTGATCATGTGTATCTATAGTACACTAAGCATGACACTCAGAGAGATAATTCTTGCAAACTTGGGAATCAACTAGTACGATTAAGGGTACAATCCATCCTCCTTAGCCAATGTCGTGAAAGACCTATTGAAAACTATTGTTGAAATCCAACAGTATATAACATAGTTAATGTCCCTTACACTCCCTTGGCCATAAGACATTGCAAAACTCTAGCACATCATATCTAGATGTAGAAAGTCAAATGCGACTATTGCAAAGGCTTCTAAAGTCTCATCCTTGCCACAAGAAGTGAATGAAGATGGTGAATTTAAGGTGTCCAGGTTGGAAGAGAAAATAATGAGCATGGGAACTACAATGACAGAAGGTCGGCATCCTAAATATGGTAATTAAAATAGAGTTCTAAAATTTCAAAGATGATATAAAGTCAACCGTGGAAAGAAAATATGATTTCAATGAGAATCTCAAAGAGAATGAAAGCAAAGATGATCTCAAATACATGAAGGAGTACCTTATGAAGGAGCTAACAAGCCTCCTTATCCTAAACTATTTTCCTCGAGAAGATGATAAGGAGAATATGAGGATTGAGTCTTAGTCTCATATGGAGAATGTTATGAACCATATGCTTAAGATATCATAAGAAACCATAATTACACACCATGTACACCAATAGTACACACCATGTACACCAATATGAGTGTGAATCATAAATATAGATAAGAGAGATGAGTTACAAATAACTTCTTAAAGAATAGAAAAATCTTGTCCAAATACCTCAATACATTCATACATCCAAATCACATGTCCTCAATAATGAATAAATGGTCTCTATATATACCTATTCACACATTTCCTTTATGATTAGGATGACCACTATTACATATACATTTACCCATTACATGTACATTTAACCCAATATATGCCCCCTTAGGGTTATACCATAGTACCCTCCAAAATCTGTGTCCTGCTTTCTTATTTCCATTGATGATTATCCATCCATCCAAACTAAATTATTTTCAGTCTTAATCCTTGATGGCTAGTTGTTGCATAATTTTCTTTCCTTTGATTCCATGTATTGTTGTTGTAACTTCTCCAATTTGTAGTAGTTATTGGTCTTTTATAATATCCCGTTGAATAATGGTTTTTTGATGCCTTGTTCCGCGGATATTGATGAGTATTTCATCTTCTTCCTTGATAATGTTGATGTCGATCTTCCTGTCTTCCTTGAAATATTTCTTGGTAATGAGGGTGTCGATATGGTTTCACATTTGATGGTTTCACTTCTCTTTGCACACCCATTTCATCTATCTTCTCTTCATAGATAATGACATTCTCTATTCTTTTTGCTAGGTCTTTGATTACTCTATCCTTGGAGATGATACCATCATATTTGACATGTACATTCTCTAGATGGAATTCAACTTCTTCAAGTATCTTTTGGTGACCTTGAATATTGTCTTCTTTCTCCTTTTGAAGCTGCAATGTGACCCCATTTATCAAATTTTGACGTCCATCTTCAATTCTAGATAGAATTTCCAATTTTGCCTCATCTGTCTAGGGATTCTTTAATCTTCTTGTAATTTTCCTCTTCAAGTCTTTTGGTAGTCAGTTCATTCAATATCCTTGATTTTTCTTGATTTTGATAATGTTTATTTTCTTCTTTCAATCCCTTAACCTCATTTAGTAATTTTTATTATGGTTTTGTAATCTACATATTTCTTTGTCTTTCATTTTCAATTCTTCCCTTGACTCATCCTTTTCCCACTTCCCTTTGCTACTCTTTCCATGTTTTAATTTTTGAACTTCCTTAATGAGTGCTTCATAAATGTTTTGTATCTTAGATAGCTCATCGCCCTTCTTCTTGATCTCTTCTTTTGCTTCTTTCAACTCATCTTGAACTCCATACATTCCATCCATTTTTGTATCCCTAATACATTTATTTGAGAAGAGTTCTTCGAATTTTCCATGTGTGATGTTTAGTCTAGTATCATTATCAATACTCATCCACCAGTCCCAAGCTACACCATAACAATAAGTTCTTTCTCTAAAAGTATTTATACCATATTCCTTTACCATCTTCAACCATTCCTTGGGACTGATTTCATCTTTATCTTCATCTCCTATAAATGTAGGTATTGCCATTGATTATTATTAGAAAAATAGGTGTTCTCGTTTCACCATAGACAATATAGCAATATTGTCACCCAACCATAGGCACAAATGCCACCGCCAAGCACCTTAACCTTGATATAGAGAATAATTCTGGAAGCAAACCCTAGAACCAATAACCAACCAAGGTAGCATACCTCTCCCCAGAGCTAGCGTACCAGGTAGAAAGTTCAAACCATAACCAAAGAGAAAGTCCAAGACAAAACCGAAATGCCAGTTGCAGTAGCTGAAATTGCAGCTCCTCTCCAAACGTGTGTGTCACTCGTCTTATGCAGTTGTGAGAGTGAGTATTTCAAATGAGCTCTAGCGCCCTCTTATTTATAGTCCTCCAAGTGACCTAAATGGGCCAACTTCTACTTCTGGAGGCTAATAACTCAATAATAAATATTCTCTTGAGCCGACTTGTCTCCTAGGGTTTTATCCAACATTTTAGGGTTTTTCTTGCTTCCCAAAATATTCTAGTCTCGTCAGGGTTACATGTAGAGGTTAATACCACCCGCAACTACCATAATATCAACACTCCCTCCTAGCTAAGGAGGTATTAAAGAAAATGGTATTGAGCACAGACATACCATTCAACCGGTAGCATCATCATAGCAACACAAACTATCTCATGGTCAAATCATGAGCACCATCATCACTATCAGTATCATCTAACTGCATAATCTCTCGAAGCCATACTCTATTTGAGTAATCGGGCATGATGTTGAATAAGTCATTCACTCCACAGAGTAATACAAGAACCATTCTTCTAATCTAGACATATGTCCGAGAAGAATAATTGTTCCAACAGATGTTGGAAACCACGCCATGGGCTACAATGACTATTCTTCTAATCCAGAGATACATCCTAGAATAATGACTGTCTTGGACCATTTTCCCTCTGGAAACTACTGTGAACTCAGAGAAAATATTTGTCATGTACTAATCTCTCCAGTTTAGTCACTACTGTGAACTCAGGGAGACAGACCATTCTTCTAATCTGGACATATGCCATATAAGAATAGTTGTCAATGGTATATCGACAATCTGTCAACTTGGACCATTCTCCATAGGGAGAATGTTTGTCCACCAATACACTGATTATCCATCTTGTTGTCAATCAACACTAGTGGTAGTCTCCATGGAAATCAAATAGTATCACATTGTTGCTATAATTCCATCCAATACAACACAACTGTGTCTACCCATAGTAGTATACAACCACTCCTAGTAGCATACAACTACTAACCAATGACACATAGTCATTGCCAGTGGATCACATCCACCACAATGGCATACAACTACTGTCCAGAGACATACAACCTCCTCAACAATCATATCATTTGATATCAACATATCATGATACAAATTGAGTCCTTTGGGCCATTCTTCCACTCACATCTATGAGATATGGAAGAGCATATGCCCTCAGAAAGTAAAACATCAACCATGGGTTATTTGGACTATTATTCCCAAGCATAGAAGAATAATTGTTCCTGATTTCTGAGCCTGGACCATTCACCTAACTGGGCCATTCCTCCAGCACTAATCATAGTGCAACCTAGAGAGAATGAGTTTTCCCTAGGTAATGTATGCCCCTGATTGTTGAACTTGGACCATTCACCTAACTGGGCCATTATTCCTACACTAATCACAGTGAAACCTGGAGAGAATGAGTATGCCCTAGGGATGACTATCCGAACCATTTCCTAGTGGAAATGATTGTTCTGCACCAACCTACAAATAGACCATTCTTCGAAACTGCTCACAACTGTGAACTTCGAAAGAATGATTTCCCAACGAGGCAAACTGTTGGCGCAAAAGTTTTCAGACCAATGTCCTTCTTAGGTTACAAACAAAAGGTACCGAAGTATTCTAGAGAGCTGACATTTTCATCTTCCTGGGATGGAATAAGTCTCACCCGAAGCGCAATCGAGACATGGAAGAGAGGGAAGGGTAAGGAGAATACTTTGACATACCTCTAAGGTATCGAGGCTCACTATAATATTACACATAATAGACTAAACTTGTAACAATCCTTAGGAGTTCCTAATTGGGAAATAAAGAAACAAAGTTGTGTTTCCATTCATAAAGAGACATTTAAGTACATCAGACATAAATATAATAAAGAACAACAACTCATTCATGCATTAAGACTGAATACACGAGATGTAGATTCAAAATTTAGGCCTTTGTTTATATTGATAATACCAAAATCTGATACATTGTCTTTCTAGTTCTCACTCAGATATCCATACTAAATTATATTGTAGTATTGGCCCATAACATCAGTGACTCTTGTCATACTATCAAGAGTTACAACATGAATAGTAATAGCTCAGAATTAACATGCTAGGAAATAATTACATTACAACCCTTTTCTTAACATTTCACTATTATCCTATTATTCATTCACTATCATTCTCATTATCATTACTAGCATTACCCTTCATTAGCCTATTACAATCACATCGGTCTCCTATATATAATCCAATATTACTGGTTAATAAATCGAGAGTTATTTATTTTCTTGATCTTCCTGCTGATGTTGCGTTGTCCCTTTAACCGTTTTCTGTTTCTTCCTTTCTTGCGTTTTCCAGCTTCTCAACAACTTGCGCAACTTCCATGCTCCAAAATGAAGTTGCATTCTGTTGTGTGCAAATTCTAATCAACAAAATGAAGGGCCCAACAGGCTCCGGCCACAATCCTTGACTCGCTTCGAATCAAGTCTACAACTTTTTCGTGGTCTCCAGGTTGGCTTGTTCTTTCTTTCCCTCGGGATATGAGTTGCTTTCACTTCTGGATTCAGTTGTTTCTAGTTTCTCTTTTTAAAATGAAGGTCCCAAATTAGGTACGAGTTTGAGGGCTCTCTTCCTAACCTCTTGGAAGTTATCAACTTTATCCTGCCACTTCCTGGCAAGCAGTGAAGCTTCAACAAAAAATTGCTGAGTGGCGTCTGTGATGCATTCTTTTGGCTTCGACGCAACTAAGGAGTTCCATTCAGAGTTAGAAATGGAATTGACTTGATGCATATGTAGGTATGTTGTATGAACTACTGGTTGAAACTCGCATATCTCTTTCTTGGAAACTGTTGGGCTTCATATAATGCATTCAATTCATTATCTGCTTGTTGGATTTTGTCGAACTTCGCTTGCTATTCCAATGGATCCAAGGTGTTGGTTGCTTCTACATTAAGTGATTGGATCTTTGCACGCAAGTCCTCCAATGTGTGGTTGTGTCTTGAGATGATTCCCATCCAATCACTTACCTCTATGAAGATATTAGTGCATTCGCTAGTCTGTTTGTGCAAGTTTTGTCTTTCATTATTCCCTTCTAAGACAATCTTCTCCATTTGCTCTCAGAGCTTCTTGGGTTGCAATTCAACTTCTGTATTTTTGTCTTGGATTTTTCCTTCAAGGCTCTTTGATCTTTCTACTAGTTCTGACCAAGCAACCTGAATCAACTTGATTTGCTCCACATGCTCACTTGTGGTGTTGGACTCTGGCAGTTGAGGCATTATCTTCTTGACCGTCATCCAGGTCTCTGAGAGTTTTTCATTGACTTTCTACACCTTCAATTCTTCCTGGATCCTGGAGTGTTCCTTCTGTGTCCGTTGTGCTTGTGAAATGGGTCCTTCCTATTTCCAAAATTTTGCTTCTCTTTCAGCCTGCTAAATCCTCTTCTCCAGCTGTTCAGTTGAGGTTTTGATTATTACTACTAGCTGGGATATTGGTAGTTGCATGAGCTCTCTGGATGAAGGGGTGGCATCCATGGGTACTTGAATTTGCAGTGGCAGTCCACTGGCCATCGATTGTGCAGAAGGTGTCTCCACCTCTTATTCTCTTGGATTTTGCGGTTGGTGTGCAAGTCAAGACTTCAATTCTGTTGGGAATTGAGGAAAATATTTTTTCTTGGTAGGAAGAGATGCAACAGTTCTGCACATAGTTGTGGGTTCTAGAATACTAGTTCTATTTGCTCTTGCAAAGATGTTGCACTTTGCCCCGATGTAGTTTCAGGTTCCTTCTAGAACTTCTATGCTTCTGCCTCTTTCTGTAACACATTTTTTGTGGTTCTTCTTATGTGGATGGAACTCTCAACATTGACTGTTGAGAGAGGGAATTGAGTGCTTGGGACTTGAGGTAGTGGAATAATTTGACTGTCCGTAGAAGGAGGAGTTTCCTAAATAGGTAAAAATGGAACGACTGACTGAATTTATACTTCAGGGTCAGACCAATGAGTTTGGGTACATTCTCGGGTAGGCTGAGGGGATCCAACTGCATGGGATCAAGTGAAGTGGCTTGGGGTTGAATGGTCGTTTCTTGCGGTGGTGGTGGGTGTTGTGGGGGTGATGTGGGTTTCACAATGATTTGGTTGGTGGATGCAGTGGTGTCTGGTTTAGGGTCATCCTGGGTGTCAATCACTATTTGAGCTGCTCGAGAGGCTTCTCGAGTACGGGGTATGGTCGAGGATATTGGTTGGGGGTTCAAAATATTCACAGGGGAGAGCCCTATCCTTGGTTTCTTAACTAAATGATCTCCTTTGAAAGAAGCAGTGAGGATGTCATTGGCATCTTTCCCTGATAGCACAACTTGGTCTGGAAGATGTCGGAACATCGACAATGTCCTCCTCTTGCATTCCATAGGTTGTGTATTCTCTTCCTCTTTT
>JZKD02S0032113.1:15973-26459 GCA_000966675.3 Picea glauca
TACATTTCCCCTCCCCTACAATTGTACATCACCCTCGATGCACAACACCATGCCAAAATACATATAAAATTTTACATCACAATATTTATAAAATAAAACAAAATTTTGCAATTTTACCCTCCAACAACAATCCCAACCACAATATCTCATTTTTATCAACCCGCTAACCCAAAGGATGCACCTCCTTCACTGCCTTCAATCCATTGGGATGCACCATTATTTTATCAAGGGTATTAGTGCAGGTGACCAATAATTTCTAAGATGTGGTTCTGGAATCTAGTTGCCCACAAATAGAATCTTGCATTTTTCAACTTCTATTTTCTTCAAAATTGACAAAACATTGTGGGTATTCCTCACATAGTTTCTTCATGATCCCATGTTATATATTCAATACTTTAGTAGGCCCATTGAACCTTTACCATCCCTATGGATTTTTTCTAGAGCACTTTAACTTTCTGGTCCAGGATATGTATCGGGTCCACCTGGAAATCCCCTTCGTTTTCCACCTGGATCTCCAATCAATTATGTGGTTAGGGTTAGGCACATATTTCTTTAATAATGATACATGTAATACATTATGCACTCTCATGAATTAAAGAAATGTTATCATGTATGAAACTAACCCTATCTTCTCTAATATTTCAAAAGGCCCACAATATCTTGTTGCCAACTTTGGGAAACAACTCAATCTTATCAAACTTCTTTTCACTTTCACTTTAAGAAATACATATTCTCCCACTTTAAAATATATGAAAATTTTGTTCTTGTATGCATACATTTTCTTCCTATCCTGGGTAGCCTTTAAATTCTTCCTGATCTTTGTCATATTCTCTTCAATTTCCTACAACAAATCTAGCCCAGTGACAACCCTATCTATTGGGTTATCCCATCTCACTAGTGTGCTACACTTCCTACCATACAACGCTTCAAATGGGATCATTTTTCATGAGGCTTGATACATGTTATTATAGGAAAAATACACTAAGTGGATATAGTCTTCCCACTTTGATGGATGGTCCATCACGTACATCCTGATCATGTCTTCAATTACCCTATTGGTCCTCTTTGTTTTCCCATTTGACTCTGGATCATATGTTGTACTAAGATTTAGATTTGTCCCAAAGAATTTGAAAACCCTTGCCATAATTTGGACGTTAACTTGGAATATCTATTTGAAACTATTGCCTTAGACACTCCATATAGCCTGGAAACTTCCTTCATGTAGATCTCTACAATATTTGCTTCATTGTGTGTTGTTTTCACATAAATAAAATGCACCCCCTTAGTTAATTTTTCCACCACCACCATGATGGAATCATGTTGCTTCATTGGTTTGGGAATCTTTCTAAAATAATATACTATGACCACTTCAAACTTGAATTTTGGAATGGGAAATGGTTGTAGCAGCCCCGTTGGATGTCTATGCTCTATTTTTTCCTTCTAGCACTCTAGACATTGGGCTATGTAGTTAGCCACTTCTTTCTTCATTCCTAGATAAAAGTATTAGTTCTGTGTGGCTGGAATGGATTTCTGATATCTTGGGTGCCCAACATATGGTACATTGTGAATTTCTCCCAACACTATATTTTTCATCTCCATGAAATTTGGCATGTAAACCTTGCCTTTGTACAAGAGGATTCCATCCTCTTTGAAATAATAATTTTTAAATTTCTGCTGTAAATTTTCTTTTAATTGTAAACAATGTTGGTCTAAATTTGTTGCTTCAAGAATTTTATCTTTGAAACATGCATTTCATGAGCTCTTCTACTGAGAGAATCATCCACTTGATTTTCTTTGCCTTTGATATGTTTAATTTCAAAGTCATACTCACTAAGAAATTCCATCCATCTAGTTTTCTGACATTTAAATTTGGCTTTCCAAATAAATGTTTTAGACCACAGTGTTCTATTATTAGCTCAAATATCCTCCCCGTGAGATAATCTCTCCACATTTTTAATGCATGTTCAATGACTGCTAACTCTGGGTCATATGTAGCATAATTTATCTCATTCTCTTTTAATTTTTGGAACTCATAGCATACCACATGATCTTTTTGACTGAGGACTCCATCGAGCACTTCCTTTTATGCAACCATGCACACTATAGAGTTTTCATCTAAATCTGCAATCTTTAAGATTTTTGCACTTATCACGATATCTTTCAACTCCTAAAAACTTTCTTGACACTTAGAAGTCCATTCAAATTTCACTCCCTTCTTTTATAAATAAGTGATGTGGATTGGAATCTTTGGAAACCCCTTTACGAATCTTCAATAGTAACTAGAAAGGCCCATAAATGATCTAACCTCTGTCACATTTCTTGGAGTTGTCCACCCTCTAATGGAATCTATCTTCTTGGGACCAACTATTATCCCATATGCTGAAATAATATGCCCCAAGTAGTGGATCTTATTTTGATAAAAGATGCACTTACTTAACTTGGCATACAATTTATTCTTCCTTAAAACCTTTAGCATAATTCATAAATGCTTCTCATGCTCCTCTTCAAGTTTATATTAGATGATAATATCATCTAAGAAAATAATTAAAACTTGTCTAGCTTATCCCTGATCACTCCATTCATCAAACAAATAAAAATGGTCAGGGAATTTGATAGTCCAAAAGACACTATCATGAATTATTAATGCCCATTCCTTGTTCTAAATGATGTATTGATGATATCTTCTTATTTTATGCTCACTTGATGATAACCTAATCTCAAGTCAATATTGGAAATTATCCTTGCACCTTTCAGCTAATCAATAGATCATCAACTCTTGGAAAACAACATCTGTTCTTTATAGTGACCTTATTTAGCTGTATAAAATCAATACACATACTTAAGGTTCCATGTTTCTTCTTCACAAAAAGGATTGGGGCTCCCTAAGGTGACATGCTTGGGCATATATACCCTTTGCTTAGAAGTTTTTCGAGTTGCATCTACAACTCTTTCATTTCTAGTGTTCCCATTCTATAAGGTGTCTTGAAAACTTGGGAAACTTCCAACACTAAATCAATAGATAAATCAATGTCCCTCTTTGGTGGAAATCCTGAGATTTCCTCAAAAACATATTCAAAATATTTTAAGACTGGATGGTTTTCAATACTTGCCACTTTATCTCTATCTACCTCTTCCAAATGGGCTGTAACAATTTGACATCCCTTCCTAAAACTCGTTTTCATCTGCATGGCTGAAATTTCTCTAACAACTATAGCTCTTGGAATGCCTTGAATCTTGCCTCGATTTCCTTTCTCATCAAGAAAAAATATTGTCTTTTTGTAACAGTCTAGGACAACATGGTGTTTTTCCAACCAATACATGCCAATTAGACAATCATATGAACCCAAAGGTATGATGTTCACATCTACCTTTGTGTTGAGTCCATTCATGTCCATTGATCTTTCCCTTAGCCCCCATGGATAACTGAACTAACTAAGGTTTCTTATGCTTGCACCTTTGCAAGTGAAATATTTCAACAATGTTAGAGTTTATGTCACTATGACTAGCTTCATAATCAATTAAAATTGTTATGGGATGATTATTGATCTTTCCTTCCACTTCAATCATGGGGGACTGCTACTCTGCTTTCTTATTTTCCAAGGATGCATAAATCCTTAGCATGCTTCCTCCCATGGATTACACTATTTCAGTCTCCTAAATGTTGTGGAAATCCTCATTCTTTCTCCTTTGTGAGGATAGTCCCTATATAAGTGATTTCCATCACATCCCCAATATTGTACATGCTATTGTCTTGGCCTTTTCCCAAAATAATATGCTTTCGTGGGATCATTTTTAGCTAATTGTCCTTCCTTATTTGCTTAGGGGATGCTCTTGAAAAATGGTGGTTTAAAACCTTTCTATCTTTGATCCCTCTTTCCTTTCATCTCGTCATTCCAAGTCTTTTGGAAGGTTGCCCCCCCTTTTCTATGCTCATAAAGATGCTTTTCTCTCCTTATGGACTCCTCCAAAGTCTTGGAGTTATCGTATTGTATATTTTCACTATAGAAGGAGGGAAACCCACTAAAAACCATTTGGATTTTGACTTTATCATATTTTATGAAGTCCACATACTCAAACAACTCAAGGAACCTCTTTTCATACTCATCCATTCTCATGCTTCCAAGCTTGAGTTCAAATAAATCTTTCATCTTCCTTTCATAGTAATGCTTAGGAAAATATTTTTCTTGAAACTATCCTTTGAAGTATCTCCATGAGACCCTCTTCTCGTCAAAATGTTTGGCCTACTTAATTTGATCCCACCACATGGCTACATTTCCTTGTGAGTGGTAGTTGCAATTATTGTTTCTTCCCTTAAGGGGTAATCATGTAGCTAGAAATATTTCATCATTTCCAACAACCAGGCATTGACCTCTTCTCCCTTCTTGTGATCACCATTGAAAGTAGGTGGCTTGATTTTCCTAAGTTCACCTTGCAATATGTATCCCTCGGGCCTTCTTCTCTATATTTTTGACAGAAGACACACTTGGGCTGCTCCTTGGCCCTGAATTGGCATGAACTCTCCTAGTGGATTTCTCTGGGAATGATGGCACCTGCTCCTACCCCTTGAATTCCTATCATTCCCATGTGCATCCCTTATGTTATGGTATTTGGATGTTGTCACTTGTATAGCACTAGATTCTTGCATTGTGCTAGAGTTTGTATTGGCTTGCTTCGACAACATGTTCAAGCTCAAAGTATATTTTCTTGGGCCTTCATAGTATTTTCATTATCATCCCTATAGCTCTGCACTTCTCTTTGTATGCTCCTCATAGTTACATGCTCTTTCCTATCTCTTCTTTCATTAGAATTGGTCTCAACATTTACCATGCTAACATGTAGCCCTTTGACTTCCTCTTTGTGACTATAAGACCCCTGGGAATCTTCCATAGCTGTATTTTTCATATAGGAACCAAATTTCATTTTTGAACCTCTAAATTCTACAGAAAATGTGCACGCAAATAATTTTCTTTTAGACAAAAATAAATACATTCAAAAATTTGGAAAATAATGCACAATTTTATTTTTCTTCTCTTTAATGCCACTAGTCATATTCTTTTGCATTGACTGTAACTTGTATTGCCTAGGTTGATTTTCTAGGTTAATAGATGGATTCTTCTCCTCGAAACTTTTTTATTGAATACTCATTTTCCCAATTTCGATTTTCGAGTAGAAAGTTATGGTCTTCAAAAGTTTTGACTATTTTCCATTTTTTATAACCTTGCATGCTACAAGTGCCCTCTTTCTGTTTGAGCATATTTTTAGGTACCTATAATTAAAATTTGGCTCCATGGATAATTTCTATAGTCCAAGATATTTCCATAGAATTCTCCTGGGCACTAAACTTACTCCCGAGCTAGGATTTATGCCCTCTGGAAGTAATATGGTATTCAATTTTACCCTTGATTGTTTAGGCTGTAATTTCTTCATACAAGCTCTGTTTTGTTCTCAAAATAACTCATTGGAAATCTCTCCTCAAGATATTTCATTTTAGAATAAAACACTATCTATATTGGAAGTACACAGTTTCGTGAAATTTGATTTTCTAAAAATGTTGTTTAGGCCCTACAAAATGCCTTGCAAGTTTGTGACCTCCAAAAAAAATAATTTTTTTTATGATAATTTGACTATTTATTGTTGATAGGACACTTCTTTTATTCTTGGTAATTGGGCCATCGAGCCACCAATCACTGGGTAAATTCTTCTCTGTCTCTTCCTGGATCTTCAAATTGGCTCTGGTCTAGTCCACCGAACCACCAGGAACTAGGGAAAGTAATTTTCCTTCTCCTCACCAAACTTCTTTTCGATTCTTATTAGGTCCATTGGGGCACCAGATTCTGATTAGGTCCATTGGGGAACCGACTTATTGGACCACTTTCCATACAACAAATTTTCGAACCAATGCCACATCGGTCCACCAAGCACAAGGTACCGATTAGAATACCTTCGGGCCCGCAGAACCAACCCACCCCACACAACTTCTATCCAAATAACTCTAATTCGATGTTGGTCCATCAGGCCACTGACCCACCCTCGCGCAACATCCATCCAAATAAATCTAATCCGACACTGATCCATCGGGCCACCGGGCCATTGGCCCACTGCGCTTAACCTTCAACCAAATGGCCTATGGTATGAAATTGATCCACTATCCCACCACGTGTAACCTCTAATACATCCCCTACAAAATAACTCTTATCTCGTCCACTGGGAACTAGTTCACCATTGCCAAAAGTTTATGTTACACACGGGCTCCATAGGGTTCCATGGCTCTCTGTCCTTCATGCATAAGTAATAAAAGGTTGTATTTTTATTATAAACCATTCCATCAAATCTTTCCCCATGCATGTGGGATAAATAAAAATACAAGTTGTAGATCGACAACTAGGAATCCATGAGGGGTGAGATCAACAACTGTTGAGCATTAGTTTCCTAGAAGCCATACCTTCTGATTCTAATGCCCAAATTGCGAAAGAAGAAGATTTCTATAATTCTAGGGTCATGGAGTTTAAATTGAGAATCATTTCTAGGGTTGAACGTCAGTGTTTAACAACAAAAGAATCTCTCCTACAATGTTGTCCCATGACAATTGATTTATTTCATTCAAGAATTTATTCCATCATTCCATTCCATGAAAATAATTTTCACCAACAACTTTCTATTGTCATGTAGTAGGCTATTGCAGGATAGTGCTACAACCTTTATCCCTAATACCATAATGTAACGTTCCCCAACTTAACCAAGGAAAATTGCTTGCATAATACACATTAAATGAATTTTTTTAGCTAACTCGTTTATTGTATCTTACCAACTACAATTTATACACATTTTTAACCATACTTTTCTACCCATAATTAAATGCATATACAACAATTTAAATGAACTTGAATGCAACTAATAACTCATTTAAAACAACAATTAAACCATTCACATACACAACGTTAATCACAACAATTAAACTCATGAAATTAATCAGAAATAAATAAACACTTATCTTTTAAAACACTTGTGCAACCGACTTCTTGTAAAGGACGTTCCACCCAACCATAGACTTGTTGTTCTAAATATCAATAGAAATTCACCCCCGAGCTAGGGATAGGAATCCACAAGAGAAGGGTTCCTCTCATAGTCCACTCACAACTCACTATCATGAAATCATTGGTATTATCCTACAACTATCCTTAATTTCTTGTAGCTCTCTTCCTCTTGACCTTCCCAACCCAAGGAATGTACCCCTTCATTGTTCTTGGTTCATTAGACATCCCATTTGTTTATCAATGTCTCTCTGGCTTAGGTAACTAGGAATATTTCTACTGAGAACTCAAGGGAACTCACTGCCAGGAAAACTACCAATAACCAACAACAAACACTTGTTGTTATAGTGCAACTCACTTAGGAGTTCACTCTTCAAGTCTGACAATCCAACTCTTCAATTTCCAACTCCAATATGCTCCACATATGCTTGAGCATGCTTCTGAATTCTCCCGTCCTTCTTTCTCTAGCTTTGGTTGTCTCTTTCCTTTCTCTCTACTTGATGTTCATGCCAAAACTGCATGTAAAAGTCTTCCTAATTCCCCCATACAAATTTACTCTATTTTCCCAAGACAATTTACTAATCACTTTGCCCAATGGTGATTTCTTCAACCCCATGTTTTCCAATAACTATGGGATGTGACCCTCACATCCACCCTCTTAGATGAGTTTAAGGATTGGGCTCTCATACACTCAAACATAAAATAGAAGGTTTCCCCAAATGATAATAAAATTAAGAAAATTGGGTTTGGATTAATACCCATAAACCTTTCCCCCCATGGGTCCCTCTTAGGAACTGCCTAGGCATTCCCCTCTCTTGTGGATTAATCAACCCCCATATCATTCCATATTCCCAACAACTAGTATCACATTATATTTACTAAAATTTAGAAAATACATTTCACATACTACATCGCTTGGCCATAGCCATATTCATATCTACATTTTTCATTAATTAAACTGGGGATTATAGTGGGGATGTTACAATCCCTGAGTTGTGGGGTTGTATGAAAGGTATTTCTCATATCAATGTAATTGAAAAATGAAGCCACTAAGCTTGATAAGAATCCCTACACCACAAATTTCAATAAAACAGACTCTCAACAGATACCAATGAAATGTTTTTAAGCATTACAACAACCATCCAACATTAGGATGCATAAAAGTGTTTTCCTCTTAGCCCACACTCTCCTTTCATAGGGTTTTTGGTACATGCTACTTTTCCAAATCAAGAAAATATTTATTTTACTAAATTACTAACTACTTAATATTCGCCCACCCATGTGTCACTCACATACAAAAGTGCACAAGTAATTGTTTATTTTGAAATATAAAATAATGATTTTTTCTCATCCTAGGTGTTCTCTTGATCTTCTCATCACTTCCCATTTTAGTGGTTACACATGGATTAACTCTCCTTAACTTATACCCACCCACTTTTTTTTTTTTTTCTAGCACTTCTATTTGAATTTAAATTCTTGTTCCTCTATCTTCTATTTGATTCAAGGGTGCACTATTAATTATTTTCATTAATTAATAATTAGATTTTTTTTCATTTCATGCTCACTCCTATCATGTAATTATTTTATTATTAAATTCTAATTAACTAGATCATATCTCTTGATATGAATACTAATTTATCTATATGTTTAATTATGTTACTATCTTTTAATTTACTTTTCTCTCCAACAAATGTATAACTCATAATTATTTTCTCAATTCAATAATTATGCATGTTAAAGTAATTCCCTTTAATACTTTTCAATTCAACCTTTTTTTCACTATAGAATTGACAATTCATAAATGATACCAAGGGTCCCATCTTTCTCATGCATTTCAAGAATTACCTTTTTTTATTTCTATGGGTGCCATGTTTAACATTCTCTTCATGCATCTAACTTTTCTTGGTGGGGAAATGGAGAAATAGCTGAGACCCATTTAACTCAATATTCATTTCCCTTTATTTAGATACTAATGGTCACTAAGAAATAAGGTCACCACCTTATTGCATGCCCCTCACCTAATCCACCTAGTCCTCATGAGTGACAGAGTTCACAACCTACCCTTACCGCAATGTGGGACGTTAGAGTAAAATCATCTATATATTTTCAACTGAAGCCACGAAAAATGAGTGCTAGTAGGTGGAAACATGAATGTTTCTTCTCATTTCCCAGTGATACTAGATATGTTTCCATACAACACCATTAACCCTATGTGGGTTAATCAATAAGCATTTTTCCTATGTGTGCACACACTAAAATCAAAGCATCAATAGTTTAAAAAATCCAAATTCAAACTATAACATAATCATACAATTTTTATAGTTCCCTGACTCAATATTGAGCCCAATATAATTTTGATGCAAATCCCATTTCAAGACACCACTGTGGTTTTCTATCACTCTAGGAAAACCGTCAGTAGCATCTACAAATTAAGTATCCAACATTTTCATTCTAGTTTTTCAAAATCATATAAATAAATACCATAAGTCGCGTCATATCAATGGACATTTAATTCATATACATTATCTTATGAACTTTTAAATAAACCCACTCAATAATCATCATTCAAACTAAATAAAAAAATGAAAAATTTAAGTTTCACTATCATAATATGAGTCAATAAACCGATTCATTTGTAAACAAATGCCCTCAAATAATAATTTCTAGTCTATCTCAATAATCAAATCAAAATGGGGCACTACATGCACCCCCTCTTCAAGACTATTACAAAGTTCTATAATAAGTATAGAAACTATTGATGCATCTCAATTGTGTCATCTTAAGTAGAAGAATTGGGACTATAACTATTCCACTAGGCCTTTACTTGGCCTACCAAATGAAGTTAAATATGTCAAGTGCGACAGTGTAAAATTTGCATTGGTTCAGACATCAAATCCCCTTTGTTTGACTTTTGTAAATAAAATAGATCAATAACATGGGAAATATTTGAAATACGATGGCATAATATAGACACATGAAGAACATTATGCATATAATCTAATGATGATGGAAATGCAGGATTATAAGAAATTGGTCCCTTTCTTTCTAAAATTTCAAAAGGTCCTACATAATGCAAAGACAACTTAGCTCACTTACCTAGCTTAATTGAGATATTTTGTAGTCTCACTCAT
Organism: Picea glauca; assembly: GCA_000966675.3. Lineage (NCBI taxonomy): Eukaryota > Viridiplantae > Streptophyta > Pinopsida > Pinales > Pinaceae > Picea > Picea glauca. Next base: position 26,136 of record JZKD02S0032113.1, read on the forward strand.
AAAAATACGTTATCCCCAAATTCATAATTTCTATCAAATCTATGTGCATCCACATAACTCTTTTTTCTATCTTGTGTTTCTTTTAATATTCTCTTAATCATGTTCATTTATTCCTCCATTTCTTGGATTACTTTTGGTCCAACCATGACTATTTCCTCTAGCCTGTCCCAACTAAGAGGTTTTCTACACGATCTTCCATACAAGAGTTTAAATGGTGCCATATTAATTAAACTTTGGTAACTATTATTATATTCAAATTCAACTAGTGGTAAATATTATTCTCAATTCTTTTGTTGGTCCATCACATACATGTGAAACATGTCT
>JZKD02S0032135.1:0-15059 GCA_000966675.3 Picea glauca
TCCTTGAGTCTTTACCTCCATTGATCACCCTTTAAAAAACAAATTGTGACATTAAACTGATGGGTGTCGGGCTCTGCTCCTGCAAGCAATCCAGGAGTGACTTCCGACGCTAACAATTGTCTACGGAAAAACTAGCACATCCCTTTATTTTCTAACAGGTTATGGGCCCACACTATCTTCAAACAATCTAACCACTGGAAGATAGATTGGGAAGTTATTTGTTAAGCTCGTTATGGCACCAATTACATTTGTAGCTAGGTTTTTCTAATTATGCAGCTGCAACAAACCCTAACCCTTGTGCTCAGGCACTTCTAATGAAGCATTTGATCTAATTTCTTAACATCCTAGTGAGCCCTAGTCTAACGCACCTCTTGGTACTCTCAGCCAACAAAAACGTCAGGTTTTGATCTTTGGTCAAAGTCAAAGTCAAAAGGTTGACTTATTGTCAAATTGATTTTGTGGCCAAAGTTGAAATTTCCTAGCTTGTTCTAATCATTTAATCCTCTGATTGAATTTCTAATCTCTTCTTGTCAATATGGTATCTAGTTTCAGATTGGAAGACAAGTTGGATGATGCTACAAGGTTTCAAAGGTATGCACTTTTATATGCAATCTAAGTTATATCATCTAGCAAAACGTGAGTGTGTTTGCAAGGAAAGTACTAGAGATCTTGTCCAAGATGTAATCTTGGATTCAATGCATTCAAAAGAACAAGTGCACCCTCCATAACAGTTATGGCTTCAGGTTCCAGGTTTGATTAAATTGTTAAGCTTCAAATTTCTGTATATCAAAGGTGATAGTTACTACATTAGAAATTGTGAAAGCAATATTTGAAAGATTTTATTATTTCTAGGTGCAATGAATACTCAACTGCATATGAATACTATTGATATAGATGCTTATTGTACGTGTTCGCAAATTGAACTAACATCTCCTCTAGATAGATATTCTTGTTTGTTCTTGTTTCTCTTGTTCCAGACAAGTACCCTTGTGAAATATGTTTGATGAACAATCCTTGCAGAAGTCATCATAGAATAAGTTTATAAGGATGGCACAACTGCCAGATGGGCAACAATCATAATAGATAGAAAAACAATTAAAGAGACTCAGAGGAGTTAGACTCGAAGGAAGTCATAAATCAAAAGGAAACCAGAACATGCTTGTGACGCTTTGTAGAAAGCAAAGAGAGATGTAGCAGACAAAAGCATGGACTCTCTCAGATGGAAGGATTTGATCACAAAATTCCAAAAGAAGAGCATGCATATTGCTCATTCATGCATGAAGCTAGGATTAGGAGGGAGCTAATCCCCAATGATATGATCCATTGAAGAAGAATCTGTAAAGACTATGAAGTATCTATCCATGTTCTTCAATGGACGTATCAGCCATGATAAGCAACACATGTTCAATTTGACTCTAGAAGAACTCTTCTTCGAAAAGAAGCCTTGAATATCCTTGGTTATCCATCTACATTTATGTTCCTATGGCGGAAGGTTGGAGCCTTCAGAAAAGAAGGGCACGTAATCTGTAAAAGATTCCATGGACTCCAACATTGAAGATAAACTTGAGGAAGAACATGAAGATTCCAAGCAAGAAAGAAAATTTAGAACAACCAATTGAACCAGTTTGAACCCACTAGAAGCAATCAAGCAGAAGGAATGGAAGGAAGTTGTGATGAAGAAAAATGTATGTGAGAAATTGTGAAAAAGACTTAAGCATTGATAGATACAAGGCGAGACTCAGGGCTAGAGGGTTTTTCCAGTAAGAGGGAGAAGACTACGATGACAACTTATTCTAGTAACCAGATATACCTCTACCTGAGTCATTATATCTCTTGCAGTATCCATGGGTTGGAGTTTATATCAGACAAATGTAAAGACTATTTTTCTCAACAGAGTAATGGAAGAAGAAGCATATGTAGAGAAACCTCAAGCTTTTGAGGTATACCAAAAAGAGACCCTTGTATGAAGATGGAAGAAGACCTTGTATGGATTCAAGCAAACTTGGTGCAAAGCCTCTCATGTACAACATAAGCGTGGTGAAAAATTCCTATGACAAAGGAAGTATATTGAAATGGTTTTTCAGATGTCTGAGATGATGGATTGTAAATCCATGGCAAACTCCCACGATGATAGATCTAAAGAAGTTAAGAGACTCTAGTCCAGTAGACCCGTCTCTGTATCGACAATCGATTGGCTCGTTAATGTATTTGGAGAATACTCAGTGGGATATTTGTCTTGTGGGATTGTTTGAGTTATGATATACATTTGCATGGATTTATCGATTCAGATTGGGCAGGGAGTGGAGATGACAAAAGAAGTGCTACTTGGATATGTTTTAGTTTGAGCTTTGCCACGATGTTATGGGCAAGCAGGAAACATAAGTCTGTTGCACTCAACACTGTAGAAGCAAAGTATATTACAGTTTGTGATGCTTGTACGGAAGCAGTGTGGCTTTGTAAGTTGGTTTATGGACTGTTTGATTAGGTGTTGAATTCGACCGTGATATATTGTGATGATCAGAGCTATGTGAAGCTTTCAAAGAACTCGGTGTTCCATGATAGGTCAAAGCACATTGAGATCAAGCATTATATTCCCCATGATAAAGTCCAGAAGGGAAAAGTGGTTCTCCAGTATATCTCCACAGATGAGCAGATAACATATATTTTGGTAAAGCCTCTGTCCAAGATGAAAAGATTGTGTACTTAAGGGACAATCTGGGGCTTGTGGAGACGACTTCCTTATTGAAAAAGGAAGAGATTACTCCCAGGTTGGGAGGGAGGAATGATATGTTATTGATTTATGGGCTGTCATTTTCCAGTTTGAAAAATGGTCCAGGTTGGGTAGTCACTTTCCAATTCGGAAAGTTGCATAAGATTTCTGACAAACATGCATTTTCCAGTTCAGAAAATGGTCCAGATCAGACAGTTATTTTCGTAATGAAAATGGTCCGATAGATTGTTGATGTACCATAGACAGTGATTTCCCTTGTGGCCAGTGTGGGGGAATGATCTAGGACAATCATTCTTCTTGGAAGTCACTCTAAGTAGTGGTCAAGTAGAATGGTATGTATCGTCGGGTAGTCATTCTTTCGAAGTTCACAGTCGTGAGCAGTTTCGAAAAATGGTATGTTTCAGAGGTTGGTGCAGGACAGTCATTTCCATAGGAAATGGTCTGGACAGTCATTCCCTAGGGTAGACTCATTCTCTCTAGGTTGCACTATGATTAGTGCTGGAGGAATGACCCAGTTAGGTGAATGGTCCAGGTTCAACAATCAGGGACGGACATTCCCTTGGGTAGATTCATTCTCTCCAGGTTGCACTATGATTAGTGTCGAAGGAATGACCCAGTTAGGTGAATGGTCCAGGCTCATAAATCAGGGACAATTATTCTTCTATGCTTGGGAAGAATAGTCCAGATAGCCCATGGCTGATGCTTTACTTTCTGAGGGCAGATGCTCTTCCAGATCTCATAGATATGAGTGGAAGAATGGCCCAAATGACTCAGTTTCTATCATAATATTGTTGATATCAGATGATATGATTGTTGTGAAGATTGTATGTCTCTAGATAGTAGTTGTATGCTATTGTGGCAGACGTGATCCATTGGTAGTGACTGTGTGTCACTGGTTAGTAGCCGTGTGCTACTAGGAGTGGTTGTGTACCACTGGGTAGTAGTTGTGTACTACTATGGATAGACACAATTGTGTTCTATTGGATGGCATTGCTCCGATTACCATGGAGACTATCACTAGTGTTGGATATGATTACCAGCTAGAAGGATAGTCAGTATGTTGATGGGCAGACATTCTCCAGGCGAATAATGGTCCAGGCAGGACAAATTGTTGGTGGACAGACATTCTCCCTATGGAAAATGGTCCAGGACAGTCATTCTTCTAGGATGTATGTCCTGATTAGAATTTAGTCCTTGTAGCCCATGGCATGGCTTCCAGCATCTGTTGGAACAATTATTCTTCTAGGACATATGTCTGGATTAGAACAATAGTTCTTGTATCACTCTATGGAGTGAATGACTTATTCAACATCATGCCCGATTACTCAGATTGAGTATGGCTTCGAGAGATGATGCAGTTGATGCTATCATATGATATTGATAGTGATGATGTTGCTCGTGAGTTGATCTACGTGATCATGAGATAACATGTGTGGCTATGATGATGCCACCAATTGAAAGGTTTGTTTGTGCTCAAGATCATTACCTTTAATACCTCCCTAGCTAGGAGGGAGTGTTGATATTATGGTAGTTACGGGAGGTATTAACCTCCATGTGTAACCTTTGACAAGACTAGAATATTTTGGGAAGCAAGAGAAACCCTAAAATGTTGGATAATAAACATATGAGACAAGTCGACTCAATAGAATATTTATTATTGAGTTATTAGCCTCCAGAAAGAGAAGTCAGCCCAGTCAAGTGAGATAGAGCAATATAAATAGAGGGCGCTAGAGCTCATTTCTCACTCTCACTCTCACAACTGCATAAGAATGGTGGTGAGCAAGTTTGGAGAGGAGTTGCAACTGACATTTTGGTTTTGGCTTGGACTTTCTATTGGCTATGGTTTGGACTTTCTGCTTGGTCTTTGGTTATTCTTGCTTGGTGCGCTAGCCTTGGAGAAAGGTGTGCTATCTTGGTTGGCTATTGGATTACTTCCAGAATTATTATGTTTGTCAAGGTTAAGGTGTTCGGGGGTGGCCTTTGTGTCTATGGTTGGGTGACAATATTGCTATAGTGTCTATGGAAAAACAAGCACATCCCTTTATTTTCTAACAATATTTAGGTAATCCCCCCCCCAATAGTTGGAAATTCACCAATTGTGTAGTGAGGGAGGTGAAGATGATAGTGGGCATTACCTCTAGCATAGCACCAAATTTGTCCTAGTTGATGGTGTTGTACTTTACATTTTGATAGTGCTAGTTTGGGGGCTAACACAAGCAACTCATGCAAGCAAAGTGCAACAACACTAATAACAATAACATTGGAGTTACCTACATTTCTATTTAAGGTAAGTTGTTTACAATTAAAATACTAACCAATATTTTTTTGTGTCACTGTTTTGTTGTAAGTTGTTTGAATTAAACAATCAAATGTAAAGTTAATTGTAAAGTTGTTAATCTAGTTTACTTAAATAATGATCAAGAATGTTGCTATGTCATCATTTTTCTTTGTAATCTATGTCCTTTCTTTGGTTGAAAAAAGTAGTAGGAGAGAGAGATTAATTCTAGTAATAGAATGTTCTTGTTTATGTTTCTACTAACAAAGTTGTGCATGAAAGGTTTTTCAGTGAACAAATCCCCTCGGGGGGAGCATGGGGTATCCAACTTCCTTGTAGTTCTTATTGTAATAGAATGTTCGTATTTGTTTGTGTTTCTACTAACAAAAGTATACATGAGAGGTTGTTTTATGGACAAAATCCCTAAATACCATGGGGTTGCTAGGTGTATATGCTTCTTTGTTAGCACAAATTACTTAATTTCCTATCATTTACTTTTTAATTTTTACATTTTTGAATCTGCAATTATTTTTGGATGTACAATTAAATAATATTTTAACCCAATATAGCTTATATTTATAAAATTATTTGAAACAAATTAAAATATAAATAAATTTATCTCTTTGAATTTTTTTTTATGGACAATTAAATAATATTTTAACCTAATATAATTTATATTTATAAAATTATTTGAAACCAATTAAAATATAAATAAATTCATCTCTTTAGATTTATTTGAAATTAAATTAAATTATTTTTGGATGTATAATTAAATAATATTTTAACCCGATATAACTTATATTTATAAAATTATTTAAAACAAATTAAAATAAAAATAAATTCATTTTTTTGATATTTTTGGATGGAAAATTAAATAATATTTTAACCCAATATAATTATACCAAAGACATATTTAATGTTAGGTCATATTTAATATTAGGTTTTATAGAAAACCTTTCAACTGGTTGACAAGTTTTCGAAAACAACCATCACTATTCATTTATATCATCTTTGAAAACCACTAATCTAATTTTGAACCAATCTCCTCTTGACATGTAATCTTTCTTATTGACTTCCTTGCAGCATATCTCTTCTCTCAAAACCATCCCTACTTCATCACATTTAATGCTATGGCACTACAATAAATATGTATCAACGTCTCTTAAAAAAAAATATCAAAGTCACAACACAAAAAACAGCTGGGCGCGATTTCTGGTCGGCCATCACGCCTTAAAGAGAAAACGCGTATATCTCTGCACAATATCTGCGATCCTGCCCTGAATTTCTTGACCTTTTTCATACTCAAACTCTCAAGTCGGTTGTCTTCTCAAGTGAAAACAAACAACAGGTGCAGATCCCGTCGCTGGTTTTGACCCCTGATTCTGATTTCGATGGGTCATTACTCAGAACTCCGCCAGTACCGCCAGTGAGGACTAAATGAAACAGCTTGGATCAAATCCATAGGTCTGTACAAAGTGCCACGTCTCCTTTGAATCAAATCAGATATAAAATCAAATTCAGTAAATTAAAATTATTTTATAATTTTTAATTTAAAGCTTAAACAGAAAGCTCAATCTTTGGGGATAGTACAATTGGTTAAGACGTGCGCACACTCTTCCAGTTTGGGGAGAGGTCACGAGTTCGAAACCTGTGGTGGAAAAAAAAAAAAACAGAAAGCTCTTTATCTCATTATTTTGATTATAAGGACAATTTGTGGAGTTTAGAGTTTTATTAGATATTTAAATTTTAAATACAAATTCTTGTTTAGGTTAAACATGTGTTAAGTAAATATAAATTTTTTTATTATTACTTTTAATATGAGTAATAACAGTTTTTAATGTAGTAAGTTAAAGGTTCTATTAAATGATGATTCGTAGATTTGAGTGATTATTTCTGTAAAAGCTAAGTGCTTCCAAACTTTTTCAGCACGCTGAAACCATTTCTACATTCAGAAATGGATTTTGAATAACAAAAAATAGTGATTAATGTAAATTTATATTTCCGGATTCCCCTCCAAAAAAGCCATTTAGTAAACAGCTAGCCAAAGCCGTTTTTAATTAAATTGATTTAGATATTTTAAAATTAATTTTAATCATTAAAAAATAATCAAATTAAGTATATTGTTTATATTAAATCTTAAATTCTTATTAAATTTAAACCACCAAATAATATTAATAAAAGGATATTGAAATATTATTAAGAAAAAGATATTTCCTATTTTAATTTTAATTGATCAAAGCTCTTTTTTAATCTTATATATTTAAATAACAAAATAAGTATTGTAAAAATGTGAATCAATGTTCATAAATTTTCTATTGTAACTTATCTTTGAATTAACCCAAAAACTCTTTAGTAGCAGAGAATTTGTTAAATGTATAATATAAAGGAGGTTGAAAATAAACACCATTATATAATTGCATTTATTTTTAAAGATATTCTATATAAACAATATAATTTTCTTGTTACTTTTTATAATAAGTGGTAGTTATATCAATATTTATGTTTTTTTCGTAATTGAATAATGAGAATTTTGATTCTTTTCATTCATAATTGGATAATAATAATATTGTTACCACAATCATATTAATAAAAAAAAATCATTTTCTAAATGTCTATATTGTTTCCTCTTCAGAAACACTACCTAGTTTTTAATGAAAATTTTCTTTTTAAAAAAAATCATTTTTGATGATGAGTGATGGCATGCTATATAGTTATTTTTTAATGTCAATTATTTTCTAAATATTATTTATTTTCATTTTGGAATTTCTTCATACTCATTTCTTTTAAAATTACTATTTTTAATTTTTTTAAGATGTTCTTTATTTTGAAGTTATAAATTAATTATCTTTATAAATGTTTATTTATTTTTCTTACTAGTGAAAAAAAATATAATAATCCAGTCCAAAAGTATTGGAAATTATAAATTCTATACATGCAAAAAAATTATTAAGATACCCACACTTTCAAAATTCACACATAATTCAGTCTTCATAAATTCACCATATTACACTGCAAACATATAATAGAGATGTCCAATCTCATTTAGTTTGTAAAGTTGATGTTGCAAAATAATCTCCCCATTTTTTCGGAGGTCTGTAAGTACACATGGAAACATATTTTTATATGTACAATGATATCAACACTATATATATATATATATATATAATCATACTAACACTAGACTCAGTTGGGAAAATTACATTGGATATTATTTTGCTTTCAAGAAGTGTAAATTGTGTGCTACTTTTTAGGAACATAAAAATGTAATATCTTTTAGGAAAGTCTGTCACAAGAACATTATTATTGATTTTATAAATATTTTCTAATGAATACTTTCTTAAGATCATATACATTGATTTGTTCCACTAAGTATAAAGTCTAGAGTCACAAAATGTACAATGACTACATTATACTTATTAATTTGTAGGTATAACTTAAAGCATATTAAGAAAATTTAATATGCATGATTACAATTATAAAATTATTTTTTAAATTGATTTAAAATTTAAAATATATATATATATATATATATATATATATATATATATAATTTATTAAATGTTTAAAAAAATTAAAAATAAATCTAAATATTAAATTCAATTTATTTCCATATTTTTAACTAAATGAATTTTCTTCTTTCTATACATATACTAATGCTATATTTTTCTTATATATTTATATATATTCAAATCTTATTTTCTTTTATATTTTGATTTTTAAATATTAATTTAATTTTTTTGGTACTTTTTAATTATTAATATAAAAAAATACATAATTTTCAATCAAAATTTATTTTCTTTTATATTTTGATTTTTAAATATTTATTTAACTTTTCTGGTACTTTTTAATTATTATTTTTTTTAAGTAAAAAAGGCAGGGCCTAATATATTGATATTGCAAAGTTACAGCCTGTTAAGGAAACCAAGACAACTGGACACTCCAAGTTAGCTTCCAAACTCAAAATGTTGGGCTGCCACCCTACCCGAAGGAAACCAAGGTGCATGGCCAATTTTAGTATTAGTCTGTTCATGCCTATGCTATCGCTACAAGTGCTATGAGCTAGAAGAGTTGCAGCTCTGTTATGCATCAAAAAAAGAAAGAGTTTTGAGCAGTGGTCAAACAGGAAAACCTATTAGTCGGTGTCCTCGTGGTCATCCTTCTCATTGTCGCATCTGACTGGAATGGCGTAAACCTGAGCACAGGTGGGGCATTGTCACCTTGGGGTGGCGCTAGAGTAGGCGGCATACAACATGTCCAGGCGTTGATTGATCCGGATGGCTCTAAAGATTTGGTCGTCCACCATGCTGCGGACATCGAAAATCAGATTCAGGTGCTCCGGGTGAAGAAGTGGTGGCTGGTGTTGCGATTTCTGCACGTTGGCCTCCTCCTGGTGCGCTTGCTGCTCGCTCTGCGACCTCAATTCATCAGGAGTCTCGCAGATGTTTTCTTCGTTGCCTTCCGGCATCTCTTCCTCTACCAAACAAGTTGTGAATTCCTCAACTAGAGTGCCACTGGGACCGTGTACAGCTCTTGGATTGGGGGTCAAGGCGTCGGCTCCAAAACACGCAGGGGGGTTCCAATTGTCTGGAACCGTGAAAAGGAGGCTTTCAGAGAGATTTTGGGGGGATTCCTTCGGAGAAATCTCCTCGACATACGCCATGGGAGGCGTTCCTGTTCCTCTGGACTCCCTGGGTCTCCTTCTCTTGGCTAGAGCCAGAGCTCTCTCAAACTTCTTTTGCCTCTTTCGTCGTGAGTCGGCCGCGTACCACCCTGCGCCTCTGCGAGGCCTCCCCCTTGCTCGTGGCATGCTTAGAACTAGAACTAGAGCCGGAGTGCCCCCTGCGTTGTTGTCCCCGTTCGGCTCTGCAACCTTCCGATTCATCCCAAAGCCACCGAGAATGCTGATAAGGGCGAAAATGGTGGCTATAGCCATTAAGGTTGTGGTCTTAATGCTTTGGCTGGCCGTTCTCCTCGCGCGAGTGAGAGGCCTCATCAAATGGTGAAGGCCGCCTGAGTTTATGTCCATCATAAATGTCGAGGATATGAGGGCGGGTGGCCACCATTAATGGCCCCTCCTGGCGCTGCTCCACGTACCCCTCCTGCTCCGCGTGGCACCCCATCCAGGGGGTACTTTTTAATTATTAATATAAAAAAAAATTACATAATTTTTACAATGAAAGTACTATTTATTATGAAATACTACTTCTTGTGAGATTATATGAAATTATCAAAAAAATAAATATAAAAAACTAATACATCATGTCTTAATATAAGAGAATAACCATACCTACAATTGCCTTTAGTATTTAGTAGACTAAGAATATCTTTATACAAAAGACAAAGGATGAGGAGAAGCCCTTGACACTAAGTAGTTTTTGCATGTTTGTCCTCTAATGCTTTCTCCACAAACACCGTGTCTAACCCCCAAATGGCATGTATTAGAGCATCATATTCTTTATCCAAGAAATCTAACTTAACCAAAACTTCCTTTTCTTGGATCCAATTAATTTGATTATTTATACGAAACAATCAAAATTAAATGAAAGCTTAACTTAATTACTATCATTTTTTTTCATTTCATTGCAAAAGAAATAAAATAATGGCAAGCCTTTAGTATTTATGCGAAACAATCAAATACAATAATGACAAACCCATTAGTATTTATGCTAAACAATTAAATAAAATGATGGCTAACCTATTAGAATTTATGAGAAACAAATCAAAATTACATGAAAACTTAACCTAATTACTAAGAGATTTTTTATTTCTTTGTTAAAGAAAAAAATGATGACTACCCTAAAAACATATAAATAAAAACTACTTTCAAGTTACCTTATTAAGTGTTTATAGAAAATAATTGAAAAAGTCATAAGAGTTATTATTTATGTTTACATAAATGATTAAAATTGTATCACTGAAAAAAGAAACACCTCAGCTATATAAACAGGGTGAAAGGAAGAATCCAAAGGGTGTTGGAGATCCATCTTCTCTTTATGTAACTAAATGAAAATAAAGGAAAGAAATTATCAAAACTTATTTGGATTTTCCTATTTTTTTAATGACTTGGAGTTGGATTAGAAGGGAAGACCTTCTACAAACTCTACATTAAAATAGTGTTTTAAATTGATTGAGATTGAGGTAATCAATTGAATTTATTTATGTATTTCTTTTAATTATATCAAAGGCATTGTATAGGAAGATATTTTCATCGGCAGTGTAGAAATCGTAAGATATATCACGATATTTGCAACATAAGCAAACAAAATGTGGAATTTGATTATATTCCAGTTTACTATATCTTTTTTACACCAAAAGACCACACTTATTTGCTAATGATGTTAAGGTCTATGTTGTTTAGTGAAGCTCTCTTACTACATGGAAGAATTACTTATTAGCAATTGCTAATACCCCCACCACAAAAAAATAACATCTACATCAATTATTCAAGCTCGAATAAGGTAGAATGCCCTTTTCCAAAACAAAACAACTTAACAAACATAGACTAAAGTAACTTAAATTAATTTCCAAAAAAGTTAATTGGATCGGGAAGGAATAAAAACTTTACCTTGATGCGTTTGTCTTTTAACCCAAAAAACTTAATCAAATTTAAAGGGTTCTTTTGTTACTACACATAACTCCATTTTGAATGGCTAAGAGTGAATAAGAATAGCCACCAATAACATATTTAAAATCACCAAAACATTTTTTCCACTCCATACCTCTACAAGCCAATCAACATGAATTCCTTGCATGCTTGGGATGTTGTCATTCTGTAAAGTCTCCATGAAATTTACCAAAGGCATTTTCAGTGTCCATAAAACTATTAGTCAGCAAACTATTATTTTCCTTTCTCAATTAGATCCATTTGGTCATCTGATATTGCAAGATGTGGGCATATTGTGTTAAGTCCAGTGTTCCATTGTTGGCAAGCAATTGATTGTGGGAGCATGAATATTTGTGATGTCGCCTAAAACCGGGTGTTTTTTAGGCTGCAAACCACTTGCATTGGTAGCAAGATCAACTGTCGTGACTCACTTGGAAGCTCTTTGCCTGGATTTCTTCCCATCTGGTTGCAATTGAATCACAACAACAACTACTTTCAAGCCACATGTAACACGAGCTCAAGTAATACAACCATTGTTTTCATGTGACCTTGACACCTTTAATCTCCCCACCCAAAACATGCTTCACTAACAGATAGAGCACTGACAATCCCTCCTTGTAAAAAACATGAACAATTTATTCGTTTTTTAATACTTCTTAACATCAAGGGACTTTTGTCATTCACTGGAGCACCGTTTTCTTAGATAAATAAGAACTCGATGTGTGAAATCATGCAAACAAATAAGAAATCTTTGGACAAATTAGTAGTGCTACTCCATGGAAAACAAAGTTTTTGTTAAATCATGCAAAGAAATAGGGTTTGAAGCCAAGAAATGCAGTGGTAAAATTCCAGCAGACCAATAATGAAGTGAAAGCGAAACAATTGTATTGATATAAAAAACCATGGCAAAGTATGATGGGAGCACAAGATGAGCAAGATAGATGCCAATGAAGATGCATAAGGTAGAGGGTAATAGCATATCAAAAAACACGTCTCATGGTGAATGCATTAGGGTGAGGTGTCGTTATCAATCACATTGGGGATTTAAATATATTAATAGTCGCTTGTGTTTTTGGATAAAGAGACCTCACACTCATAACTTCTTAACGGAAAAATAATTCTATAGCATGGGGGCATTCAAAAATATAAAAACAAAATAAATTTGCTGGTAGAGGATTCTATTTGATTAAAGAGAATTTTGTCATCAATTGGAAAACGGTAAACTTTATGTCCGCTGACATTTGTTGAACTCTTAATATAGCGAAACCGAAACTACGTCAAACTCTCTCGCTTATTTGTATTTTTTTTCCTTTCTCCCGATAATGGAGGAAAACCAGGGGCCAGATTTTCGAACAATTGTACACCTCGACATTAGTAGGATTTCTTTTAGCTTATCAAATAGAATTTTTTGCTTCGATATTTACTCTATTTAGTCTTCAAATTAATGGAAAATATGGGAAACTAACATAATAGGACAACGAATGACCCTGTGATGATATGTTAAGTGATTTCTTTTATTTTGGGAACCTCGATGCTAGATTTATGTTTATTTTGCTTCATAACGCTGCAATTTGTGGTCATTTTAGTTTCCTTCTCATGGAATTCAATAAAATATGTGGAAGATTTGGTGGGAATGGCTTTATTTACCTTCAATTATGAAAAAATTACAACAAGGTTTGGGATAAATTATGTACCCTTTGTTTCCAATGGCCACTGTCTCTTAGCTACTTTGAGTTGAGGATGCATGTTGTTAGCCCCAAGAGCCTTAATGTGTTTGGGGGTTGGGAAACATGAACTGGGTGGGTTTAATTATAGAATTTTTAATATTTCTTATAATATATGGAATTTACTCTCTTTCTTTTCAAAATGTACAAACTTTTTACCCATTTGAGATTTAATGCCAAGAGATTATCATCAAAATAGGGAACCAACTTCAAATAACATTATTTTAATTGCAATAATTTAATGATTCCAATTAACAACATTAATATGAAAACTTTCCTCACATTACTTCGGCATTCCCATTCGCCTGCTTAGGGGGTATGCTAGTTTATATTTATAAAATTATTTAAAACAAATTAAAATATAAATAAATTCATCTCTTATATCCAAAGAGACTTCTAAATTTCATTTTTCATTTTAATGATAAATACACAAAAATACAATAATAATCATCTAATTTCATGGTCAGTCAATATTGATGTATGAACAAATATATTAAATAAAGATAAAATTGAGATTGAACAAAAGAGGATTCTTGAAAAAGAAGAAAAAACATAAAAAGTGAGCCAGCCTTCCAGCTCCAAAGAGGAATGTGAAATGAGCAAATGCAAAAGGAAACAGAAGAGTACATCATCATGTAAAATAATATATCTAACCAGTTTGTTAGAGAGAAAAATAGGCAAGCAGCCATACTTTTATATCTCTTGCCTTTTATATATAGTTTATTTCAGGTTGGTCAATTGGGAGCTTGGGTGGTTGGGAGGAATGCTGTTACTCTCCCCATCCAAATTCAATTCCAGCAAATGACATATTGAGCTCTTAACAAGTCAATATAATACTCTATCTATTTATATATTAGTTTGTATACAACAAAATGACTTCAAAAATTCTGAATGACCATATCCCTATCTTAAAAAAATGCCACAATTCTCACATAACAAATGTTCAGCTACACCTTGTAAGTGAAAAACATCCTAAATGCATCTTACTGCTATCCAAACCCTCCAAATGCAAATCCAGCAAATGGAAACAAATCCCTACTAGAAGCTATACTAACAACTTATTTTACATTTTCTCCATAAACAAAAGGCAGGGGAGATGAGAAAACCTGCAGTATTTTACATTTTGTCATTCAAAACAAAACCAGATAGCACTTGGATATATTGAAGATTACTGTGTTACAAAACAAATAATCACCTGTAAGAAAAAACCACTTTGACATCTGAAGCACCATTAGCGACTATAAAATCAACTCCTTTCCTTCACCAATATGCTGCCCATCAATGCATTCTATAACCAACTAGAGGCAAAGGCCTTTTAACATGGATAGTTATGGTCGTTTCATCCAAATTGCGTCAATCAAGTCCCTTAGCATTCATTTCCGTCATGAGATTGCATACTTCTTGCTCTTGGCCTGATTTGGTACAAACCCTAATCAAACATTTATAATTCCTAGAATCCAGTTTGCGATCCTTTCCACTGTGCTGAATCAGGAATCAATGTGCTCCGTCAAACCCTTTGATTTGGAAGAGACTACCAAGAATATGCGTGTAAGTATAATACTCTATCTATTTATATATTAGTTTGTATACAACAAAATGACTTCAAAAAGTCTGAATGACCATATCCCTATCCAAAACAAATGCCACAATTCTCACACAACAAATGTTCAGCTACACCTTGTAAGTGAAAAACATCCTAAATGCATCTTACTGCTATCCAAACCC
>JZKD02S0032157.1:0-12740 GCA_000966675.3 Picea glauca
TAATAAAACTTTACATTAAATCATCACCATCAACCAATCATCACATAGAACCTGATAATGCTTCCTGAGACTTCTTCAATTTCTGCAATTCTTCAATTCTTGGAGTACTCTAATATTGTAGATAATATTACTCAATGTATTCTCTAAAACTCCTCCAATTTTCACTCCTTGCATCCTCTCCAAAAAGAGGTTATATAAAGAATGGTAGACTTTATTCAATTCTGGTCTATTCAGAAGACCCAACTTGTACAACATGCCCCACGCTCAATATTTAACATCCAATTCTGAAACTTGGAAAAAAGTAACTATAGTCTGTACTATTTCCAATAGAAGTGGTCCCACTTCATTGGGATTCTGTATGAAGAAGTTATGATTGTTTTACCTGGAACACCTATTTATTGACTAGCTTCAGGACTGGTCACAAACCCTATTCCACAGGGTGTATCTCCATAATTATAGTGAATCAAGAGCTGAAATTTTTACCATAGGTACCTTGATATGTCTTATCAATACCATATCGATTTCACCATATGAATCGTTCTAGAAAAAAACTTATAGCAAAAATGGTAAGATGACCTGAAAATAACATACCTTAGAACACATCGCCAAAAGACTTCATCCTCCCTTAAAATCCAACGTTCTTTTACTTCTTATTTCCTATGAAATTCGACTTGTGTCAAAATGAATGTATAATGATGTTTATTTATACCATTTATGTCACTTCATTTTAACATTAGGGCTGACCTGACACTTTCTTATTTTGTAATTCTTTTCTTTAATTATNTCCCCTTCCTTCCACCCAAGAATATATGAGAGATAATAAAACTTTACATTAAATCATCACCATCAACCAATCATCACATAGAACCTGATAATGCTTCCCGAGACTTATTCAATTTCTGCAATTCTTCAATTCTTGGAGTACTCTGATCTTGTAGATAATATTAATCAATGTATTCTTTGAAACTCCTCCAATTTTCACTCCTTGAATCCTCCCCAAAAAGAGGTTATAGAAAGATTGGTAGAATTTATTCAATTCTGATCTATTCAGAAGACCCAACTTGTACAACATGCCCCACGCTCAATATTTAACATCCAATTCTGAAACTTGGACAAAAGAAACTACAGTCCGTACTATTTTTAATGGAAGTGGTCCCACTTCATTGGGATTCTGTATGAAGAAGTTATGATTGTTTTACCTTAAACACCTATTTATTGACTAGCTTCAGGATTGGTCACAAACCCTATCTTCCATAGGGTGTATCTCCATAATTAGAGTGAATCAAGAGCTGAACGTTTTACCAGAGGTACATTGATATGTCTTCTCAATACCATATCGATTTCACCATCTGAATTGTTCTAGAAAAAAAGTTATAGAAAAAATGGTAATATGACCTGAAAATAACATACCTTAGAACACATCGCCAAAAGACTTCATCCTCCCTTAAAATCCATCCTTCTTTTACTTCTTATTTCCTCTGAAATTTGACTTGTGTCAAAATGAATGTATAATGATGTTTATTTATACCATTTATGTCACTTCATTTTAACATTAGGGCTGTCCTGACACTTTCTTATTTTGTAATTCTTTTCTTTAATTATCTTCAGGGCCTACATGTACTTCCTTCTTCAATTCACTTTGTCATCTTCAAAAATTCANAAAATTCATACCACATGTACCTTGATATGTCTTTCAAATATCCTCCAATTTTTTATTTATTTCTGAATTGGCCCCAAAACAAAGTTATAGCGAAAAGTACAAGATTATTTTATTAAGGAAGAAAAACCCTAGGATCGATGCTCTGATACCAACTGTAATGATCCAAATGATTAAATTATCAGCATAGAACAAAATTACACACCATGTACAAAATGTAAGTTTGGAGCACAATCCCAGGATAGATAAGTTACGCAATAACTCCTTAAAGAGTAGGAAAACCTCCTAACAATAACCAGTTAATTCATACATCACAATTCACATGTCTACAATAATGAATACAAGATCTCTATATATACCTATTCACACTTGCACATGAGGCCCCTTTACTACTAGGTTGGCCCTATTACATATCTATTTATATATTACATGTACATTTAGGCCCATATATTCCCCCCCTTAGGGTCATATAATATGCATTTATCCCTATGTATTCTCCCCTTGGGTCATATCATTCATTACCCCTCAAGGACATTACCATTCATTACCCTACCTCGATCGATTTCATTTGAAATTTTCATCTCCAACATTGCCTTCATCTGGTTGATTATTGAGGCATTTATCTCCTCATATCCTCCTTATTGGTCCACCTAGTTGCCCCCTTGGGATTCCTTTTGGATATTGTGTCTATTGACACATTGGTTAGATTATTTGGTGGGACCCTTGTCCCTTCACAATGATATTTTATAAAATCTTGGAACCCCTTTGGAAATACCAAGAGGATGGTGTACTTCCTTGGAAGAGATGTGATTTGTGGTAGCATAACTTTATTTCCCTTTTTTGGAGCATGTACGATACATCACCCTTTTCTCCTATAGAGTTTGTTTAGTTCCTATTGAGTCCTGCTAGAATTTACCCTTGTCTACATGAGTTTTTGACATCCAATTTAGTCAAGTTTTGACCTCTAGTTGTCCTCTTGGTTTATTGATTTGTCATTGAACAAAATTTTACCTAGTAATTGACCATTCCCCATGGAATTATTTAAGTCACTTCTAGGTCAGCCTTATATTTATGCTCTAAACAAGGAAGTCATGAGTCCATCTCTCTTTTGCTTCCCATCCTCCCTTGGTGTCAATATTTGTTAGTTATCATGTACTTTCTACCTCATGCTAGTTTTCAAGGATCCCTTTGTCCCTTGATTTCAACAAGCCTTGTTCTATCGAATTCAACACATGTATTTTAGGGGTTTGGTTTAGAGGAAATTGTACC
Source organism: Picea glauca (assembly GCA_000966675.3). Taxonomy (NCBI): domain Eukaryota; kingdom Viridiplantae; phylum Streptophyta; class Pinopsida; order Pinales; family Pinaceae; genus Picea; species Picea glauca. The sequence continues at coordinate 2,927 of JZKD02S0032157.1, forward strand.
TTGGTCCCATCCTCATTGGTGGGTGGCCTCAAACCAAGCAAGGAAAATCCTCATTTCTTTATGAGTTGGTTGTTTCTAATGTACTCAACTATAGCTCATTATCACACTTTTGGAATTCATACACTTGACAGTTTAGTGGCCTAGTTGATTGTACTGGGATCCTGGATACGTGTGAGTAGTATTATCCATCATCAGGGAATTTCCCTTCATGTAGATCCCCACATGTTTGAGACACAAAATTTATTTCCAAAGATATAGATCTAGTTTCCATACTTTAGATGTTGGTCCTTATGAGTTTGTCCTATTCCTTGGTGCTAGTTGGCTCCCCACTATCGACACCAAATATTTGTTTCTAAGGGTTAGTATTGTGTACCTTGGTCCTATTATCCTTCTTGATGGGTTACCTCAAACCAAGTAGGGAGAATTCTTATTTCCCTTTGACTCGGTGGGGTCTCACGTACTCAATTCCAACTTATTTTCACATCATTGATATTCATACATGTATTTTAGTGATCCATGATTAGTTGCAGTTCCTTGGATTTGATAGACTTGGTTTACTCATTTTCAAAGACATCAATTTGAACTCTCCTCTTGTTATATCACTTCATATATACAAATCCCTTCTTCTTGTTCAATAGGTCTCCTTTGGTTGTATCCTTTCCCTCGGTGGATGCATCAATTCTTGTGTATTCATATCAGTTGTATCCTTCATGCTTCTACGTTTTTCACGGCCTCATGTTTCCATACATGTTGGACAGACAAAATACACTGCGAGGGGGGGGTGTAAATAGTGTAGGACTCTTTTTCCAAAACTTCCCCCTTTGGAAAAACTAATTAGTTAGCAATGACCATTTACTCATTACTTATTGTTTTCATTTATACTGAGTTATATGTGAACATATATAAGCAACATATATCAACAATATATCATCAAAAAATAATCACCACAAGGAACACAAGATGTATGCACAATTTTCTTTCTATTAAAGACTGCAATCCTTGGGTTATCAACAATAACTAAATAGAATACAACTCTACAAGAGCACCAACTCTATAATGCAAAACTCAACTTACACCCTCAAAACCAACTGAGATGAGGCAAAAATCCTCAACATATATCAATATGTCATAGGTACGTGACTTGTCAGTCGTACAACACACATATGTACACACCCTATCAGTAGTATAGCTCGCGTATGTACGTGGCCAGTCTATAATACAACCTGTGTATCACTTCTGATCAACTAGGATTTTCTCTTCAATATCAACTCAGATCATCTGCAACCTTCAATCACATTCTCTTCTGTCTTTCATTGTCCAATATGACCCATAACCAGTCACAACACATCCAATCTCTCCAACAACTAACTCATGTTTCTCAACCAAACAATATGAATTCCACTCATCATGTATAAGCAACCAATATACTATAGAAATTATATCAGTATTGAATCATAAGAGTGTTTCTCAGTCCATCAACCAACACAAACCACATCCAATATCCATACCAACAATTCCTTAAGCATTAACTACACAACAAGCAAGAGTATCCCTCAAGACAACAATGTAACCATACCAGAGTTTCTATGGCAGATCTGAGCCCATAGAATGCATATCTGGAACATGCTTTAGTATTCAAGAGTCTGTCATCAACTCAAATATAAGTCTTCATCACTTCATCCACTATATGTGCCCTGTCTTCATTCAGCTCATGTATGTACATGCCCTGGCTCACTACAACCTGCGTATACCTCAGAAACTAGGGTTTCTGAACTTCTGAGACTTTTTCTGTCATGATCTCAGACTTGTCGAAACTTTGATGCATCCATGAGATCCTCAAATATCCTCTCTCTCTCAGAATAGATCTTCAATACATGCTCAAGAGATTCACAAGAGATACACACATTACTACATATGGGCGGATTATTCCTCGAAATTTTTCCACGTTTATGATATTTTCATTTTTTTTTTTTTAAATTGGGCGGGATTTTTGTCACTATTGCCACGAAATTTCGTCGCTATTTCCATGAATAGTTTTTTTTTAAATTGGGCTAGATTTTCATCCCCGTTGCCACAAAAGTTCGTCACTATTACCATGAAAGTTCGTCACTATTTCCACACAAATTTTGCATGTCTCAAAAGTTCGTCACTATTTCCACACAAATTTTGCATGTCTCAAAAGTTCGTCGCAAGAGAGATGATTTCTGGTTATAACCATTCCCGTGTTCGACAAAGTGACCTAAATATAACAAATAAACATCTCTCCATTTGATAGGTAATCATAATTAAACAAATAAACATCTCTCCATATATTAACAATGGTAATACTATTCAATAAAAACATTGTTATGTAATCAAGAGTTTTAAATAGCGACCAAACAAAAAATCTAGTCCAAGACATTTAAATTTCAACCTAGAGTTTTTCTAATCCACCCAAACTCTCAAACAAGAATATTTTAACTTGAGGTAAACATAGGCAAACTCTTTGTTGAGACATTTTAAAATTTTTCGACCAAGAATTTTAAATCTTATCCAAAATATTATTTAACTTTCAATCAAGATATTTCAATGACTATTTTCTTGATTGAAAAAATAAATATCACATTTCTTCGCAAGCTTCTTTCCAAAAAGTGTTACTCATCTTCTCATTTTCATCCCCTAGTACTTCCCTTGGATGAAGTTGTCCACTTGCACCAATCCCACGTCTTCATTTCCCTATCATTATGTTGTTGAAGTTCTATCTCTATATTGCCATCACCTATGGTTACGATGTCAAAATGAGGACGGAAGGAAACCTAAAATGTTGTTAGATAAAAAGAACCTAAAGTCAAGTAGGAGCCAAAGGAGAGGATTCAAGGGCACCTATAGTTAAGTTGTCAAAATGAGGATGGAAGAAATCCTAAAAAAGTTGTTAGATTAAAAAACCTAAAGTGTAGGAGCCCAAGGAGAGGACTCAAGGTCATCTTTAGCACACTTGAGGTGATATGCTCACATGCCTCTGTAATAATTCCCTTGAGTATGTGTTGACGGGCGAAATTGGTCGTCCGTCAACTGGAAGAGTGGATCCGGTCCGGGGTTGTCTAAATAACCCAATCCGTTTGGGATAACTCACCTTGACGGGTTTAGCGGCTCCGTTGGCTAATTTAAGTCCTAGAAAAACAAATGAAAACTAAACTAAGAAACTAATCTAAATGAAAAATAATAACTAAAACAAACTAATAAACAAATCTAAACTTTATATATACAATATATTACCTAAATCATACAACTATAATTCTATAAAAGTAAATATTTAATTATCAACAGAATCATCTTTAATTACAAATGTACAATATTTACAAATTACAGATTTAAATTAAAACCTGAAAAAATCATTTGTAATTTGTCCTAAGACAGCGAAACCAATGTTTTTTGAATTTTTATAGTTTTATGAAAAAGAAACTACATCAAAACTAACTAAACTAAGCAACTAAAATAATAACTCTAACTACAAATCTAAACTATACATATGTCTAACTAAACTACTTATACTATACTAACAAATTAACTATCAAATAACAAATAACACACTGACCTGAAGAAACGCTCCAGGTTTGTCCTGTATGCAATAATTGTTTTAGCTGATCAGAGGGAGGAAACCCGCATCGGATTCTCCACAAGCTTCTCGTAAACTAGAAGCAGTTGTTCTCTTCAAATATCAATGACAGGACAAACAAGACATAAAAAATCACAACAAATTTATAATTTACAAATCTTCACATTTAGATAAATCCTTATGCAAAATTTGTACATAATAATTCAATTGATGAAAAAGATAAACCTGTATTCATTAAATTGAAATAGAATGATTGATGTATTTTTAAATAATAAAAGAGATCAGATATGGATAACACATTAATCAAGTCACATCAACCTGCAATAGATTACGATAACTAAAGTAGTCTATAATCAACTGCAAACTGATACGAATAAAACTTGAAACAAAAGTTTGATATATTGAAAGCAAAAGATGTTACACGACATCAACTTTCATCCCAGTCTGTATCATAAATCCATAGTCTAGTTCTACCACAGTGAGGATGATGATTATTACAAAAAATAACAAGTATTTAAAGACCTCCCACAGGGTAAAACATCCCTGTGGAAATTATCAAAACAATTTACACAAATCTAGGAAAATATCCCAAGTTTCTGACTCAAGCTAACAACCTAAGACAAAACCAAATCCAAAGTATCTCCTAAACTGCCACAGCATGCCCAATTAATCATTGTAATTCGTATGCACCTGAAAGAGGACAAGAACAGACAAGATTAGAGGATATCTTATTGATAAAATTGATAAAAATCTAATTTCTAAGACTAGCTACAGAATCTTGCGATTTTGTAGCTGGTCTAAATTTAACACGAAATCGTTTTAAAACCAATTCGAATCCTAAAGAATCATATTCAAACTATTAAACAATTATTTGATTTCTAATTAGAGAGCGAACAAATCATTCAAATCAAAAATTGTTATGCCAATTTGAGAGAAAATTAAATTAGGGCAAACTGAATGGTAACAGAGATGCATGCACTCTGTTCAACGTTTGTTATCACCAATTTCGGTAAACAACATCGCTTAGATAACTCGATAGTGATGAAATCATTTTCCTAAACCAATTGAAATCGACACAAACTGTAACCACCTAAACAAATTTTCCATGCAATAATTTATGTCACCTTCTCTATTAACAAAATTATTTTCGAATCCAAAACAAAATCAACAGGATCGTTTTTCAAATTGATATAACTATATTAAACATATACAAACGATCATGATAATCGTGGCACATAGCAATCACTTGCAAATCCAATCAAACAGGAATGAATAGAAACGGTCTGAGGCTGAAAGAATCGTTATGAATTGACACAGCTCCACACTCTTAGCAAATAGAACTTTTACCTAGGTCAAATGTAATCAAAATCCAAACGAGACTATTGATTCAATACAAAACAGAGTCATTCCTAGTAAATCGGAGTTAACAGGGTTTTTTTGAGTTTATTAGATCACATCGTATTTATAAACCCAGTCACTAATAATGACTCATAACACATATAAAGGATCATACCAATTCAAGCCTACAAAATCGTTCCAAAATCAAACCATAAGAACTAAATCAGAGCTGATAGAATCCGACCACAACAAAATCGTACCAAACCAAAACATAGCCGTGCTATGATTTTAGCACAAAAATCTCCTATACAGGTCAGATGCAATCAAAATCTAAATGAAAACAAACCCCATTGATTACATTAATTCGAACCAACAGAATTTTTCTAAAGCGAATCACACCAAGTCAAAACCAATCAATCGCTTCTACTAAGCTGGGCACGAGAAAATCGCATAACCAAATCATAGCTACATTTGAATTTAGTAAAACGAATCTACTGTATAGGAAACAAAATCATTTCAAATGTATTTAAAATGAACAGAGCTAATTTGAAAACAAAACCGAATACGTTTATATCAATTCAATCAAACTTACAAAGCAAAATTCATATCGAAATTCATACCTGGATAGTTAGAAAACATCTCGGTCATGATAATTTGGAATTGACGAAAGTTGTTGCTGCTTCGACATTCTTGAAGACAATCGAGCCAGTGGTTTTTTGTTTCTTGTCATTAGCTTGTAGCCTATTGTTCTCCTTGGCCAGCACTGTCACCTATTCTTCTAATGCTTTGATCTTTGGTTGCAACAGGGGGACGTCGGCATAGTAACGCTCTATCCAAGTGTTACATTGGATACATGATGTTTGCTCGGGCTTTGATAACACATGCGAGGGTCTGTTTAAGCCACTAGGGGTTTCATTGTGCAGTTTGATTCCTGGGTAATTAGGGTTATTTTTTAGGAACGGGGGAAAATTAGATACAAAGTCATAGGGTTGCTTGGAACATAGGCCATGGGAATAGGGATACTCTTCAGCTAGGAATTGCTCGATATCGGAGTCCGAGTCCTCGCTCAACACTATGGGGTTTTGGTCAACGTTTGGCTTAGGTGTATTCTGAGCAAGTCTCGATATCAATCGAGCATTTTTCTTACCCTTGCTGTCGACAGTAGGATTACCCTTGACTTTCTTACTCACAGGTTTCTTGACAGCCACAATATTGTCTGTTATGATGTCGGGTAGGTTGATGTTAGGACAAACTGAGAGTTTGGCAGGGGGTAGGAGGATATGGAATGGAATGGGTGACTCAACCATAGTCTCACTAACCACAGCCTTATCGATTTGGACAGACTCTGGATCAGCAAAGCCATTTCAAGATAGAAAGGATTGCCAATTATCGTCGTGAAGGTTTAAATGGTGGACAACGATGAGTTTAATCAAGCCATGATGAAACAAGCTGCTATCAACCTTCTCTCATTTGAACCTCTTTGACATCTTGTAAATACTACGCAAGAAGTAATGTGGCATATTCAAAGGATAGCCCATGAAATTCATTAACAACCGAAGGTGATACAAAAACACCAATCCATACCGACCTTCACAGGTCACAAATTGTTTAACCATTATCAAAAGATCGTGCCACCGAGGTTTGAGGGTGGAAATAGGCATACCTTTATCACAGGAGACAACCTTCCTTGATTTGAATAGTAATGGCCATGGCACCTCATCAACTTTGGAATTTTTAAACCATCACTGGCCCGTGGCTACTAATCTTGTAGCAGAGCTTATGAATTTCTCATTCAGCTCGAGCTGAATGTCACCGATTTTGGACCTACACCCATCAAAGGTGAGGGCAAATTGTTGGGCAACAAACAGGTTGAAACCCTTGAACCTCTGTATAAACACCATCCAACCATTGTCTTCTAAATCCTTTCGAGCATTATCGAATAATAACAGAGCTTGGCTACCATTCGGCTCTATGCGAACCACCAGTGCCATAGACAGGAGCACATGGTGAGCAGGGTGAGGGGCTAGGGTTTGAACAGAGTATACGCAGGGGAAAAATGTTCACAGGCTTACCCGAAAATTAGCAAAGGTGAACCGAGATAGGGGAAAACATTAATGACAGAACGTGCGAAGGTGGTGGAGCTATTTCGACCCATGCAGAACAATCATTACCCACAGTACAACCGCTAGCGCATATAACTATTCAAATCACAATGCATATGTGTTAAAAACTATGCCATTCAATCAACCAATGAATATATGGTAAGTGGACCAAATGTTTCTGCGAGCAATAGTCATAGTTTCAAAACCAAAGCAATAAATCGAAATCACACCAAGGGTTTGATTATATAAACTATGTGTAGTATGAAACGATTTATACCAAGGGTCTTACCACAACACAAATGTGTTTTCATGAAACCAATGTGTCAAGGGAATCGATCAAAGAACATATAAATCAAATCACCAATTCTTTACAAACTCGATCAAAAGAATATCCTCACAGTCTTGTAAAACGAAATCATATTAACGAATAAGAATGCCAAATGAATAAGGATCTTGGAGTCTTGTCAACTGTATAATGATGAATAAATTGGAAACGCAATGAACATAGAGACAAGAGTGATCATAACAATCCAGCGACGCTTTTAATATGACTTCGAAATCAAAGTTTCCACGCTTGCAGTCGTGAAAACAAGGACAAGGACAAGTGGGCGAACGCATATAAAATAATAGTGTCATTTTATTCGAAGGTTGCGACTAAAATCAAAGTTTGCAAAATTCTGGTGTAGGCAGCTTATAAGGACAATATAAAAATGCGAATTGGCTGGCAACAGTATGTTAATATATGGACCACATTTCTGGCCCAAAAAACATTTTCTTCCCTAGTTCATGTCATTCAAAGAAGTAGAATGATTTTGACAAACCAACCAACAATATAAAGATTTGTCATTAGTAAGAAATAATGGAATTTTAGTTGATTGGTTGTTTTACTTGTTATTATAAGAGTGTTTGGTCACATTGCACACAAACCTATTACTAATAAGTGGTAACAACAAAATTTTGGGTGTTAATTGGGTTCAGTTTGTGATTGTTATCCTCTACACCAAGATTAATGAAAGGCAAAGATATTTAAAAAATGAGATGAAATTTGGTGAATAAAAATATTTATAAAAACATTTTTGCAATTACATAAATTCATTATTTTGGTAAATCAACTAAATTTTTATTGATATGTAGCTTATATGACAATACATTGATCAAATGTTTTTAACCCATAATGTTTTCACTCTGCCTTCTAGATCGCACTAACCATTGTCATTGACCATCTCATACAAAAGAATGTCAATATCAACAAGATAAACGAAATCCCTATTCAAATTTCAGGGATTTCCTTTGGAGAATATAACTATAGCGAGAAGAGTTAGAATAGGTGGCCTGAGCATGGATAGAGTCAAAATTTTGAGCCTTACCTAACTTATCATTATATCAGTGGGAACAAGGGCCAAAACATAGGTGGCCTGAGCATGGATAGAGTCAGAATTTTGGGCCTTACCTAACTTATCATTATATCGGTGGGAACAAGGGGAAAAACATACGTGGCTTGAGCATGGATAGAGTCAGAATTTCAGGCTTACTTGACTTATCATTATATCAGTGTGAACATGGGCCAAAACATAGCTGTCCTAAGCATGGATAGCAGAATTTCGGGCCTTGCCTGACTTATCATTGTATCATTGGGAACATGGGCCAAAACATAGGTGGCCTCAACAGAGATAGAGTCAGAATTTCGAGCCTTACGTGACTTATCATTATATCAGTGGGACCAGGGGCCAAAACATAGGTGGCCTGAGCATGGATAGAGTCACAATTTTAGGACTTACCTGACTTATCATTATATCAATGGGAACAGGGGCCAAAACATAGGTGGCCTGAGCATGGATAGAGTCATAATTTCGGGCCTTACCTGACTTATCATTATATCAGTGGCAATAAGGGCCAAAACATAGGTGGCCTGAGCATGGATAGAGTCAGAATTTTGAGACTTACCTGACTTGTCATTATATCAGTGGGAACAAGGGCCAAAACATAGCTGGCCTGAGCATGGATAGAAAAATTTCGGGCCTTGCCTGACTTATTATTCTATCAGTTGGAACAGGGGCCAAAACATAGGTGGCTTGAGCATGGATAGAGTCAGAATTTCGGGCCTTACCTGACTTATCATTATATCAGTGGGAACATGGGCCAAAACATAGGTGGCTTGAGCATGGATAGAGTCAGAATTTCAAGAATTACCTAACTTATCATTATATCAATGGGAACAGGGGCCAAAACATAGGTGACCTAAGCATGGATAGAGTCATAATTTTGGGCCTTAACTGACTTATCATTATATCAGTGGGAATAGGGGCCAAAACATAGGTGGCATGAGCATGGATAGCAGAATTTCAGTCCTTTCCTGACTTATCATTGGATTAGTGGAAACAAGGGCCAAAACATAGGTGAACTGAGCATGGACAGGGTTAAAATTTTGGGCCTTACCTAACTTATCATTATATTAGTGGGAACAGGGGCCAAAACATAGGTGGCCTTAGCATGGATAGTAGAATTTCGGGCCTTGCCTGACTTTTCATTGTATCAGTGGGAACATGGGCCAAAACATAGGTGGCTTGAGCATGGATAGAGTCAAAATTTTAGGCCTTACCTGACTTATCATTATATTAGTGGCAATAGGGGCCAAAACATAGGTGGAATGAGCATGGATAGTAGAATTTCGGGCCTTGCCTAACTTATAATTGTATCAGTGGCAACAGGGGCCAAAACATAAGAGGCTTGAGCATGGATAGAGTCAGAATTTCGGGCCTTACCTGACTTATCATTATAT
>JZKD02S0032157.1:36444-48619 GCA_000966675.3 Picea glauca
GATCTCTTTTATTATTTAAAAATACATCAATCATTCTATTTCAATTTAATGAATACAGGTTTATCTTTTTCATCAATTGAATTATTATGTACAAATTTTGCATAAGGATTTATCTAAATGTGAAGATTTGTAAATTATAAATTTGTTGTGATTTTTTATGTCTTGTTTGTCCTGTCATTGATATTTGAAGAGAACAACTGCTTCTAGTTTACGAGAAGCTTGTGGAGAATCCGATGCGGGTTTCCTCCCTCTGATCAGCTAAAACAATTATTGCATACAGGACAAACCTGGAGCGTTTCTTCAGGTCAGTGTGTTATTTGTTATTTGATAGTTAATTTGTTAGTATAGTATAAGTAGTTTAGTTAGACATATGTATAGTTTAGATTTGTAGTTAGAGTTATTATTTTAGTTGCTTAGTTTAGTTAGTTTTGATGTAGTTTCTTTTTCATAAAACTATAAAAATTCAAAAAACATTGGTTTCGTTGTCTTAGGATAGATTACAAATGATTTTTTCAGGTTTTAATTTAAATCTATATTTTGTAAATATTTTACATTTGTAATTAAAGTTGATTCTGTTGATAATTAAATATTTACTTTTATAGAATTATAGTTGTATGATTTAGGTAATATATTGTATATATAAATTTTAGATTTGTTTATTAGTTTGTTTTAGTTATTATTTTTCATTTAGATTAGTTTCTTAGTTTAGTTTTCATTTGTTTTTCTAGGACTTAAATCGGCCAATGGAGCCGCTAAACCTGTCAGGGTGGGTTATTCCAAACAGCTTGGGTTATTTAGACAACCCCGGACCGAATCCACTCTTCCAGTTGACAGACGACCAATTTTTCCCATCAACAAATGGTGCTAGAAGGAGGGTCTGTAATTAATTAATGGCAAAAGGTGTTCGTAAGACTCCTCCACCACCTAATCACTCACCTATAGTGACAAGAATTCATTCAAATGATAACATTCCCCCTCAAACAGAAACCACATTAAAATGACGATCCACGGATCACAGTTGAGCCAGTAACCCCAAATCCTTCAGGTGGCGACATACAAGAGATCGTCCACCAATCCCTCATAAGAACACATAGTTCCTTAGCCCATTTGAGGAAACCAAATAGACTGTTGGACCAACCTTTATATTTCTTTGATATCAGAGAACAACTTGGAGGCACTAACCTCACTATGAACCCTACGGATCCAATCCTCACTCCTGCTGCAGGAGGATCTGGGATACCACCCTCACCACCTCCATCATCTCCTTCTTATTTGGGAAAGGACTCTTCGGACAAAGGTAGTTCCCCTTCGTAGCCTTCCACACTAACTACACCAATGGCCAACCAGAACAACCCTGCTAGACCTTGGCTTGACCAGGATGCGGTAGCCATACCTGGAGATCAGCATCCCTTACCAAAACATCTGGAGAAGTGGCTTCCCAATTTTGACCCTGACTCAAAACAGATCGTTGAAGATCACATTAAAATTTTTATGTTAGCCATAAGACTCTGCAACGTCGAGCATGAAGACGTATTCTATAGGTTGTTCCCCTACACTTTCGAGGGAAATGCCTCTACATGGTACTTTTCCTAGCAACCCCATACCATCGTGTCCTGGGAAAAGTTTGAGTCATGCTTTTTGGAAAAATTCAGAGATGGTATGCCTCTGGAAGTCCTAATCATGGACCTTTCTAGCCTAAGAATGAACCCAAAAGAGAAATTTAAAGACTTTAATCAAATATTCTTAACACTTAAAAACCGAATCCCTACGGATTCTATGTCTGTCGAGAATCTTATCATAGCATACTATACTAAAGCCTTGCATCAAAGTATAGCTATTTGGGTTAAACGATCTAAGAAAGCCACATTGTTAGAGGCCTTCGAGGAGGCAAGCTAGATTGAAAAAGACATACTTAGTCTAAAAGATGCTACTAGCAATGAAATAGAAACTAGTTCATCTTCCAAAAAGAAAATCGAAATCCTCCCTAGACCTATTCAAAGTAAAACACAACCTGAAAGCTCCAATTTAGAAAACTTAACTAAAGTCATTCATAAAATGTTGAATCAAGTTATAGATTTAAAAAAGACGACTGAAGAAGCTTCATCAAGTAAAGGGCCTTACAAGCCCCCGTTTAGGAAGCCTTTTCCCACCAACTGACCTAATTCAACTACTGAGGGCCTTAATCTAGAAAGTCTGAAATACACCCTTCAAACAATTCTAGAATCCCAGGATAACTTGATGCCTCCTGAGATTTCTGAGGAGGATGTTGAACAAGAGACAGTTCAAGAAGAAGAGTCTTCTCCAAACATTTTTGGACACTTCTCGGATAGCATTCAAGCTAACTTTGAGACAGTCCATCCCTATAATACTAGGAGTAAGATAGCAAACAAACCTTATGCCGAAAATACTATGACTTTGCCTCCAAAGCAATCTAAACTAGCTGAGACTAAACAGAGTCATGTAAACCCCAACTTAGATTATGATTTAGTTGAAGATCTTAAAAAGTTAAGGGCTAACATTTATGTTTATGAGTTATTGAAATTTCCATTTCTGCTACAAAAAATGTTACAGAATATCTCAGAGAATGGCAAAAATGGTAATTCAAGTGTTAACAAGGTTGTGCAGAACAAAGTTCCTCAGAAGACTTCCACTAAAAACAATCATGATTCTCACTATAAAGGAAGCCTTCCTGTAAGTAATGTAAATAATGTAAATAATGTAGATAAAGTAGCTTTAGAAACTGCGAGTAAAAAGCCACAAACTACCACCCTTAGTACTCGCAAAAATGTACCTCCATTTTTGTTAACTTTCGAAATCTTTAACAGAAACGTGCACAATTGTATGGTAGACTTAGGAGCGTCATCAAATGTGATGCCATGGTCTATGTGTCAGAAGATTAACGTTGAATTTGAACCATCCACTTTAAAAATCATACAAATCCACTTTAAAAATCATACAACTTGATCGAACCAGTGTTAAAGTTATAGGCGAATTGAGAAATGTGCTTATAAGATTATCGTCTAACCCCAAGGTTCATCAAGTTATTGATATTATTGTTTTGGATATTCCAGAAGTGTATGGTCTATTTTTAAGCAGGGACTGGTCGGAGCAGCTACACGGCTATTTCATGACAGATTGGTCTCACCTGTGGCTTCTAGAAAATGGCAAGCCTAACAAGATCAAGGTAAATCGTGAATGCTACCTTAAGTTCACAGTCACGGATTTGAACGATCCCAAAGAATCATTTACTCCTTCTACCGATTCACCCAAAATACAAGGGATGGATACCTTTTTCGGTAATTTCATGGCCGAGGCTTCATCCGTCACCAACCCAAAACAACAGTCCAAGATTGTAGCATATGTGCAGCCAGCAGCTTCTACGCAATGGTCTCATGCACCCAATAAAAATCAAGTTTGGTCTCTTTATTTTGACAGGTCAAAGTCCAAAGAAGGAGCTGGTGCAGGTTGCGTTATTATCGATCTGACAGGTAACAAAACATTGATTGCACGTAGACTAGAATTTGAATGTACTAATAACATAGTAGAATATGAGGCTTTATTGCAGGGTCTTAGAAAAGCTTTAGATATGAACATTCAAAACTTGGTTGTCTTTGGCGATTCCAAAATCGTGGTTAGATAGGTAAGAGATTCTATCCACTGTCTGTCTCCGCATCTTAAAAGCTACCAATCCGAGGTATGGAATTTAATGAATAAGTTTTCTGCTTTCAATATAAATTCTATTCCTAGATTACATAATTCTGAAGCAGATCTATTAGCTAACACAACTTCTAAACTCTTTCCTACAGAAGTCTTGTCCCTAGATGCATTCTCCGTCGAACTGTTGTTAAGGCCATCCGTTCCCGACAACATCACGAATTGGAGAGTCTTCGACGATGATCAACAGATTATTAGCTTCCTGCATATGGAAGAAACTTTTCAAGTCACGGTGATAGACGAATGCACTCACGACGACAATTTGCGCTATTTCACGGTAATACCAGATCCGAGAACTCCTGAATCTTCATCGGACATGGTAAAGTTGATCCCTAAATCTGTAGTTAGATTAGAAAAATTTTACGGTCTTCAAGATAAATTCAAAAAATCGGTCAACTGTAAAACCAATAGTTCCTCGTTATCATATGAAAAAGTAAACTTAGGAACTAATGAAAATCCCCAGTGCATTAATTTAGGGTTGGGGTGTTCTCAACAAGAAAAAACTGCATTTATTAAATTGTTTAAAGAATTTAAATATGTCTTTGCATGGATGTATGATGACCTTAAAACTTTCGACCCTAACATCATACAACACGTCATTCCTATGAAACCCCAAACCTCACCCTTTCAACAAAAATTGAGGAAAATGCACCCAAAGCTCGAACCGACCGTAGAAAAAGAATTGAATAAGCTCCTAAATGATAAAATAATTTTTCCAGTTAGGCACACTCAATGGGTTTCTAACCTTGTCCCTATCCGGAAGAAAAGTGGGGAAATCCGACTATGCGTCAATTTCCAAAACCTTAACAGAGCGTCTGATAAAGACAACTATCCTGTCCCACCCATGGAATAGATCCTTCAATAGGTATCTAGTTCTAAGAGGCTATCTTTATTGGATGGTTTCTCAGGGTACAACCAAGTCCTGATGTCTCCTCCAGACCAACTTAAAACTAGCTTCCACACTCCATGGGGCACCTACGCTTATCGAAAAATGCCTTTTGGATTGATTAATGTTGGTGCCACTTTCCAGAGAGCGATGGACATCGCTTTTTGAAGCTTAATCAATCAGTCTTTGGTAGTTTACTTAGATGATGTTACTGTATTTTCCAAAAACAAAACTGATCATCTAACTCATTTACGAGCCATTCTACAGCGATGTCGTAAATACGACATTTCCATGAATCCTAAAAAATCCATCTTCGTAGTAGAACAGGGTAAACTCTTAGGATTTATTGTGTCAAGCAAAGGGATGATTATCGATCCCGAAAGGACTCAAGTCATCTCAAAACTCCCCCCTCCTACTTCCAAAAAGTCTATGCAGTCTTTCTTAGGCCAGATAAACTTTGTGAGGAGATTCATCCCCAATTTCTCTGAAATGGTAAGAGCTTTACAAAACATAATTAAGAAAGATGCCCAATATCATTGGGGACCTTTAGAAAATCAAGATTTCAATGCAATAAAGAAGGCCATAATAGACGCTCCTTCTCTCATGAGCCTTGACTTTTCCCAAGACTTTACGCTCTACACTTTTTCTTCTGACCATTCGTACGCTGTCGTGCTAACTCAAAAGAACGTCGAAAACAATGAAGTACCCATTGCCTTTATGAGCTCTACTTTCAAAGGTGCAGAACTTAATTACCCAGTGATAGATTAGCAAGCCTACATTGT
Organism: Picea glauca; assembly: GCA_000966675.3. Classification (NCBI taxonomy): domain Eukaryota; kingdom Viridiplantae; phylum Streptophyta; class Pinopsida; order Pinales; family Pinaceae; genus Picea; species Picea glauca. The sequence continues at coordinate 41,827 of JZKD02S0032157.1, forward strand.
TTTCAAAGTAGTCAAGCATTTCTGGTCTTACCTTTTGAAATCCAAGACGAAAGTTATTGTCCCTTATCCAACCGTCAAGAACCTGTTAGTGCATAAAGAACTAGGTGAAAAGAGGGCTAACTGGGTCACCTCCTTGCAAGAGTACGACATAGAAATTACCCCAGCTCAAATAGTGATTGGCAAGGGGTTATGCAAGTTAGTTGCTGACTCAGCTGCAGGACAACAGGAAGAAAGTGATACGTCAAATCTGGGACATCAAAATCAAAGTATAGTCTGTTGCACACAAAACTCTGTCAGTCCTTGGTATGACGATATAAAATTCTGTCTTGAACATGGGTCATCTCCCCGTCACCTGGATCCCACTAAAAGAAGAGTGTTAAGATTAAAGTCTGCCTCCTTTCATTTGGTTAATGTTATTCTATTTCGTCAAAGCTTTGATGGTGTATTGATGCGCTGTCTCGAGAAAGACGAGGTAGAAAAAGTCTTACTAGAATTGCATGCAAGAGAAGTTGGTGGTCATTTTGGTGGTGTCACCACTGCCCATAAAGTTTTGAGAGCCAGTTATTACTGGCCCACACTTTTTAGAGATGCCCATGCCTTGTGCCGTAAGTGTATTATTTGTCAGAAAGCATTAGGGCGGTTACAGAAACCAACCTTTCCTTTGCAGCCCGTTTCAGTAGACTCTCATTTTCAGCAGTGGGGCCTTGATATCATAGGTCCAATCAACCCGCCAACCTCACAACAACATAATTTTATCATAACAACCACATATTACTTTACCCATTGGTCTGAAGCTGCCACATTAAGAACTGTGAATACCAGTCAGGTAATTGCCTTTTTAAATTTGAATGTTATCACTCGTTTTGGTATCCCTAACTGTTTAGTATTTGATAACGCCTCTTATTTTTTCTCTCTTGAGATGAGCGAGTTCGCTTTAGAAAAAGGAATTAAATTGAAGTATTCTGCTAGCTATAACCCCCAGGGCAACAGATTGGCAGAATCAACAAATAAGAATCTGATTAAAATCATCAAAAGAACGGTCGCTGAAAATCACAAAAACTGGCACAATGCACTGTTAAACGCAATTTGGGTTGATAGGGTAACCCCGAAAGCTGCTATAGGAAAATCTCCTTTATTTCTTGTTTATGGTAGAGAAGCAATTCTTCCACCACACATCCTTCTTCCCGCACTACAGCTATCGCAGAAAATTCAAGAAGAAGACTGTCCCCCTTTGGAAAACCGAATTAATGCCTTAATGAAGCTAGAAGAGGTAAGAGCCCAAGCTAAACGTAAGTTAGATCAACATCAACTAGTAGTCAAAATCTGGTTCGATTCTAACTCTGCCTATAATAGGAACTTCAAAGTAGGTGATCTCGTCCTAAAATGGGACAAACCGCATGAGGGGAAGGGAGAGCACATGAAATTTCAAAACTTATGGCTTGGACCATTTTTAATTGCTGAGAAGTTGGGTCCCAGTGCTTTCTAATTACATAATCTAGAAGGGTAGCCTAACACCTATCCGGTGAATGGCCAAGCTATGAAAAGATATTTTGCTTGATGACAACTCTTTGTATATTATGTACATATTTTGCCTTTGTTTTCTTTTCTTTTGTTGTTTTGATTTTGATTTCTCCTTTGCGCTCATCAGTTTGTGCTTTTGGAAATACACATACCTGTATGTTGAACTATTCGGACAAAGAAAAAAGAAAATTCCTTCACTGAAATGACTACTGAAGAATTGTATAAGCATCAATTATATACTTCTGAAATTTACATCTGTGTTGGAAAAAAGTTTGTTGTTTGAAAGAAGTGAACTGATTTCGATCTCTGAGTGAAGCCTGTCATGATAATCTATTATCTTTTTACGCTGTCCCTTTTCCTTAAGGGAATGACTTAGAAGATGTCTCCCTACCTTAGAAAGTTGGTTCTGAAAAAAAACCATCTCTAGATATTTATAAAGGACAGTTCTAAAAAATTCTGATGAGGTCTGTAAAAAATATGTTAAAATATCATAATTTTCAGCGTCACCCTGCTCAACTATATGTCTTTAAAAAACAAAAAAAAATCAATAAAAGAGCTGTGGGAAGTGCTTGTAAACCCGCCGGGATGCTGAACAGGTCTGCTGGCAGCGGGTAAATGCATGCATGACGCCAAGACAACTTCATCGGGGTACTGAACAAGCTCGCTGGTAGTGAAGCAATGTCGGGTATATGAAAATTTACAAATAAGAGACCTCTTAACCTTAACATGTCCTTTATTCTAATTTGGAACTTCTTCGCAGGATACAAATATCAGAGTGGGTTAAATGGAAACCCTATCGAGGCTATGGACGCTTGCTGACAGCAGTGGCTTTGTAAACAGTATTGGAGATTTTATATTTAATATCGTGGCTCGCTTGTCTTAGGACTGTTATCAGTTTTCATCCTTTAAACACTGCTGGAATATTTGGTTAATGATGATGTTTACATGATTTTCTGGTTGTTATTTTTGAGTTAGAATTTTTCTCATTATTTTAATCTGAATTTGTTCTTGTGGCAAAGATAACTGCTTCTACCAGTGTGTCGCCATTGTTGGCAGCCAATTCACATTTTTATATTGTCCTTATAAGCTACCTACACTAGAATTTTGCAAACTTTGATTTTAGTCGCAACCTTCGAATAAAACGACACTATTATTTTATATGCATTCACCCACTTGTCCTTGTCCTTGTTTTCACGACTGCAAGCGTGGAAACTTTGATTTCGAAGTCATATTAAAAACGTCGTTGGATTGTTATGATCACTCTTGCCTCTATGTTCATTGTGTTTCCAATTTATTCATCGTTATACAACTGACAAGACTCCAAGATCCTTATTCATTTGGCATTCTTATTTGTTAATATGATTTCGTTTTACAAGACTGTGAGGATATTCTTTTGATCGACTTTGTGAAGCATTGGTGATTTGATTTATATGTTCTTTGATTGATTCCCTTGACACATTGGTTTCATGAAAACACATTTGTGTTGTGGTAAGACCCTTGGTATAAATCGTTTCATACTACACATAGTTTATATAATCAAACCCTTGGTGTGATTTTGATTTATTGCTTTGGTTTTGAAACTATGACTATTTCTCGCGCAAACGTTTGGTCAACTTACCATAGATTCATTGGTTGATTGAATGGCATAGTTTTTAACACATATGCATTATGATTTGAATAGTTATACGTGCTGGCGGTTGTACTGTGGGTAATGACTGTTCTGCATGGGCCGAAATATCTCCACCACCTTCGCACATTTTGTCATTAATGTTTTCCCCCTATCCCGGTTCACCTTTGCTAATTTTTGGGTAATCCTGTGAACATTATTCCTCTGCGTATACTCTGTTTGAACCCTAGCCCCTCACCCTACTCACTGTGTGCTCCTGTCGATGGCACCGGTGGTTCGCATAGAGTCGAATGGTAGCCAAGCTCTGTTGTTATTCAATAATGCTCGAAAGGATTTAGAAGACAATGGTTGGATGGTGTTTATACAGAGGTTCGAGGGTTTCAACTTGTTTGTTGCCCAACAACTCGCCCTCACCTTTGATGGGTGCAAGGCCAAAATTGGTGACATTCAGCTCGAGCTGAATGAGAAATTCATAAGCTCTGCTATGGGATTAGCAGCCACGGGTCAGCGATGGTTTAAAAATTCCAAAGTTGATGAAGTGTCGTGGCTATTACTATTCGTATCAAGGAAGGTTGTCTCATGTGATAAAGGTATGCCTATTTCCACCCTCAAACCTTGGTGGCACGATCTTTTGATAATGGTTAAACAATTTGTGACCTGTGAAGGTCGGTATGGCTTGGTGTTTTTGTATCACCTTCGGTTGTTAATGAATTTCATGGGATATCCTTTGAATATTCCACATTACTTATTGCGTAGTGTTTAAAAAATGTCAAAGAGGTTCAAACGAGAGAAGGTTGATAGCAGTTTGTTTCATCACGGCTTGATTAGAGTCATTTTTGTCCACCATTTAAACCTTCACGACGATAATTGGCAAGCCTCTCTATCTTGAAATGGCTTTGTTGATCCAGAGTCTGTCCAAATCGATAAGGCTGTGGTTAGTGAGACTATGGTCGAGTCAACCGTTCCATTCCATATCCTCCTACCCCCTGCCAAACCCTCGGTTTGTCCTGACATCAACCTACCCGACATCATAACAAACAATATTGTGGCTATCAAGAAGCCTGTGAGTAAGAAAGTCAAGGGTAATCCTACTGTCGACAACAAGGGTAAGAAAAATGCTCGATTGATATCGACACTTGCTCAGAATAAACCTAAGCCAAACGTCGACCAAAACCCCATAGTGTTGAGCGAGGACTCGGACTTCGATATCGAGCGTTTCCTAGCTGAAGAGTATCCCTATTCCCATGGCCTATGTTCCAAGCAACCCTATGACTTTGTATCTAATTTTTCCCCGAGCCTAAAAAATAACCCTAATTACCCAGGAAGCAAACTGCACAATGAAACCCCTGGTGGCTTAAACAAACCCTCACCTATGTTATCAAAGCCCAAGCAAACATCATGTATCCAATGTAATGCTTGGCTAGAGCGTTACTATGCCAACGTCCCCCTGTTGCAATCAAATATCAAAGCATTAGAAGAACAGGTGACAGTGCTGGCCAAGGAGAACAATAGGTTACAAGCTAATGATAAGAAACAAAAAACCACTGGCTCGATTGTCTTCAGGAATGTCGAAGTGGCAACAGCTTTCGTCAATTCCAAATTATCATGACCGAGTTGTTTTCTAATTATCCAGGTATGAATTTTGATATGAATTTTGCTTTGTAAGTTTGATTGAATTGATATAAACGTATTCGGTTTTGTTTTCAAATTAGATCTGTTCATTTTAAATACATTTGAAATGATTTTGTTTCCTATACAGTAGATTCGTTTTACTAAATTCAAATGTAGCTATGATTTGGTTATGCGATTTTCTCGTGGCCAGCTTAGTAGAAGCGATTGATTGGTTTTGACTTGGTGTGATTCGCTTTAGAAAAATTATGTTGGTTCGAATTAATGTAATCAATGGAGTTTGTTTTCGTTTAGATTTTGATTGCATCTGACCTGTATAGGATATTTTTGTTCTAAAATCAGAGCACGACTATGTTTTGATTTGGTACGATTTTGTTGTGGTCGGATTCTATCAGCTCTAATTTAGTTCTTATGGTTTGATTTTGGAACGATTTCGTAGGCTTCAATTGGTATGATCCTTTATATGTGTTATGCGTCATTATTAGTGACTGGGTTGATAAATACGATGTGATCTAATAAACTCAAAACAACCATGTTGACTCTAATTTACCAGGAATGACTCTATTTTGTATTGAATCAATAGTCTCATTTGGATTTTGATTACATTCGACCTCGGTAAAAGTTCTATTTGCTAAGATTGTGGAGCTGTGTCGATTCATAACGATTCTTTCATCCTCAGACCATTTCAATTCGTTCTTGTTTGATTGGATTTGCAAGTGATTGCTTTGGGCCATGATTAGCATGATCGTTTGTATATGTTTAATATAGTTATATCAATTTGAAAAACGATCCTGTTGATTTCATTTTGGATTCGAAAACGATTTTGTTAATAGAGAAGGCGACATAAACTATTGCATGGAAAATTTGTTTAGCTGGTTACAGTTTGTGTTGATTTCAATTGGTTTAGGAAAATGATTTCATCACTATCGAGTTATCTAAGCGATTTTTTTTACCCAAATTGGTGATAACAAACGTTGAACAGAGTGCATGCATCTCTATTACCAATCGGTTTACCATAATTTCGTTTGCTCTCAAATTAGCATAACAGTTTTTGATTTGAATGATTCGTTTGCTCTCTAATTAGCAATCAAATAATTGTTTAATAGTTTGAATATGATTCTTTAGGATTCGAATTGGTTTTAAAATGATTTCGTGTTAAATTTAGACCAGCTACAGAATCGCAAGATTCTGTAGCTAGTCTTAGAAATTAGATTTTTATCAATTTTATCTATAAGATATCCTCTAATCTTGTCTATTCTTGTCCTCTTTCAGGTGTATAAGAATTACAATGATTAATTGGGCATGTTGTGGCAGTTTAGGAGATACTTTGGATTTGGTTTTGTCTTAGTTTGTTAGCTTGAGTCAGAAACTTGGGATATTTTCCCAGATTTGTGTAAATTGTTTTGATAATTTCCACAGGGATGTTTTACCCTATGGGAGGTCTTTAAATACTTGTTATTTTTTGTAATAATCATCTTCCTCACTGTGGGAGAACCAGACTATGGATTTATGATACAGACTGGGATGAAATTTGATGTCTTGTAACAGCTTTCACTTTCAATATATCAAACTTTTGTTTCAAGTTTTATTCGTATCAGTTTGCAGTTGATTATAGACTACTTTAGCTATCGTAATCTATTGCAGGTTGATGTGACTTGATTAATGTGTTATCCATATCTGATCTCTTTTATTATTTAAAAATACAGCAATCATTCTATTTCAATTTAATGAATACAGGTTTATCTTTTTCATCAATTGAATTATTATGTACAAATTTTGCATAAAGATTTATCTAAATGTGAAGATTTGTAAATTATAAATTTGTTGTGATTTTTTATGTCTTGTTTGTCCTGTCATTGATATTTGAAGAGCACAGCTGCTTATAGTTTAGGAGAAGCTCGTGGAGAATCTGGTGCGGGTTTCCTCCCTCCGATCAGCTAAAACAATTATTGCATACAGGACAAACCTGGAGCGTTTCTTCAGGTCAGTGTGTTATTTGTTATTTGATAGTTAATT
>JZKD02S0032157.1:101711-118145 GCA_000966675.3 Picea glauca
ATATACTCTCTCTTAGATGAATTCCCCAATGCCCTATATTCAATCCTTTCTATGCATCAATCCCTTATAGTTGAAAGGCAAATATATTATCATCATTTGTTATTTCATTCTTAAGAATCATGTTCCTAGGCTCAATGCTCCATTATTAATTCTCATTTTTCAATGAGATCTAGTTCTTTTGGAATGTTCCATATCACCGAGATCTATGTTAGCACTTACTTTCAACTATCTTCCTACTTCAGTGTAGAATTGAAATTGAAGTGTTGCTTATGGAATACATCTATGGATTTGGTTATTTGAGCATGATCATCCCACTCATATTTCCCTTGGTGTTGTGTTAGGACAATTATTCAAAGAAAATCATTTCCCCATACCATATCTTTGTAGCCTAGAGTGGGGATTCTCTTTTTGATGTGCCCTAGTCTAGCACCCCTCAACAACTAGTTTGGTAGGGTTCTACAATAGCTATGGTTGTCACCCCTCCTCCACTCAAATTACAAAGATACTTTGAATTTTACCAAGGTTCCTCACAGAGAATCCTCTTTCACTAAGACCAATCATCTCAAGCACTATTACATCTAGATCTCATGAAATTGTTAATAGGATCCCTAATAAAAAACATAAGCTCTCACTTTTACAAAATTATAGAGGAAAAACGAATGGAGAAGCCTTAGATTGCTAGATTAGTAGCCTCATATTGCACTTCTAAATTTTCCCAGTCTCAAATATTTATCCTTACAATAAAATATCTACAAGGAATCATTCAAACTTGGTGAACAAGTCAATTTATAATTCTACATTTAACTCAATCTTCTACTTCCAAATGCATGACAAAGTCCATCAATACATGGAATCCATTGTGTGACACCATCACATAGCATTTTTATTCCCTATTCTATATAGAAAATATCATCTGTGAGTGGTTATAACTTCATCAAGCCTAGTACTACAATACATGGAAGTGTTCACACAACTACACATTCAACTCTAGATTCCATATCCATATTAGGTAATTATTCTCAAATTTACTTTTGGATTACTGGTTGTTTTTTTTCTTAAATTGATTTGTTTGAAAGAGTTTGCATTGACTAAGCCTTTAACCACTCTTTACCAAGGTACCCTATTTTATATCACTCCACTAACCCTAACCCTATTGCTAATGCTAAACCTTGGAACCCTCTTACTAGACCAAGACCTTCTCCCAATCGGCCTCAAAACCGTAAATTCACTAGTTGTTCATCCTCCAATCCAAACCAACGATGTAACTTCTAATAATGTCACACATTATGTGACAGATTGTCATATATTAAAACATCATGTTGGATCAATATTCTTAGACCCGCCCCCATAGAGCCCTCCCCTTCATAACATCTAGAAATCATTACCCTACCCAACTAATATATTTCTCCTTCTCTACATTCAAGAAAATGCCATTCAATATCCTGACATCCTTTTCACAAATTCACTAGTTGTTCATCCTCCAAACCAAATCAAAGATGCCACTTCCAATAAAGTCACACATTCTATGATAGATTGTCATGTCTTAAAACATCGTGTTGGATCAATCTGTTTAGACACCCCCTATAGATCCCTCCCCTTCAAGATTATTTCCAACTCGAACCTTTCCTCCATTCCCCAGCAACCACTAAAGGTGTTTTCCAAATATGTGAAATTCCAGAATCATGGATTTCCAAACTATCGATCCCCACTCGAACTCTTTGATAGGTCTCAAATCCAGTTCTCCACTGAGCATTGGGGGATATGCAAATATATAAAATTTTATGCAACTATATGCAACTTATGCAACTTGACGCAGTAGAATCACGATCGCACCCCCGTCGTGCTCCCCTGCTCTCAGGATCGTTCAAAAATCCCCTGCTAGAATCCTCTGCTAAAAACCGATCCATAGGTCCTATTCTTCCCTTGCACGGTCTTCTGCACTTTACCGTGACCTTTCCTCGACCCAATATCGAGGTTCAGGGTTTCGTGCTTCGTGCTGTCGAGAGTCACTGTACTCTTCAATCTCCGATCACCGATGAGCTCCTTTTCACCAATGCACACCCCTTCTACCTTAGCCTTTGGTCCATGTGACCTCCCCGTATATGACTACAGTCATACGCTTCATCGGGGTTTCAGAATTTTCGATGCCAAAATTCAAACTTCCTCTGGATCCGCAATCCTCCGATTCCCGACGTGCTTCAGCCCTCCAAGCTAAGCCCTGGCCAATGCGACCACTATTCCCGTGATCATAGTCATGTATTCCTCATCGGGGTTTCGGGGTTTCCAATGTCAAAATACATACGCCTATGAGATTTTGACTCCCCGCTGCACTGACAGCTAGTTTCCACTATGGCTCTTTCCTCAGCCCTAATGTGATGACAACTGCCCCCCACTCATCGGGGTATCGCATTTTTCGATTCCATAGTGCACAAATAAATTGTCACCGGGATCTCCGATATCCCGATGACTCAATCCCTGATCAATGACTTCTTTTCAGGACTTTTCCAATGACGCTGATGGCTGCCACGCGTCCCTCCAGATGGACAGTTCCGATTCCTCCAGGATTTTGAGACTTTCGAAGTCTCGTTTCCTTCGACGTTGAGAACTCCGCTTTCCTGATAACCAATATGCCAATGATTTCTTGATCTCCTCCACGTGTCCTTTGCCAACGGACGGTCCAGATCCTCCCAACATTTCGAGACTTGCGATGTCTCAATTCTCTTGGCCTCAAGAATCCCGATTTCCCGAGTGTCGATATCCCGATGGCTCCACTCCTTGTCGGGATTTCTCCTCCTGTTCACGAGGACTTAACTCCCTTGCAACTTCTACAGATCCAATGGCTGTCGGTGATCCTGCACCAGATCTAATGGCTCATATCTGTCCTCCTTCTCTGTGCTCCTCCAGAAGCTTAACCTCTGCATGCCTTCACCTGATCCAATGGCTTACGAGATTTATGAGTGAGATCCGACGACTATCGGTCTCCTCCTTCTGAGCTCCTCCTGGACATAAACTCCTCAATGGTATAGATCTATGTTTCCTTCTCCAGCCGATCTGACGATTTTCGTTGCTCCTCCTGAGCTCTCACATGCTTTGTTCCTACACTTGGACAAATTCCAAGTTCTCAAAGGCTCTGACCTTTGTCTTCTTTTCTTCTCTGTGGCTCCTCTCATTTAAGCCTTGCTTCCGCTCTCCATGACGCTATTCCTTTCGAGATTTTCTCCTTTCAAATCCTTAAAGGATTCAGATGTCTATGCTCCTACAGGGTCTTCTCATGCACCCAACGTGCTATCTCTACTGAGCTTCCGCAACACTCAGACCTCCTAAGGGATTTTGTCCCTCTTCTCCCTCACATGGAGAAATTGACACCTTCTTGGTTATCCTTACCTAGAAACCCAGTGAAGATCCTTCAGTGGACTCTTCCTCACTTTCAGAACTCAAAGAGTTCTCTTCACTTATGTGCCTATCTGCACACTTCCTCGATGCCCTCCTGACGGAGTATCTTTTCCATAGAATGTTTAGCATTTCTATCCCTTCTGTGCACCCTTTGCACTTGCTCAATGCCCTCCTGGCAAAGCTCTCAGAATCCTCAGTGATCTTGGTCTTCCTTCAAACTCTCAGCAGAGTTCTTCCTCAAATCCATCGCAACGCATATGCTCAATGCCCACTTGGTAGAGCTTTACACAACTCCTAAGAGATTATGTCTGCAACTGTGTCTTCTCACACACAGCCTTGCCTCCTGAGGTGTTCAGCAACCTGGAGGTCTTCTCCTGAGTCGATGATTTCAGCTTCTGTGTCGCAACACGTCTTTGTCTGACTCTGCAGAGTTTAGAAATGCATCCTCTATGCACGGCTATCAGAACCCGCAGCGTTCTGTCACACCCTCTTGGTGTGAAGCCTAAAAGACCTTCAACCCTCAAATCAAACATACTCCTTCAAATGCCTAACATACATCTACAACATATATATATATATATATATATATGGAACACACACAACCATCCACATAACATACAGAAATGCAGGAAAAACTGCTCTGTTATATTAACAATGGCAAATGCCTGAATTTACAATGGTGTTCCTGAGCTCTCTCTGGCTCTCCTCTACTCAATCCTCACTCCTCTACAACCACACTCCACTTGCTCAAAATGAGATCTCTAAATCTCTTTTACCTGAGGGGGCTCTTAAAGCGCTTCCCTCCAGGTCTACCTACTCTATTCAATTACAATAAATGGTTGTCTAGTCCAGCATCTGGATCTAGATCTCAGTTGATCTAGCATTAAAGCCGATCTACCTAACACCTGCACAAAGGCACGGATCCTATGGCTCACCAGCCTTCAACATTTAATTACATTGAATTCAGATTTTAAATGAGGCTGCACCTCTCTTCAGCTTGAATGCACATGCTTGATGTGACTGGCTGGCTGGCTGGATGATGTGGAGAGATGCTCCTGCATCAAACTCCTCATTTGCAAAATCATGAGCTCCTGCTCATGCGCTTCCCCTCTAGGCTGTTGGAAATCCTCCTGGATCCCAAATCATCCTTTGGAGCTATTCATCTGCTCCAACTTGCTGCTGCTACTGATACTTCTGCTCTCTTTCTGCTTAGCCTCTCCTTGTTGGTAGTATCTGCTGACTCTATCATCAGCCTTCTGATCTCCTCGATTACTTCGTCCAACTACTCCAATGGCTAGCTCGGCTCTTGCAGTCTCCTCAGCTGCAAATTTTTTTTGCACATGGGCAGATCACTATGATCTCCCATGCCATCTTCTTCATCTTCATCATTGGCCTCAAGTTGCTACTCGTCTGCAAACTTCTGTTCTGTAGTCTCCCTTTGACTGACTGGCTGTTCAGTCACCTTCTCTGACAGCTCAGCTTCTGTCAGTTCCCTTGTTGTCTCTGGATTGTTCAGCCAATCCTCCAACATCTCTAGCTCCATCTCCCATGGAGTGATAACTTTATCTTCTATTGTCAGCTTCAGTGTTGCAGCTTCCTCAGCTTCCTGGTTGAAGTCATTGAGCTATTCCTCAGAATGATCCTTCTCTTCTCCGTCTACTTCTGTTTGTTCTTGGGCAGTCTCAAACACCTGCTCCAATTCTTCCTTGACATTCATCATTAGCTGTGATTGTTCTGCTATTGCACCATCTGCAACACAAATTTTTGCCTCCTCCTAGGCACATGGTAGGAATACTCCAATTCCCCCAATCATCAGAATATCATCCCGATCTTCCTCCTCTATCAGCTACACATGCTGATCCAAATCTATCTCTAGATTTATGAGACCCTTAGACAGTCTCATCTACTCTGTCAGCTTCTCAAGCTGATCCAAACTCACCTGCTCATCCCCGCCCACCTAGAAATATGGGATGTCTCTACTGCCCTCCTGGCAGACTATGAGATCAACCAATCCCATCTTCATTAGCACTCCTTGCTGAATCGAACTCACCTCTGTGTCCATGAGACTTTCAGCTAGTCCCGCATTCTCATCTATGCCCACCTCGCAGTCTGAGATGCTTCCGCTACCCTCCTGGTAGACTATGAGATCCCGCAGCGACCTCCTTTCATTGCCCAGCTGGCAATGTGAAATTCCTTGGTTGTCCTCCTGACAGTCTTTGAGATCCCGTAGTGACCTCAATCTGTTGCCCTCCTGGAAAACAAGAATTTCTTCTCTGCCCTCCTGGCAGCTCTTGAGATCCTCAATTGATCCCAATTCATCCTCTTCATCATCAAGACCTCTCCCAGTCTCTGGTTTACAGACACAAATCACCTTTTCCTCTGTGGCCTTGAGGTTTTCAGCATACCTCAGACATCTTCTTAACAACCTGTGCTGTCTCATGACCATCAGCTGCTTGACTGGCCATTTTGCTTTTGCCTTCTTCATGGGCAATTCACGCATCCATCTCCTCCTCCTATCCTTCCACATTTGCAGTTTGAGCCTCTCTATGTCTGCCTTTAATTCATAGAGGTATTTATCCATTTCTCTATCCATTTCCGCAACCTTTTCTGCCTTGCTCTTCTTCCTCCTAGCATGCCTATGGTCTTCAGTAACCAAGGTGTTGTCTCTGTCTGCTCTCCTAGCAAACCTGTTGTCACTCTGCATCTTGAGTGTGTCCATCTTCATCTTCCTATAGTCTCCCTGATTGTCTATGGACTGCTGATTTCCTGCAAACAATTCCTTACAGAGTCCTCAACAACTCTGTCTTCCTCCTTCTTTCCTCTCGCTTCACCTGAAATATACAGATGAAGTTCCCACTCTGATACCACTTGATGTGTATCAGAGTGATTTCCTCCTCTGCCTCTTCCTGCCTGAAATATACAAGCAAGATTCAAGCTCTGATACCACTTGAAGCAGTAGAATCACAACCACACCCCAGTCACGCTCTCCCGCTCTCAGGATCGTTCAAAAATCCCCTTCTGAGCCGAAGTGACTCTTTAGATCCCCTACTGGAATCCTCTGCTAAAACCTGATCCACAGGTCCTATTCTTCCCCTGCACAGTCTTCTGCACTTTACCGTGACCTTTCCCCGACCCAATATCGGGGTTCGGGGTTTCATGCTTCGTGCTGTTGAGAGTCATTGTACTCTTCAATCCTCGATCACCGATGAGATCCTTTTCACCGATGCACACCCCTTCTACCTTAGCCTTTGGTCCATGTGACCTCCCCGTATATGACTGCAGTCATACACTTCATCGGGGTTTCAGACTTTTCGATGCCAAAATGCAAACATCCTCTAGATCTGCGATCCTTCGATTCCCAATGTGCTTTAGCCCTCCAAGCTAAGCCCTGGCCAATGCGACCACTATTCTCATGATCATAGTCCTGTATTCCTCGTCGGGGTTTCAGGGTTTCCAATGTCAAAATACATACGCCTACGGGATTTCTGACTCCCCGCTACACTGACAGCTGGCTTCCACTATGGCTCTTTCCTCAACCATGATGTGAGGACAACTGGCCCCCACTCATCGGGGTATTGCATTTCACGATTCCACAGTGCACAAATAACTTGTCACTGTGATTTTCGATATCCCAATGACTCAATCCCCGATCAATGACTTCTTGTCGGGACTTTTCCGATGACGCTGATGGCTGCCACACGTCCCTCCAGATGGACGGTCCCGATTCCTCTGGGATTTCGAGACTTTCAAAGTCCCATTTCCTTCGACCTTGGGAACTCCGATTTCCCGATAACCAATATGCCGATGATTGCTTGATCTCCGCCACGTGTCCTTTTCCAACGGACGGTCCAGATCCTCCCAACATTTCATGACTTGCGATGTCTCAATTCGCTTGGCCTCGAGAATCCCGATTTCCTGAGTGTCGATATATCGATGGCTCCACTCCTTGTCAGGATTTCTCCTCCTGTTCACGAGGACTTAACTCCCTCACAACTTCTGCAGATCCAACGGCTGTCAGCGATCCTACACCAGATCTAACGGCTCAGATCTGTCCTCCTTCACTGCGCTCCTCTAGAAGCTTAACCTCTGCATGCCTTCACCCAATCCAACAGCTTACGGGATTTTTGAGTGAGATCCGACAATTGTCGGTCTCCTCCTTCTGAGCTCCTCCTGGACATAAACTCCTCAATGGTCCAGATCTCTATTTGCTTCTCCAACTGATCTGACAACTGTCGTTTCTCCTCCTGATCTCTCACACGCTTTCTTCCTGCACTTGGACAAATTCCAAGTTCTCAAAGGCTCTGACCTTTGTCTTCTTTTCTTCTCCGCGACTCCTCTGCTTTAAGCCTCGCTTGCGCTCTCCACGATGCTATTCCTTCTGAGCTTTGCTCCTTTCAAATCCTTAAAGTATTCAGATGTTTGTGCTCCTGCAGGGTCTTCTCATGCACCCAACATGCTATCTCTACTGAGCTTCCACAACACTCAGACCCCCTAAGGGATTTTGTCCCTCTTCTCCCTTAGATGGAGAAATTGATGCCTTCCTATCTATCCTTACCCAGAAACCCAATGAATATCCTTCAGTGGACTCTTCCTCACTTTCAGAACTCAAAGAGTTCTCTTCACTTCTATGCCTATCTGCACACTTCCTCGATGCCCTCTTGACAGAGTATCTTTTCCACAGAACGTTCAATAGTTCTTTCCCTTCTGTGCACCCTTTTCACCTGCTCAATGCCCTCCTGGTAGAGCTCTCAGAATCCTCAGTGATCTTGGTCTTCCTTCAAACTCTAGTAGAGTTCTTCCTCAAATGCACCGCAACACATATGCTCAATGCCCACTTGGCAGAGCTTTACACAACTCCTAAGAGATTCTGTATGCAACTATGTCTTCTCCCACAAAGCCTTGCCTCCTGAGGTGTTCAACAACCTCGAGGTCTTCTCCTGAGTCGATGATTTCAGCTTCTGTGTCGCAACACGTCTTTGTCTGACTCCGCAGAGTTTAGAAATGCATCCTCTGTGCACGACTATCAGAACCCGCAGCGTTCTGTTACACCCTCCCAGTGTGAAGCCTCAAAGACCTTCAACCCTGAAATCAAACATACTCCTGCAAATGCCTAACATACATCTACAACATATATATATATGGAACACACACAACCATCCACATAACATACAGAAATGCAGGAAAAACTGCTCTGTTATATTAACAATGGAAAATGCTTGAATTTACAATGGTGTTCCTGAGCTCTCTCTGGATCTCCTCTACTCAATCCTCACTCCTCTACAACCACACTCCACTTGCTCAAAATGAGATCTCTAAATCTCTTTTACCTGAGGGGGCTCTTAGAGCGCTTCCCTCCAGGTCTACCTACTCTATTCAATTACAATAAATGGTTTTCTAGTCCAGCATCTGGATCTAGATCTCAGCCGATCTAGCATTAAAGCCGATCTACCTAACGCCTGCACAAAGGCACGGCTCCTATGGCTCACCAACCTTGAACATTTAATTACATTGAATTCATATTTTAAATGAGGTTGCACCTCTCTTCAACTTGAATGCACGTGCTCGACGTGGTTGGCTGGCTGGCTGGCTTACATGGAGAGATGCTCCTGCATCACAACTATGCAACTATATGTGACTTATGCAACTAAATGAAACTATATGACAATTTCGTATGCAACTATATGCAAATATGGAACTATATGCAACTATGCAACTATATGGAACTATAAGCAACTTTATGCAAAAATGCAACTTATCCAACTTATTCAACTATATGCAACTTTATGCAACAATGCAACTATATGCAACTATATTGCAACTATATGCAACTATATTGCAACAATTTCGTATGCAACTATGTGCAAATATGAAACTATATGCAACTAGGCAACTATATGCAACAATGCAACTTATCATGCTTTTTAGTGACTGTATGCAACTTTATGCAACTATATGCAACTTATTCAACTATATGCAACTATATGCAACTATAGGCAAATATGCAACTTATCCAACTATATGCAACTATGCAACTATATGCAACTTTATGCAACAATGCAACTTATGCAACTATATCCAACTACATTGCAACTATATTGCAACAATTTTGTATGCAACTATATGCAAATATGCAACTATATGCAAGTAGGCAACTATATGCAACAATGCAACTTATCATGTTTTTTAGTGACTATATGCAACTTTATGCAACTATATGCAACTATGCAACTATATGAAAATATGAAACTTATCCAACTATATGCAACTATGAAACTATATTCAACTATATGCAACTTTATGCAACAATGCAACTTATGCAACTATATGCAACTATATTGCAACAATTTCGTATGCAACTATATGAAAATATGAAACTATATGCAACTATATGCAACTAGGCAACTATATGCAGCAATGCAACTTATCATGTTTTTAGTGACTATATGCAACTTTATGCAACTATATGCAACTTTATGCAACTATGCAACTATATGAAACTATATGCAAATATGCAACTTATCCAACTATATGCAACTATGCAACTATATGCAACTATATGCAACTTTATGCAGCAATGCAACTTATGCAACTATATGCACCTATAGTGCAACTATATGCAACTATATTGCAACAATTTCGTATGCAACTATATGCAAATATGAAATTATATGCAACTAACTGCAACTATGCAACTATATGCAACAATGCAACTTATCATGTTTTTTAGTGACAATATGCAACTATATGCAACTTATGCAACTATATGCAACAATGCAACCTATGCAACTATATGCAACTATATTGCAACTATATGCAACTATGTTGGTACCAAAAATGTATATTGGCACGATAACTTATCTTCTTGTTTTGACGAGTGTAGGTACCACCAAATAGGTATCTGTCAGATCTATTTTCCTCAAGTGATGATCAATATATACTAAGAGAGGTTGAAAGTGAGACGTGTTGTACTAGATCTACCGGTTCTAGATCAACTAGGTGTTTTTGAATAGTAGGTATGTGTCTCAAGGTCTTGGAAACGATAGAGGGAAGAAGTCCATGCCTTAGGTTCTAAAGAAATATTTGAGTCATCTAGATCCATGAACAATGCCTCAAAGTACCACACATAAAATCCAGAGGGGTATGCTTGGCCTCTAAGAAATGATGTTAGTGCTCTCACAAGGTTTTGATCATTAGCTATGGATCTTAAGGCCTTGATATGGTTGAGGGGGGAACCCAAGGCTTAGTCAAAGTACAAAGCCTGTAGGTATCCATGGCCAAACATGACACCTCAAACTAGCATACCCAATCTCTCAAGGTCTTAGGCAACTTCTAGGGCTCAAATTTCATGAATGACACCTCAAACCACCATAGATGACTTCTCAAGGGTATCTTTGACATTCAAGTGGGAGTATGGGAGTCAATAGGATATTTTGAGCATTTGGTATGGGTCTTCGTTCCTTGGACAAGATTGATAGAGGAAACCCCCTCCGTCCATCCCATTGTCTCCTCTCAGGTTCAATGCCTTCACTGTCTTCCATATAGAAGACCACAACCATTTCCTTTATAGTTTGTACAACTTCATCAAAACCATTACACCCTATACATACAATGGATTAAACAACAACTCGATCATCTTGTAATATCTATCACAACCAACCCCAAAATTATTGCCAACTTGAACCTTTTCTCCATTCCCCACTAACTAGCCACTAAACGTGCTTTCCAAATATGTGAAATTCCAGGATCATGGATTTCCAAACTATCGATCCCCACTCAAACTCTTTGATGGGTCTCAAATCTAGTTCTCCACTGAGCATCAGGGGATATGCAAATATATGCAACTTTATGCAACTTATATGCAACTATATGCAACTTTATGCAACAATGCAACTTATGCAACTATATGCAACTATATTGCAATAATTTCGTATGCAACTATATGCAAATATGCAACTATATGCAATTATGCAACTATATGAAACTATGCAACATGCAACTTATGCAATGTATGCAACTTTATGGAAGTTGTGCAACTTTATGCAACATGCAACAATAACTTATATTCTTGTTTTAACGAGTGTAGGTACCACCAAATAGGTATATGTAAGATCTATCTTCCTCGAGTGATGATCAATATATACTAAGAGAGGTTGAAAGTGAGACGTGTTGTACTAGATCTACTGGCTCTAGATCAACTAGGTTGGAAAAGGTAAGGAAAAGATTTCGTATACGCATGCAATTTTTTATTGCCAATGAAGGGTCATGTAATTATGATCCTGAGAGCATAGGTGACATTAAGTTTCCCTTGAGGTATAAACATCTAGTGAAATGATGGGCACCTAAGGAGCTACCTCAAGTGGACACAGATTTCTTCATCGGTGGGAGGATGTATCACATTGCTCCTTTGTCCTTACATGGATTGGGTTTATTTTCCATGGATGGCATAAAGGTCGGCTATGGCATTGTAACTGAATTGATGGAGTATGTTGGACCATTATACAAATACAATCACTTGTTGATGTTGGTCCGATATATGCAAAGTATGCGGAGATATGAAGTTGTCGCGAATTATATACAACTAATAGATAACAATCAAAATAAAGGGGCAACTATGTATATTGATGGAAGGCCAAAAGCTACTGGAAACATTGAGGACTTTATAAATAGTACATGACCAATGGAAACAACTAAGAAACCGAATTGCATATTTGAGGGACGTGAAGGAAATCGTATATTTGTATGTGAAACAAAAACAATAGTTCCAAGTGAAGAGTTGTTGATCGATTACAACTTAAATCAATTAGATGGAGGGGGTGTGACTATGGGGGTAAATATCTTACATACCATTCAACTCAACCTTTGATCAATCATTGTTACAATTTATCACTGCAATATTTCAATTTTTTACTGCATAAATGTTTTAAAATTACTTTCATAACTCTTGTTGATTAATTTATTGTGTCAAAATCTATCCAGGGTGACCGTGAGATACCACAGGCTACATCTGTCCAGGGTGACCGTGGAAAGGCACCCAATATACCTCAGTAGGTAAATGTTAAATATAGTAAAAAATTATGACTACAACAACTAAATTTCAGAAATTTCATTATTTTTTTTCTGATATTACTGCAATATTTCATTTTCTTAATGTTACAGGTGAATTTAATAACTTTTATTGATTGATTTATTGTGTCAACATCTTTCCAGGGTGACTGTGGTAGAAAATCACCCACTACATCTATCCAGGGTGACCGCGGAAAGGCACCCATTGTGCCTCACTAGGTAAATGTTAAATATAGTAACAAATTATGCCTACATCAACTAAATTTTTGAAATTTCATTATTTTTTTTTTGATATTACTCCAATATTTCATGTTTTAAATGTTACAAGTGAATTTCATAACTTTTGTTGATTGATTTATTGTGTCAACTTCTGTCCAGGGTGATCATGTCCGAAAATCACCCGCTACATCTGTCCAGGGTGACCATGGAAAGGCACCCACTGTGCCTCACCGATTAAGTGTTAAATACAGTAACAAATTATGACTACAATAACTAAATTTCTGAAATTTTGTTATTGTTTTTCTGATATTACTGCAATATTTCATTTTTTTAATGTTACAAGTGATTTTCATAACTTTTTTTATTGATTTATTGTGTCAACATCTGTCCAGGGTGACAGTGTCCAAAAATTAGCCACTACATCTATCCAGGGTGATCGTGGAAAGGCACATGTTGTGCCTCACCAGGTAAATGTTAAATACAGTAACAACTTATGACTACAACAAATAAATTTCTCAAAAGTTAAAGTTCATCTCATTAATTTTATTCATCAATGTATTTTGGCATTGTCAACGTGGGAAGGCTCCCACTGAGGATATTGATGAGGACGAAATATTTTATTCGACTGACCCAATGAAAACTATAATGAAGGCCTTGAAGAAGGCTAGCATAAAATATCTAGGTTTTCTTAGCAAAAGACCCCTAACACAGGAGGACAAGGCAAGAATTGTAGAGCTACAAAATACAATAACTAATTTTGGGTTAAGTGGCATCTTGACATATTTTTATCAGCTATGACAATTTCATATCCATTTTTTTGTTTATATTTTGTATGTGATCTGATAAAGTAAATTTTTTCGTTTGTAGGAGTTTTTAAATCCCATGCATGGGGAACCTGTTGATCCTGCAATTGCTATAGGTAGCAGTGATGGTCCAATGCAGAAAATATGTCGACATAGAAAAGTGCAAGTGAGACCTTTTGAGCCTCCTAAGGTTCCGCTCAAATCCATTAATGAGCAAAATGATTTTGACCGACATGACACGTCGAAGCATGACGAGTTGGAGTCTAGCACTCCACATGACTCCACATGATACTATTTTGCATGGAGCAGAACGAATTAAAAGCACTGGATCACTAGATGTCACCTTTATGATGGATGATGCATGTGTTCCAATCAAGATTCAGAAGATTACAGGTAATTGTTAATTAATTGATTCATTTTTTCCATGAAATTGAAATGGACATTTGTTGAGATTATTATAAATTAATGGATAACATGTTACTACATGAAACAATGTTTTCTATAGAAACTTAAATGACAAATCATTGGAATTGTTTGGCCCCACCATTCTCACACGGTGTAATGACCAATATAGAAAAAAGAAAGATGATTTAATAGACCAAATGGTAAACTTGTTAGAAAACACTTTCAACAAGAAAGTGGTTACAAAATTAGACGACAAGAATTTAAACTATACTAGGGCCCAATATAGGGAGAAATTGCAATTTGACCTCAAGCACGAATGCCCTCCCATGGTTCCCAAGAAATAATGGAGGGCGCTAATAGAGGATGCAAAGGAGAACTTGTTTAAAAAACAAGGAAGACATCCACAAGCTGGTCAAGCAAGGTGCAACACATGTCATATTATCAGTGAAATATGATCATTTATGTTTTTCTTTCCTGTTTTAAGTAACAATTCTGATATCTAATTTCTTTCAAAAATTCCATATGTAGGCTACTAGACACATCTAATGAAACCAAGGCCAGAGTGGAAAAACACGGCTAGCATAAACTAGGCCAAGGTGGCTACGGAAAACTAAAAGACCAAATAGTAAGATTTAAATGATTAACTGTGGTTAATATTTATTTAATAGTAGCGAACAAATATATGTTTTTGTTATTGGTATTTTTAATGGTGTTATGCATTGCAGTTAAATATGTTCGACACTGCTACCACCGAGGACCTAAAGCTTAGTTACAAGCATGGTTTTAAAAGTGTGATTGAATATAGAAAAATCTTGGGCCAGACTCCTTTCTCCCCAGCCACGCAAGAAAATCAAATGAATAAGGAAACTGCAATAACATGCTTGTAAAGTCTATTCATATTTTATTATATCACCCTTAACAAAGTATTTATGTTTGTTTTCAAGCAACAGTGCTACCACAGTAGTGAATCTAGAGGTATTCAGTAGACACCATGTCATACAAGGGTGGACATGTCCAATGATAGTGTAGAGTATAGTACCCATTTCAGTATGTATGCTTCAGAATTAGAAATATTTACTGTGATTGTAGATATTTATTTCCTGACTTATACTTATATATTATCTTCTCACAATTGAAGAGCATGTAGCTCAAGAGGGTGAACTACGAGAGGATCAACCAAGTGGACAAGAAATTAACGCACCAACTGTCACAACTACACAGACAGGTAAAGAACAATAGTGTAATGTTAATCAAAATAATGAATTAGTTATTTCAATTATATTTCAACATATCGATATGATCATTTTCGTTGTTGTAGTTCACGACCCTGAACAGATGCCTCAACACCCTTCTCAACAACGTACCAGAAGTATGGTACATGAGCTCACACAAAAAATAGAAGGACATGGCACACGAAATACAATGTCCTTGGATGATTATGATACCCCAATTGTCAATTTTATGAATGTAAAAAAACATAAATCAAAGAAAAATTAGAGGTATAAATGCATGACTTGTATTTGGATGTTTATCGATGTTTATATGTTCATATTCTTCAATGTTTATATGAGCTCATGTTTTGATGACTATCCTAGTTATGCATGAATGTCTATATGTTTTCTATATAAAGAAAATCATTTGCTGGGTATGGGGAATTGAGAGCGATGTGAGGGGGGTGGAGGGGCCATATGAGATTCCACCTTCACATGGTTGGCCCTGTTCAGTAGAGAATAACCTATTATCGAAACAAAGAGAAGCTCATTAAGGTATGCGACCACTTAATTTTTTTCTAGAGTATTTTACATAACTAAATGCATGTTTATTTGCTTTTATATTAATTACTCATATAAATAATTTGTCTTTTATGATTCATGCAGATCTTGGTGATGGAAATGCATCTCGTGGAAAACTCTTATCAACTTGTATGGGCTAATGGATCTGGCGAAAATACAATGAAACGGTAAGGGTTTTGACGTGTTTTTTAAAGTAGGCTTTATACTAGTAAAAGTTCACAATCCTCATGAAAGGATACAATTTCATTTTTGGTAGACATGCATCAATTGTTTTAACAAAGTATGAATCATATACTGTGGGAAAAACCTTTTTTTGTATTCTTACATTGACCAATACAACTATAACATGTTTTTAGTACAAAATCTTAACCACACACACATATGAACCCTAAGTAAACAAATGATAGAAGATAAAGGGAGAATATGTACTGATAGGAGTGAATAAAGATAATAATATGACTAATGGAGTGGAGAGTGCACTCTAGCCTTGAATTGACTGATACTTGCATCCAACATGTCTCAGTGTAATGTATGTTGTGATAGTTGTGTCTTCTCACTATAATGTATGTTTCTATGTCCATCATGGGATTCCTAGAGCACCACCTATCATTCATGATCCAACACATAGTAGTCAAGAATCCCGTCCATTGCTAATGTGTGCAAGTATCGTATGATTAACTAATAATTTGTATCCTTAATTATGAGCTATCAATCTTTACTATCACCATATTCTTCTAGTGCATGTAGATTTATATTTG
>JZKD02S0032157.1:121458-138534 GCA_000966675.3 Picea glauca
ATTAGCATTCTATTGCTACGTCTACTCAGCCAGATATTGTCCACATAGACACTACACCTTAGATGGTTTCTCTAGTTAGAACTACATACCTATATAGGTAGATGTACAACCATTATTTCTTAAACAACAACACCAAAGCCTTAGCATTCTACTGCTATGCCTACTCAGCTAGATATTATCCACAATGACATTACACCTCAGGTGGCTTCTCTAGTTATCCATCCTTCAATGTAACTCAAACATGGCTATATACATTCTCTTCATATGTATACTTCACCAGAATGGATGCACACCACCACCAGTGCTTATTTGTACCATAGAACACATTCCATATTCATTGTGCACATTAATAGTTGGAGTTTTCTTGTTTACACTCTAGGAGCAACACATCAGATCATGGACATGACATCTTCAATGGATATTGATCACCTCATCCCTACAACAAGTTATTCACATCAACACACAAATAAGTATCAGTCATAGATCACCACAAGCTCAGACTAGAACATCTTTACTATATTAAAATCCCATGCATTCTATTTTTCCACCAAGTCTATCATGTCCTTGAAAAAGAACAGTTGCAAGAGATTTCAACAAAGCACACTCAGCCTTGTAGGATCAAATCAATAGTTCATGCCATACCACCCTTTAATCTTTCCAGCAAGTCTATCACCTAGAGTAGTGTGATCATCCTTTGTTTCAAAACATTGTGATCACACTAACTTGACTTGGTGTGAACTACCCTTCAAGTTAAACATTTCCATTTCTCTTCATTTATATGGTATCATGTACCTTCATTTGAATAGGGTGAGTTACCTTTACTTGAATAGGCGTAAGTGTATTTGTTTAAACAAGTGCTCCATTGTTTTGATCTACCATTCTTTCAAAGCATTACAACTTTTTTCGTGGGAACAAATTTGATTTCTTTCATTCATATGAGCATGAGTAACCTTCATTTTTTTGGCAAGGGAATGACTCCCAACATCCAACTTCTCAATATGGTATGCCATATTACTATACCGTATTACATTGTAATATGGTATACCATATTGCAATGTAATATGGTATAGTAATATGGTATACCATATTACTATACCATATCTCATGTGTTTAAAAAAAAAAAAACCTTAAAGGAAGTGTGGCAATATCGACGATAGTTCATCGCAAGAATTTTTT
The DNA here is from genome assembly GCA_000966675.3 of Picea glauca. NCBI lineage: Eukaryota > Viridiplantae > Streptophyta > Pinopsida > Pinales > Pinaceae > Picea > Picea glauca. The sequence continues at coordinate 122,635 of JZKD02S0032157.1, forward strand.
ATTTTTTTTGAACAAGCGTGGAAATAGCGATGAAAGTTTTTCTCACTTTTCCATGATTTTGCATCGCACATATAGCATCTGCATCGTAAGTTTTGTCTCTGCCATTAATTTTCGTTGCTATTGCAAGGATTGTGCATCGCAACTTTCCACAGTTTTTTTTACCTTGGGACGTTTTTTCGTCCCTACTGTGACGAGGTTTCGTCGCTATTGCCACGATTTATAAGGTAAACCTATATTGATGGTGATGACACGTGGAGGGATAATTTCATCACTATTTCCATGAACATATGGTTCATGGATATAGTGACGAAAAATAGTCTTTACTTTTGTGGAAATTGCGATGGATAAGTGTGGCAATAGCAATGAAAAACTGTGGCAAATTTGTTCATATGTGATAGTGAAAAAAGATGAACTTACACAAGAGACCCTTGCCTCTTATTTATACTCTCCAAGTAGCTTCCTTAAAAGCATCTTCTAGGTCACTTAACCCATTTCTAGGTCACTTAACCTATTTTCCTCATTTTTAGGGTTAACCACTTTCCATAATTAGAAGTTCTCCATTTCTTTATCATTTAAATATTCCTCCTTGACTTTGTCACTTTTCTTTACCATTTAAATAATAATTTATTCTTTGCAAGATCTTTGACTTCTTTGACCTTTTGGGGCTTCAAGCCTACATATGAGGGTCCTTCATCTTCGTAGGGACATAACTCTCAAATCATGAGGAGTTATGTGACATTCCACATACCACTGGAAATGTAATGACAAGCACTATCCATATAGGATAGTTTCACTAACAACTTCACTGATATTTATCTCATTATTCCATATATAAGCATGGGTTCTCCAACCATACTTCAAGGAAAACTCAACTGCAAAGCGTCTTCCTATGAGGGATTTCACCATAAAGGGACCACTTTGGAGTTCATCCATTTGTACATCATATCAACCATGATAATACAATAACGATTCATCTTTACATCATATACCAATCGATCCATATTCATCATCATGTATCAATGACAACTCATTGATCCATCTTCATCTATGCATCATGTATCAATGACAACTCATTGATCCATGTTCATCAATATACTATGATAAGACATGTACACATCAAACCTTTGACCTTTGAAATCATTCAATCATCCTTTGGAATCAACCAATTCCTTGATATCAATCCTTTGACATCAATCAATCAATCATCCTTTGGAATCAATCAATCCATTGGCATCAATCAATCACTTGACATCAATCCTTTGACATCAATTAATTAAACCTTTGGAATCAATGAAAACATGATCCAACAATCTCCCCCTTTGGCATTGATGGCAATACCAATATTGATGTCAACACGAATTATTGATGTCAACATGTAGACAAGGCATGCTCTACATCAATAGTCATAAATCACATCAATGTGACTATCTCTCCACATCAATAATAATCAATCACATCAATGTGAATATCTCTGCCCTTTTGACATCAATGGAAAAGGATCATTCTCCTCTTGGGTTTTCTCCCCCTACTTGATCTCTCCTTGGGGATGCTCCCCCTGTCTGAATGTGCCTTTGATATTCCTCTAAATAATCTCTCCCCTTTTTGAAGAAGAGATATCACTCTAATGTAATGATGAAGATACATTGCTCATGCTCCTCCTGTGACCATCGCTCCCCCTGGAATTATGCCTTCATGCTCTTTCTTCAAATATAGGTATATTTTACCAAGTATGCATTTGATAAATGTCTCCTCCTAGAATCATGGGAAGAAGAATGAATAACGCTATGGGTATGTCTCCCCCTATATTCTTTGTAGTATGAACAATATGCTACCATATGACAATCCTTGGACCTGTCCATGCATCAAACTCATGCCATACCAAACATCATGAAGAAAAATATATGTCAATGAATAAACAAATACATCATGTACCAAAACATGATCCAATAGTATATCAATCAGATGCGTCCACCAACATGCCAACCATGTGCATCTAAAAACATGCCAACCATGTGCATATTATTCATGATATGTCTTCACCATGAACCGAGTATAAAAATTATGAATCTCAATCAATCAAGTGTTTCAAATATATCATCCCATATGTCATGTACCAAAGTATCAAGTAATTCCAATGGTGTACTTTTAGCCAAGTACTATCATCAAACATATACCATCTATGAGTGCACCAAACATGCACATCAACATGTATCAATTCCACAACAAAATGAATCCTCATACATGTATGTCAAATCCACCATAAAACATGTGCCTATCAAAATGCTAGTAGGTGCCTCTACCAATGTAATAGAAGTGTACCAATCATGCATCAACTATAGATCAAGCTATGACTCATCAATGATGTACAGGATGATCACCTCATAAACTCACCAACTATATGTCCCAATATGTACTCCAACCATATGCCAAATGCATGTACCAAGATATCCATCACATATGCTTCTAATAATACATCATAATATATATCAATGAAACTCAAATATGTACCAACCATGTACCCCAATATATCATCCTCAATCCTCCATTCACTACAACAAATACTAAGCATCCAACAATACATGTACTAGTAGTGTGCTTCAATAGATCAATGACATCTCTAGCTAGCATCATCAAGATATATCACATAACCAAGGTACCATAAATTCACTGTCATAACCAGCATTGTTCTTTAACAGAAAATGCCTCAATCCATACTCATGGGTTAGTGCCACCCATCCAAGATAGCCTTTCATTTTATATCATCACTTTACATAATCCAATATGTAAACATGAAAACCTGCAACAAAAAATGTCAGAACCTGCAACAAACTATGTCAGACCCTACACCATAGAGTTATATGATCACATCAAGCTACAACCCATGTGCATATCCTTTTTCCCAAGGCTTTACCACATATACGCGGCCTGCTACACAGACAACTCATGTATGTACGTGACCTATTCAAGGTTAGCCTATGTATGTACGCGACTGTTACTGTTAGCACCATGATTTTCATGGCTAAGGTTAGAGGTTTGTCAACAATTTTTCAAAGTCATGCATGTTAGCACCCATATTTTTTTTATGATAATCTAACATCTCCAACGGTCAGTTTCAAAAGGAAGACTTTCATTTATTATTCCCATTTTCATTTGCAACTGCGTGCTGCAAAATTTTCTACGCGATGCGCAGAGCGCTTTACCACACAATGCATTTTCATCACACAAAGGATTTTATCACGCAGTGGATGCTGTCGCACAGTGGATTTTGTCGTGCAGTGGGCTGTCGCATATAGGATGTCGTTGCACAGTGGTTTTCATCACACAGTGGATTTTGTCATGCAGTGGATGTTGTCATGAATAGGATGTTGTTGCGCAGTGGATTCTATCGCCCATAGGATGTTTTCGCGTAGTGGATTATGTCACGCATAGGATGTTGTCGCGTAGAGGATGTCATTGCATAGTGGATTTTCCTGTGCACATGCTACAGGTCGTATTACGAAAATGATTGGTTTAGTGGTCAACTTCAAGATCAATTTATGACCAACTAGAGAGGAATTTTGAAAATACTCAAGATTTTTGTCAAGGACAAACCAAATAATAAAAACCTCTCTCAGATTTTCAAAATGTGTCACGGATTGAGAGATTCGAAGGAATATTTGAGCCCTATTTTTCATTTTTTGTGATTTCTTGTCCAAGACATGCTTTTGCAACACGTATTCCGGACAACTAAAGATGAATTTAAAGAAATTGAGAGACTTTTTCTTTATAATGAGCTTAACTACAAAAACCTCTCTCATTTTCTAAAAGTAGTGTTTTATCAGTGAGATACAATGTCATATTTAATGCCTATTTTGTCAGTTTGTTGTGCAATCCACTGCGGTTTTTGCTGAAGGTTACTATTGCGTAGCATACTTGCTGTGCAGAGGTGACAGAGTGTCAAAAAGTGAACATGATGGCTCATCACAACCATATGGCTGAATTTTTATCATGATCAATGTCTGTAAAGAATATTTCAGTTACGATTATGATTTGGCAAATTTGGGTTTTCTATTTTTAGTGAATCCGTTGAAGTTATTGTTTTCTTTCAAAGAAAATGGATCCATGATTCTAAGAGGGAGTAGTTCAACCCTAGAAGCCAAGGGTAACATTATATTTTTATATATGGGGATCATTTTGATGTAAATAGTGTTGGTTAGAAAATTTGGTAGATGATAGCTATTGTATGGAATCTGAGTTTTTGACTGGAATTTAATGCAAAGGTCCTGTGACGTGATGAAAAGATTCTAGTTGTAACAATTGGATGTATTGTGATTATTTCTTTGCGTATGTTATTTCCTGTTATCTTTATTTCATATCTCTTTCTGTCTATTTGGGAGAAAAATATTGAACCTGCAGATTTGTTGTACAACACCCCTTGTTCACCCCACTTAGAAAAAATGTTTTCCTCTAAAGCTAACTCTGAATTCATCCAGACCGATGCTCCTAAGTTACTTCCTGTAATTTATCCTGCCACACATTATGGTTTTACATTGAAGATTGTTGCTCGCCTAGCCTTATCCTCTCAAGTCCAGTCACTGAGTCATTTGTCCTGTCTCTTCCTCAGATCGACCCCATAGTCCAAGTCTTACTTTCCCATGCCAACATAACCAGAACCCATCATATCATAGGTATTAAATCTAGCCATTTTTTTCAAATTCATATCATGCGCGGAGACCATGGAATTTCTGAGAGAACCCTCTCCATATCTGAAAGGCTAGTTTCAAGTCTCAAAGATTGGTTGAAAAAGTTACCTTCATTGTTTTTTTATCAACCTAACAGATTTATGGAGTGCTAGCATTCTGGCACTGTTGCCAGGGATAGAATTGAATGAAACTTTCCCTGGGAAGAACGACATTGTTGTAGTTCTAAGGTCTGATAGAAGCATACACTTAGGCACATATTGGCTGTATTTCTGCTCTGGCAACTCCACATATCATAAAATCAGTTTGAAGTTGATTCCACTGACAAAAGAATCCAGTGCTAAAGTTTTCATGGAGACTCCAATCAAGCTTCAAATGTGATTCCAAGACTCCACTGGAGAATGAGACCCATTGATAGAGATATGGAAGAGGAGTATGGAAAAATAAGGTACTCGAGCTTAAGTTGAGTTCAAGAAGTACTTTTCTATTTTATCAATATCTTCTTGTCCTTTCCTGAGTTTTTTAAAAGAATATTTATTCACTTACTGCGTTCAAATGAATCCCAAAGATCTACCCTTGTATATCCTTCATTGCAAACTGTAGGTATACCTCCTTCTTGTATAGTCAATATTCGCCAAGCTCCTTCCTCTGAACCATATGATGTTCAAGATAATCCTTGTGAGCTTAATAAAACCAAAGCTAAGCTTGTACCTTCTGTTCTTAATCCTACACCCTCCAAGATTCCAGAAATATACAACCCTCTTAAATTTCCTTCCATCCTTCACGACTTTCCTTTGAAACATTATAAGTATCTTCCTAGATTCGATGGAGAGCTTGATGGACAGTCAACTAAGAAACATATTCAGGTCTTTGATCATTTCATAGAACTTTTTGAGATCGAACATGATGATGTGTGTATGAGGGCCTTTTCTCAGTCCTTACAAGGAGATGTCAACACATGGTTCAAACATTTGTAGCCTCAGTCGATTAGCTCGTGGGATGAACTGAGGGAAGCTTTCTTTAGATTTTGGGGTGAGAGAAAGTCATGGGATATACTCCTTTAAGATTTTTATGCCATGAGAAGAATGAAAGATGAAACCATCTCACATTTTATTAAGAGGTTTGCTATTCTTTATTATAAACTGCCTAAAGAAGTCCAACCATTTGAAGTCGCTGCCATGCTCCATTATGTAACTATTGATTAAGGTTGGTTGTCATTGATGTCAGCCCTTGAAGAAAGCCTCATAGCACAAAGGTTGGGTAATGGACCCAAGATTGTTTGATGTAAATATGACTCATTATTGTCTTCTCATGGTTGATAATAAGTAGAAATGCATGAACTCCAAAGTGGTCCCCTTATGGTGAATCACGATTAGAGAGTTATGGCCATGAGAAGTTGGATAACCCAGGCTTGGGTAATGGACCCAAGTTTGTTTGATGGATAACAGTATGAGTTTTGATATATTTTTAGGTAATACTATTCTATATATATAGTACATGTCATTTCATTTCTGGTGGTATGTGGAACGTCACATAACACCTCACGGTTTGAGAGTTATGGCCTTACGAAGTTGGAGGACCCTCATATGTCATATAGAAGCCCCAGAAGGTCAAAGTAGTCAAAGTGGTTTAAGAGATTTTAAAAGGTAAATAACAAAGTGAAGTGATGAGTGTACTATAATTAAAAGTGAATACAAAATAAATTAATTCAATAATAAATTTAATGGAGAAATTAGAAGTGGATTAACCCTAAAATAAGGAAAGTGGGCAAAGTGACCTAGAAGATGTTTTTAAGGAAGCTACTTGGAGAGTATAAATAAGAGGCAAGGCTCTCTAATTTAATATACACTTGATCATATTGAATACCTATAGGTGTATGAGGTAAAAAAAGGATATCTAAGCCTAATTTCTAAGGAAAGTGGAGAAACGAAGGCCGAAATTCAAGGAAGGATAAATTATTTTGATGATGCTTTCTAAGGTATGTTTTTTTCAGGTCATCTCACCATTTTTGCAATAAATTTTTTTCTAGAATAATTAATATTGTGAAATTTCTATTCCATTGAGGAAACATATCCAATTATCTATGGTAAAAAACTCATCTTGTGGGTCGTTGTATTTTTGGAGTTACACTCTATGGAAAATAGGGTTTGTGGCTGGTCCTAAAACTAGTCAAAAATAGGTGTTTCAAGTAAAAATGTCATAACTTATTCATAACAGATCCAAATTTAGTAAGAAAAAATGTTTTGGTTATCATACAGTCTGTAGTATCCTTTGTAATAGGTTCATATCAATTCAACAAATATTTTGTGCGGGGCACGATCTACAAGGTCGCTCTCTAGAGTAAGCCAGAATTCAGCAAGGAGTGTCATTTTTTCCATAACTCCTTTTATGAGAGATCCCAAGTAGTGAGACCTGGAGGAATTGCATAAAACACACTGAAGAGAATTTTATATCAGTTTCATATATTTATTCATTACAGGTACAAAGTTATGATTATTTCAAGTTAGGGTTGTTGACTAATCCAAAACTAGTCTTGTGAGACTAAAGAAATGTTTGATGAAAATGCTATTCTCTTGATGTTAAAGTTAAGGAAGGTTTGTAGGTATGTGATCATATACACCAGGTCTATTACAGAGTTACAAATCATATTTGGATGATGAAACTGATGAGGGCTTTTGGTTGAGGTACACGTTGGGTACATGGTTGAGAGAAGTAGTTGATGAGTTGGCACATACATGAGGTGTATAGTTGATGATGTTGGTACATATTGATGAGTCATAGTTGATGATTACTTGACACATGATTGGTACATACTTGGTACATGGTTGGTTGCACGTGTTTATGGTACAGTTTGATTACAAATTGTTTGGTACAGGTCGGTGCATGTTTGATGCACTTGTTTATGGTACAGGTTGATTAAAGGTTGAGGTACATGTTGATGCATGGTTCATGTTTATTGATACATGTTTACAACGGTATATCTCACAATGATAGTGTGATAGTGGTTCCATCATTATACTTCTACTTTATGGTGGTTGGACGGGGCAAGGACATATGGTTGTAGTCACCTTCTGGTTGTAGCCGGAGAACATAGGGGGTTCTAGCCTCCTTCTGGTTGTAGCCAAAGAATTGGGGAGTTGGAGATTCCCTCAGGTTGTGTCCTGAGAAACTAGGGGGTTAGAGCCTCCTTCTAGTTGCAGCTGGAAAACAAAGGAAGTTGGTGCTTCCAATGAATTAATTCTTCAAGACATATAAGATAAAGCATTCCGTGGTTTTCTCCCGATTTGGGTTTCCATGTAAAACACTGGTGTACTGTGTATGTGTGTGATTTTTCATTTCTTATTGCTCATTATTGAATAATAGTTCTCATTGATATACCACTTGGATTATTTGGAGAAAAAGGATTATAATTACACTATTACTGATTCATCCCCCCTCTCATTAATCCAACAGTAACAACCTTTCAATAACAATTATCTTTTCTTATGATGGAGAGGAAGTCTATGTGTTTGCAACATATGTTTGATAATGCTCAGGAAGTGGAAGACAATATTCAAGCATGTAAGGAGCTACAAAATAAGATTTTGGATGAGAAGTTGAAAGTTGAAGAACATGAGATTGTGCATAAACAAGAAGTTGATTTACATCCCGATCTTTGTCATCATGAGTAATAAATTGATTGTTTTATATATTCATTTGTAGATAGTCAAGAAGATAAATTTGCAAATTAGCTTGTTGAAGAGTAGATTGATGATCCAAGTTTTTCCTTGTTAGATGACATTGCAGCTATTGCTGATTTGCCTATATATGATGAAGATGATGATGATTATGATGTTGACTTCCTAGAACAACTAGTTGCATGTTCTCTATTAGAAAATTTTCCTTTTCAACAATGTAATGAGAGCAATCAGCCTACATTTCACAGTTACAAAGAATAAAGTATTGAATTAGTTGAAGCAAATTCTTTACCTTTATGCTTTTCTTCATTTTAATTTTTGAAAGAAAATTCTAAGGTCATCATTGAATAAAAGGAATGTGTGTTGATGCCAAATCGCACTAATTCACTAGAAAAAACTGACAAGAAATTGCAACAATCTTCTCATGTGTTTGATGACCCTGTTACTTGTTATGTATGAGGTCTTGTCAGTTCAAAATTGCATCCATTGGTCGAAGATGAATCTAAAAATGAGTATGTTCAACAATCCAAAGAAATTGAAAAATCTTCATATGACAACAATGAAGAAAATGAAGAAAGTTTTGAATTAGATGAAAGAACTTTTCCATTGAGTTTTGCATCTTTCGAATTGTTGAAGATTTTTTTTTATAATGTTTCAAATCAGAAATCCTACAGGCATGATGTTGAGTATGAAGAAAGCAATGGACTTGCAAATGAAAACTATCTTCCATTATGTTTTTCTTCCTTTGAATTGTTGAAAATAAATCATAAGATAACATAGGAAGCAATGAAGTCTGATTGCATTCACGGTGACATTTTTTTACATGAGAAAATTGTTATCAGTGAAGAGGACCAACAACCTTCTCATACTTTTAATGACCCTATTGCTAATTACATGGAAAGTTGTTTCAGTTCAGATTTGTAGCCTATGATCAACTACTAGCTTGGAAATAAATATGATGGTAAATAAACACCAAATTTAGATATGGATTTCTTGCCACTAGAGGTTTCATTTCAAACAACATTGTTTTCTGATTCGGAAGATTGTTATTTCCAGTAGTCTCAACATATTTTTCAGCTTTTTTGTGGTAATCAATAGGTTGAATTACATGAAAACAAGGATGCAGCGGAATGGGTGAAACATGATTGTTGTTTTATGCATGTTTTGGATGATCCATTTGCAGTTTTGTTGGAGGCAGTAAACAACCCCAATGTTTTTAATTTTTTGAGATTGGAATTTATAGATAAATTATTGAACAAATTAATAGTAAACAAGATTTGGAGCAAGCAATGTGCAAAGAAATAAAAAAGTGGATAAAGTGATTGCATGGTTGCATTAGCATTTTGATTTCACTTGATTGGCATATTTTTCAGCAGATACGGTAAGTAGGAGTGCGAATAAGCTTGGTACTATGAGCATTTCTTTTAGCAATATGCAGTTTTCATTTTTAGCTTAGTTTCAAATTTTAGTTTGGAGCAGATACAGTTTTGGGTTTTTAGCGGATGAAGGTTACAAGTTACAGTTGGATAGTTGAGTTTGGGAGAAGCCCAATGGATTGGCACCTGGTCTACTGTTCTTTGCTACCTCACATGGAGGATAGCATCCCCATTGGAGCCAGTTGTTAGCACCATGATTTTCATGGATAAGGTTAGAGGTTTGCCAACAATTTTGCAAATTCATGTATGTTAGCACCCATATTGTTTTTATGCCTGGCATCATCTAACATCTCCAAGGGTCAATTTCAAAAGGAAGGTTTTCATTTATTATTTCCATTTCCATTTGGAACTGTGTGTTGCGCAGAGCACTTTACTGCGCAAAGGATTCTCTCGCGCAGTGGATTTTTATCATACAAACGATTTCATCATGTAGTGGATGTTGTCGAGTAGTGGATTTCATCGGGAAGTGGGCTCTCGTGCATAAGATGTTTGCATAGTGGTTTTCATCGCGCAATGGATTTCGTCATGTAGTGGATGTTGTCGTGCAGTGGATTCTGTTGACCATAGGATGTTGTTGCACAGTGGATTTTGTCGTGCATGGGATGTTTTAGCGCAGAGGATGTCATCAGGCAGTGGATTTTCCTGCGCACAAGCTACAGGTTGCACTGCAAAAATTTCTGGTTTAGTTGTCATCTTCAAGATCAATTTATGACCAACTGGAGAGGAATGTTGAAATTACTCGAGATTTTTTTGTCAAGGACAAAATAAATAATAAAAACCTCTCTCAGATTTCAAAAATGTGTCACAGATTGGGAGATTCAAAAGAATCTTTGAGCCTTATTTTTCAGTTTTCATGATTTCCTATCCGATACATTAGTTTGCGACACATATTTCAGACAGTTGAATATGAATTTAAATCAACCAAGAGAGGTTTTTATTTATAACAAGATTATCTAAAAAAACCTCTCTCATTTTCTAAAAATAGTGTTTTATCAGTGAGATACAATGCCATATTTAACGCCTATTTTGCCAATTTGTTGTGCAATCCTCTACATTTTTTGTTGAAGGTTATTGTTGCATAGAATACTTGTTGTGCAGGGGTGACAGAGTGTTCAAAAGTGAACATTATGGATTATCAAAACCATATGGTTGAATTTTTATCATGATCAATGACTGTAAATAATATTTCGGTTATGATTATGATTTGGCAAAGCTAGGTTTTCTATTTTTAGTGAATTCGTTGAAGTTATTGTTCTCTTTCAAAGAAAACAGATCTATGATTATAGGAGGGAGTATTTTTCCCCTAGCAGCGAAGGGTGACATTATATTTCTATGTATGGGGATCATTTTGATGTAAACAGGGTTGGTTGGAAAATTTGGTAGACGATAGCTATTGTATGTAATCTCAGTTTTTGACTAGAATTTAATGCAAAGGTCCTGCGACTTGATGAAAATATTCTAGTTGTAATAGTTGGATGTATTGTGCTTATTTATTTGTGTATTTTCTTTCCTGTTATATTTATTACATATCTCTTTCTTTCTATTTTGGAACAAATTATCGAACCTGCGGATTCCCTGTACAACGCCCCTTGTTCGCGCCACTTAGACAAAACATTTCCTCTAAAGATAACTCTGAATTCATCCACAACGACACTCCCAAGTTACTTCCTGTAATTTCTCTCACCACACATTACAATTTTACTTTGAAGGTTGTTTCTCAGCTATCCTTATCCTCTCAAATCCAGTCACTGAGTCATTTGTCCCATCTCTTCCTCAGATCGACCCCATAGCCCAAGTCTTACTTTCTTGCACAAACATAACCAGAATCCATCATATCATAGGTGTTAAATAAAGCCATTTTTTTCAAAGTCATATCCTACGTGGAGACCGTGCCATTTCTAAGAGATCCCTCTACAGATCAGAAAGGCTAGTTTCGGGTCTCAAAGATTGGTTGAAAAAGTTACCTTCATCATCTGTTTATCAGCCTAACAGATTTACGGAGTGCTGAAAGTTACCACAGTCACCCATGTATTCTTTAGTAGATGACACACTTGAGCTTCCCTCAAGGATTCCATTCTACTCTGATAGTTCAGTATTATTCATCCACTTCTAAAGGTGTCCCTGCTTCTCAGAACTTGAGCTCTAAGCTTCCATATTTTCAAATATGTCTCCCTTCCTTACTTCATCCCTTCTTCTAGTCATGCTATATGAATTCATCATCATGGAATTTCTTCTTGTATTCCAACAATCCTAGTATTTGTGGCCAAATACACTATAATTGTAGCATCTCATCGTGTGACAATGAACAACAATGTGTCCTACTTGATCACATCTCCAACACCTTATGGTGTTATGAAATCTTCCATTATTTTTCCTTGCATAAGATCTGCATTCCAAATCTTTGTGACCATATTCATTACATGAATAACATTGACCATGAAAAACACTTTCATACCTTTCCTTTGGTGTCCATCCCTTTTGAGGTGTAAGAATGGCTTCTTGATGTCTTCCTTGTTTTTTTCTTTTGAAACTTTCCTTGCCTTGTGTAGATGGTTGATTTGCAACATTATTTTCATCCTTTGAGAGTGAGGGAATTACCTCATTCTTGTTTTAGGTGCTTGCTTCAGTATGTGTAGCTTCTCTCTTATATCCAAGACCTAATTTATCATTTGGTGATATTTGACTTTCCAAGATCTCATTCAAGATTTGTGAGCTATTCAAGAGTTTGTTTGACTTCTCTACTTTCTTTCTAAGATCAACAACTTCAGCTTCTAACTTATGACACGACTCTTCCTTTTCATTTACTTGATTCTTCATTAGTTCCTCTACCCTTTTGGATTCTTCAATTTGGGTCTTGATATGGACAATAATTTCAAAACTTTTTCTAATCTCATCATCTACCTTCTTATCTTATTTTTCTTTCTTTAGTCTTGTGATATCTTCTTCCTTTTCATCTAATTGAGTCTTATTACTCTCTTTTTGTTCGTTGAGCATTTCCTTTAACTTCAAGATGTGATTTTGACTCTTCTTAAGAAACTTTTTAGTGTTATCTGAAAGATAGATATAGTCTATATAATAGTGGTCATTTTTGTATTCATATAGACCCTCTTCAAATTTCTTTTGAAGTTTTGATAGTTCTTCATCTATTCTTTCCATAGGATAACTACCATCAAACTCTACACAAACTATTTCTATATTTTCTTCTTCACTTGTAGAGAAAAATTCAACATCATCACATTTTGATTTATTACAATCAAGGGTTTGTGGAGATTCTTCACCTTCATTTGAAATGTCTTCAAGATCTTCCTCTTTGCCAACATCATCACATGATTCTTTTCCTTCATTTGAATTGTCTTCAAGATCTTCCTTTTTGCCAACATCATCACATTTAGAAATAATGCAATCAAGAGATTTTGGAGATTTTTTACCTTCATTTGCCTTGATGGATTTGTTTTCAATATCATGATTCTTTCTTTGGTATGTCTCCTCTAGATTTAGCCATATATCCTTGGCGGAAGTGCATTGTCCTATGCTCTCTTTGATACAACTTGAGAGTCCACTAAGAATGGTCTTGAGAGCCAATGCTCATTCTTCTTTCCTTCCCTTTGAGATTCAAACTTTGACTTGTTCTTCAAAGAAAATGATACAACAATGGATGCCTTCCAAATACTCGCTCCCATTTCCTTCAAATGCACTTTCATCTCTATTCTCCATGTAGAATAATTTTCCTCATAAAGGATTGAAACTTCATCATCCATTTATGTGTCCATGGATCTCCTCCAAGCTTGCTAAGTCTGATAGTGAAGGCCCTCTCTGATACCAATTTTTGGACACACCAACTACACTGAGAGGGGGGAGTGAACAATGTAGCACTCTTTTTCCAAAACTTCCCCCTTTGGAAACACTCATTAGTTAGAAATCACCATTTACTCATTACTGATTGTTGTCATTTATAATCAGTTATATGTGAACATATATCAACAACATATATTAGCAATATATCATCAACAAATAATCACCACAAGGAACACAAGATGTATGTACAATTTTATTTTTATTACGGACTACAATACTTAGGTTATCAACAATAACTGAATAGAGTACAACTCTACAAGAGAACCATCTCTATAATGCAAGACTTAACTTACACCCTCAACACCAACTAAGATGAGGCAACAATCCTCAATAGATTTCAATCTGTCATAGGTATGTGACCTTTTGGTAGTACAACACACATATGTGCGCACCCTACCAGTAGTATAGCTTGTGTATGTATGCGGCCAGTCTGTAATACAACCTGCATATCACTTCCGATCAACTAGGGTTTTCTCTTCAAGATCAAATCAGATCATTTGCAACATTCAATCACATTATCTTCTAACTTTTACTGTCCAATCTAACCCATAACCAGTCACAACACATCCAAGCTCTCCAAAAACTAACTCATGCTTCTCAACCATACAATATGAATGCTACTCATCATGTATAAGAAACCAATATACTATAGCAACCATATCAGTATAGAATCATAAGAGTGTTTCTCACTCCATCAACCAACACAAACCACATCACAACAACCATACCAAGAATTCCTTAAGCATTCACCACACAACAAGCAAGAGTATCCATCAAGAAAACAATGTAACCATACCAGAGTTTCTATGGAAGATATGAGCCCATAAAATGAAGATCTGGAACCTACTTTAGTCTTCAAGAATTTGTTATCATCTCAACCATAAGTCTTCATCACTTCATCCACTATATGTGCCCTTTCCTCATTTAGCCTGCATATGTACGTTCCCTGGCTCACTATAGCCTACGTATACCTTAGAAACTAGGGTTTCTGAACTTCCAAAAAAAATTCTGTCATGATCTTAGACTTGACAAAACTTTGATGCGTCCTTGAGATCCTCCAGATCTCCTCTCTCTTAGAATAGATCTTCAATACATTCTCAAGAGATGCACAAGAGATACAAAAAATATGCACTTACACAAGAGACCCTTTTCTCTTATTTATACTCTCCAAGTATCTTCCTTAGAAGCATCTTCTAGGTCACTTAACCCACTTCTAGGTCACTTAACCTATTTTCCTCATTTTTAGGGTTAACCACTTTCCATAATTAGAAGTTCTCCATTTCTTTATTATTCAAATATTCCTCCTTGACTTTGTCACTTTTCTTTACCATTTAAATAATAATTTCTTCTTTGCAAGATATTTGACTTCTTTGACTTTTTGGGGATTTAAGCCTACATATGATGGTCCTTCATCTTCGTAGGGCCATAACTCTCAAACCACGAGTATTTTTGTGTCATTCCACATACCATCGGAAATGCCATGACAAGCACTATCCATACAGGATATTTTCACTAGAAACTTCACTGATATTCATCTCATTATTACACATATAAGCATGGGTTCTCCAACCATACTTCAAGGACAACTCAACCGTAAAGCTTCTTCCTGTGAGGGATTTCACCATAAGGGGACCACTTTGGATTTCATCCATTTGTACACCTTATCAACCATGATAAGACAATAATGATTCATCTTTGCTTCATATACCAATCGATCCATCTTCATCATGATGTATCAATGACAACTCATTGATCCATCTTCCTCTATGCATCATGTATCAATGACAACTCATTGATCCATATTCATCAGTATACTATGATAATACATTTATACATCAAACCTCTAACCTTTTACATCATTAAATCTTCCTTTGGGATCAACCAATTTTTTGATATCAATCCTTTGACATCAATCAATCAATCAACCATCCTTTGGCATCAATCAATCCCTTGACATCAATCAATCACTTGACATCAATCCTTTGAAATCAATTAGTTAAAACTTTGGCATCAATGACAACATGATACAATAGACATATATGTAGGACTACTCATATCATTGCATTATACTTTGGTAAAGATGATAAAAATATAGAGCAAGAATGATAAACCAAGAAAATCAAGAATATGAGAACGTGGTGGAAAAGAAACCAAGCCGAATAAATTCATATGTACATCAATGGTACATTTATAATACATCTCAATTTAATGACCTCACAACGTATCATAACCAAATGGTTGTTAAGGTCTATT
>JZKD02S0032157.1:147048-173466 GCA_000966675.3 Picea glauca
GTGTTGTATCTTCATTTTCATTTTCCTTCATGTCCAAATAACTTCATCAATCTTCTGGTCCAAAACCCATGACTAGGGTTGACATCAATGACAACAACCAATCTTCCAACAGTGTATACCTCAGAAAATAGGGTTTCTGAAGCTCTGAGACTTTTGTCGTCAAGATCTCCGACATTGCCGAAACTTTGATGCATCCATGATATCCTCTTATTGCTTTCTTCCTCAGAATAGATCTTCAATCATTCTCAAGAGATCCATACCAAAGATGCTCTCACAAGAAGCTCTCATAAGAAGCTCTCCATCAATACTCCAAAAGATAATCTCCTAAGAAGCTCTCCATTGATCCACAAAAAGGATGATTTACAAGAGAGCATTGCTATCTTATTTAAACTTTCATCCCATAGGTCACTTAACCCATTTCTAGGTAACTTAACCTATTTCTTAACCTATTTTCCTTATTTTAGGGTCAACCACTTTCCATAAATAGAAATTTCTCCAATACTTTATCATTTAAATATTCCTTCTTGATTTTGTCATCTCACTTTATCATTTAAATAATCCACCTTGACTTTGCCACTTTAATTTATCATTTAAATAATGATTTCTTCTTTTAGGTCACTTTGACTTCTTTGACCTTAGGACTTCAAGCCAACACATGGGGGTCCTTCAACTTCGTAGGGCCATAACTCTCAAACCGTGAGGAGTTATGTGACATTCCACATACCACCAAAAATGGTATGACAAACACTATCCATCTAGGACAGTTTCACCAACAAAATCACTGATCTTTTTCTCATTATTCCACATACAAGCATGGTTCCTCCAACCATTCTTCTAGGATAACTCAATCCTCAAAGCATCTTCCCGTGAGGGATTTCACCATAAGGGGACCACTTTGGAGTTCATCCATTTGTGCACTTTATCAATCATGGTAAGAAAATAATAAGTCATCAAACTATGCATAATATATCAAGGAATCCATCTTCATTTTGTATCAATGACAACTTATTGAGCCATCTTCATCTATTCATTTTGATCCATCTTCATCGATTGGTTTCCACTTGACATCTATCATTCTCATCAAGGATAATATATATACATTGTTTATAAACCAAGCAAGCTTATTAATCAATCAATCCATGGACATCGATCAATCACTTGACATCAAATTAATCAAACCATTGGCATCAATGACACCATGATCCAACAATCTCCCCCTTTGGCATTGATGGAAATACCAACATTGATGTCAACATGTAGATAAGGCATGCTCTACATCAATAGTCAATGTGACTATCTCTCCCCATAAATAAACATTAATCACATCAATGTGATTAAATCTCCCCCTTTGACATCAATGGCAAAGGGCCATTCTCCTCTTGGGGCTGCTCCTATCTTGTTTTCGCTGAATAATATTTTCCCCTTTTGAGAAAGGGATATCAATCTAATGTAATGCTGAAAATACATGTATCATGCTCCCTCTATGGCCATCGCTCCCCCTGGAATTATGCCTCTGTGATCTTTCTTCAAATATAGGGTTCTTTTCTAGGTATGCATCTGATAAATATCTCCTCCTAGAATAATGGGAAGAAGAATAACTCCCCCTATGGGTATGTCTCCCCTATATTCTCTGCAAGATGAACAATGTTCTACCATATAACGATCCTTGGACTTGTTCATGTGTCAAACTCATGCTATACCAAGCATCATGAAGAAAAAGATATGTCAACAATGAAATAAAGAATCATGAGCAAAATATCAACCAACTACATCCTGTAAAAATGTGTGTTCATCATGCACAACACCTATGTACATCAATATCATGCAATGTGCCAAAAGATATCATCCAATGAATGTATCAATCATATGCCTCTATCATCATGCCAACATGTGCATCTACCAATATGCCAACCATGTGCATACACCAATATGCCAACCATGTGCATTTACCAATATGCCAAACAATGTATCATATCACTCATGATATGTCTCCATAATGAACCAAGTGCCACAATCATGTATCTCAAACAAATTCCAATTGTTGTTCTAATCAAGTATTACCAATGGTGTAGTATCATCAAGCATATTCCATCTATGAGTGTACCAAACATGTACATTACCATGCACCAATACCAAAAAATGATGAATACCATATATGTATGCCAAATCCTCCATAAAACATGTGCCAATCAAACTACTAGTAGGTTCCTCTACCAATGTACTAGAAAAGTACCAATCATGCATCAACTATAGATCAACAATGATGTATGACATGATCACCTCATTAACTCACCAACTGCATGTCTCAATATGTAGCTCAACCACATGCAAAATGCATGCACCATGAAATCCAACATATGCTTCCAATAATACATCATAAGATATATCAATGAAAATCAAATATGTACCAGCCATGTACCCCAACATATCATAATCAATCCATACTCATGGGTTAGTGCCATGCACCCAAGATTTATTTTACATCATCACCTTACATGATCTAACATAGAACCATGAAAACCTACAACAAATAGTGTCAGAACCTGCAATAAACAATGTTAGACTCTGCAACACTGAGTTATACCAACATATCAAGCTGCAATCCATGTGCATTTCCTTTTTCCCAAGGATTTATCACATATACGAGGTCTTCTGCACAACAACTCGTGTATGTATGTGAGCTATTCAAGTTCAGCCTGCATATGTATGCAATTGATACAACTGTAATCCGTGTATGCCTTAGTAGATGAGTTACTTGATCTTCCCTTCAGTCTTTCATTCTGTTATGGCTACTATGTCTTCTTCACCCACTTCTATAGGTGCCCCTACTCTTCAGAACTTGAGCTCTGAGCATCCATCTTTTCAAAGATGTTTCCTTTCCTTACTTCATTCTTTCTTATAGCCATTCTATGTGAATTCCTCATCATGGAATTTCTTCTTGTGTTCCAACAATCCTGGGATTTGTGGCCAAATCCACTGCAGCTGTAGCATCTCATGGTGTTACAATGAACAAAAATGTGTCCTACTTGATCACATCTCCAACACGTTATGGTGTTATATAATATTCCATTGTATCTCCTTTCATAAGCTCTACATTCAAAAGATTTGTGACCATATCCATTACATGAATAACAATGCCCATGAAAAATACTTTCATACCTTTGATTTGGTGTCTCAAGAGTATCTTCTTGATGTCTTCCTTGCTTTGTTCTTTTGAAATTTTCCTTGCCTTATGTAGATTGTTGTTTTGCAACATTGTCTTCCTTCTTTGATGGACTTACCTCATGCTTATTTGAGGTGCTTGCTTCAACATGTGTATCTTCTCCTTTGTATTCAAGACCTGATTTATCACATGGTGAGATTTGACTTTCCAAGATCTCATACAAGATTCATGAGCTATTCAAGAATTTATTTGACTTTTCTACCTTCATTCTAAGGTCAACAACTTTAGCTTCTAACTTACAACATGACTTTTCCTTTTCATTTATTTGATTCTTCAATAGTTCCTCTATTCTTTTGGCCTCTTCAATTTTGGTCTTGAGATGGACAATGGTTTCAAAAATTTTGCTAATCTCATCATCTACATTTATATCTTCTTTTCCATTCTTTAGTCTTGTGATCTCTTCTTCCTTTTCTTCCAATTTAGTCTTATTGCTCTCTTCTTATTGTTTGAACATTCCCTTTAACTTCAAGATGTGCCTTAGACTCCTCCTAAGAAAATTATTAGTGTTATCCGAAAGATAGTTATAGTCTATATAATAATGATCACTTATATATCTATATGAACCCTCCTCAGCTTCCTTTTGAAGTTTTAATAGATATTCTTCTATTCTTTTCATGGGATAATTACCATAAAACTTTACACAAACTATTTCTAGATCTTCTTCTTCACTTTTAGAGAAAAATTCGTCATCATCATTGCAATCAAGGGTTTTTGAGGGTTCTTTACCTTCATTTGAAATATCTTCGTGATATTCCTTTTTGCCAACATCAAAACATAATTCTTTGTCTTCATTTGAAATGTCTTCAAGATCTTCCTTTGTGCTATCATCACTTGATTCTTTATCTTCACTTGAAATGTTTTCAAGATCACATTTAGAAATAATACAATCGATTTTTTTTGGATATTCTTTACCTTTAATGATCTTGATGGAGTTATCTTCAATATATTCCTTCTCCTTTTTTCTTTGATATGTATCCTCTAGATTTACCCATAGATCCTTGGTGGAAGCACATTGTCACATGCTCTCTTTTATAGGGCTTGAGAGTCCACTAAGAATGGTCTTGAGAGCCAATGCATGATTATTCTTTCCTTCCCTTTGAGCTGCAAACTTTGACTTGTTCTTCAATGAAACTGATCCACCAGTGGTTTCCTTCCAAATAGCTACTCCCATTGTCTTCAAATACACTATCACCTCTATTCTCCAATTAGAATAGTTTTCCTCATCAAGGATTGGTATTTCATCATCCATTTGTGTTTCTATGGATCTCCTTCAAGCTTGTTAAGGATTGTAGTGAAGGCCTGCTCTGATACCAATTCTTGGACACACCTACCACACTTAGAGGTGGGGATGAATGAGTGTGGGGCTCTTTTTCCGAAAAATTCCCTCTTACACAAAACTCCTTAGTTAACATTCAACATTTACTCATTATCTATTGTTGTAATTTATAACCAGTTAGATGTGAGCATATATCAACAACATATATCAACAATATATTATCAACAAGTCATCACTACAAGGAACATAAAGAACACAATATTTATGTACAATTTTTATTTTTATTATTGACAACAATCCAAGGGTTTTCCAGCAACAACTGAATAGAGTACAACTCTACAAGAGCACCAAATCTATAATGCAAGACTCAACTTACACCCTCAGCACCAACTGAGACGAGGCAAAAATCCTCAAAAGATATCAATCTATCAATAGGTACATGACCTGTCAGTAGTGTAGCTAGCGTGTGTATGCACCCTGGCTCACTACAACCCACGTATGCATGCAACCAGTGTATACAAAAACCTGCATATACCTTCTGAGTTGTTAGGGTTTGTCCTTCAAGATCAACTCATATTCTCTGCAATAAATACATCATTCTCTTATCTCTTTGACTATCCAATCTGACCACCAGCCAGTCACAACACATCCAAACTCTCCAATATCTTTCTCATGCTCCACAACAAATCAATATGAATGCTATCTCAATCATGTATAAAGAACTAGTATATCGTAGCAATCATGTCACCACTGAATCATAGGGGTACTACTCACTCCATAAACCAAATCATCCAAACTAAACCATACCATAGAAGCCATACAAAGAATTCCCTAAGCATTCACAACACATCAAACAATAGTATCCATCAAGACAATAATTTAACCAGACCAGTGTCTCAGTGATAGATCTAAGCCCATAGAATGAAGATCTAGAACCTGCCTCATCATCCAATAGCTTGACAACATCTCAAACACAAGTCTTCATCATTCCATCCATTGTATGTGCCCTGTACTCATACATCCCATGTCTATACACACCTTGGCCCATTACAGCCCCCGTATACCTCAGAAACTAGGGTTTCTGAAGCTCCGAGACTTTTTCCGTCAAGATCTTTGACATTGATGAAACTTTGATGTGTCCATGAGATCCTCCTCCCACTTTCTTCCTCATAATAGATCTTCAATCATGCTCAAGAGATCCACACCAAATATTCTCTCACAAGAATCTCTCACAAGAAGCTCTCATAAGAATCTCTCTATCAATACTCCAAAAGATAATCTCCCAAGAAGCTCTCCATTGATCCACAAAAAGGATGATTTACAAGAGACCATTTCTATCTTATTTATACTTTCATCCTCTAGGTCACTTAACCCATTTCTCGGTAACTTAACCCATTTCTTAACCTATTTTCCCTATTTTAGGGTTAACCACTTTCCATAAATAGAAAGTTCTCCAATACTTTATCATTTAAATATTCCTTCTTGATTTTGTCATCTCACTTTATCGTTTAAATAATCCACTTTGAATTTGTCACTTTACATTATCATTTAAATAATGATTTGTTATTTTAGGTCACTTTGACTTCTTTGACCTTGGGGCTTCAAGCCAACACATGGGGGTCCTTCAACTTCGTAGGGCCATAACTCTCAAACCGTGAGGAGTTATGTGACATTCCACATACCACCAGAAATGGTATGAAAAGCACTATCCATGTAGGATAGTTTCACCAACAAAATCACTGATCTTCATCTCATTATTCCACATACAAGCATGGGTCCCCCAACCATTCTTCTAGGATAACTCAATCCTCAAATCGTCTTCCCACGAGGGATTTCACCATAAGGGGACCACTTTGGATTTCATCCATTTGTGCACTTTATTAATCATGATAAGACAATAATAAGTCATCAAAATATGTATAATATATCAAGGAATCCATCTTCATCATGTATCAATGACAACTTATTGATCCATCTTCATCTATGCATTTTGATCCATCTTCATCGATTGGTTTCCACTTGAAATCTATCATTCTCATCAAGGATAATACATATACATTGTTTATCAATCAATCAAGCTTATTAATCAATCAATCCATTGACATCAATCAATCACTTGACATCAATTCTTTGACATAAAAGTAATCAAACCATTGGCATCAATGAAAACATGATCCAACAACCCCAACATAGATGAAGCTCTTAAACAGATAAGAGGGGTGATATTCATCAAGTAATCAGAAGTTGAACTTATAAAATAATAACAACAACAGAACAAACAGATAGTCAAATAATTGTTTTCATGTTAGCATGTGTAGGAGGAAGCACTAGATGAAGACGATCCACACAATATTTAGATCGAGGAAGTGAAAGGAGAAAGAGAAGTGGAGGGTCCACCTATAGAATCTGAAGTCATTGTTGCACTGATTAAGGTGAAGAAAGTTAACATTGGGACATAAGAGAATCCCAAAATGGCTAGCATTAGAGATTAATGGGATGAGAAAAAAATAAAAAGCATAATAGAGTTATTGCGCGAATACAATGACCTGTTTCCCACAACACTTACATAGATGAAGGGTATAGTAGGAGAGTTAGGATAAATGAGGATACCACTCAGAGATGAAGCGAGACTGATCAAATAGAGACCATGCATATTGATCCCAATATATAAGCATAAATTCAAAGCTGAGATCGAGAGGATGCTCGAAGCTGGAATCATAGAACTAGTGGAAGAATCAGAATAGATAAGCCTGATGGTAGTTCAGGAGAAAAAAAAAGGATCGATAAGGATATGCGTCAACTTGAGGAAGTTGAACGATGCATGCCTACATGACCTGTTCCCTACACCTTTCACAGATGAAGTGTTGTAGAACGTAGGAGGACATGGAGTTTACTCATTCACTGATGGATTATCAGGCTACCACCAGATCAAGATAGCACAGGAAGACAGATAGAATACCACATTTGCTATAGAATGGGGATACTACCAGTACACAGTCATGCCGTTTGGACTGAAGAATGCACCAACAATATTTTCCATAGTAGTCATTGTTTCATTTAAGGAATTCATCCACCATTTTCTAGAGGTATACTTGGACGATTGTACCGTCTATATTTTGTTGAAATAACATGTAGAGGTCTTGCAGCTGATGTTGGAAATATGCAGGCAATACCTTTTAAAGTCACCGCTGATGTTGATGTTAGAAATATGTTAGATATATATGGCAGTACAAAAGGCCATATATAACCTTTGGAGAATAAAACCACAGGCTTCCGCACACTATCGGAACATTCTCAACTTCAAGGCCACTCAACATGCGATGTGGATACAGGCATGGAAGGACCTCAATAAGCAATGGATACAATTGCGCTACTGCATCATGGAGGGAGACATCGAGATGGTTATCTGGGATTGGGAGGACGACTAGAAAATTCCAGTCCTCACCCAAGATATACCTACAAAGGCAGCAGAAGAGGAAACAGGGTAGGAGGAAACATAGCCTCAGGAACTCCCAGTGCCCAGGAAAAGAAGGACAATCCAAACAAAAACAAAGTGGACGAACGAAGAGACAACTAAGATGGGAACCCATAATGGGAAGAAGAATAATACGCAGCCAACCCAAGAAAAAAAAAACAAGATGAAGTAGTGCAAGGGACTAGACCAAGTCCCAATCAATAAGAACCAAGCTTGACTAAGAGACTAGCTACCTAGATGGGGTGTTCACGCAAGAAGATGAAGGCACAGAGAACACCTCTAGAATACAAAATCATGGAGGATGATGTAGAAATGATAGCTTGAATGGTTCAAGATTGTATATCTGAGGACTTTGACAATGTTTTGCACCACAGGGACATAATTCAAGAGGAGCTAGCAAACATGCGACGGTTCCTCCAGTAGATTGGGGAAGCACAGGCAATAGGAAGCAACATAGGAACATGGCTGTCAACGTCATAGACAGGAGAAGAATATGAAGCAGGTGAGCAGGATACAATCCACACAATACCATAGCTGAGTGCAACATTCCACATTGCACCCAACATGCTACGCCTGGACGAGATCATGGGGTATACACCCCTAAAGGAATTAGCTCAAATCCAACTGATATCACCACGGATACCATCCAAATATCTACACAAATTAAAAGTTAGCATTACCCAAGAGGTACAGTCTCGTGCACGCACAGACTTAGCCGAATTACAGCAGGCAATGGAGAAGAGGGACAGGCTAGAATTAATATATGAGTAGTCTAAGCTCGAGACCCAAGAGGAGAGGGAGAGAATAAATGGATTGGAATGAAAAGTGACAGGAACTTATGAGAAGATTCCAAAGATTGTGTAGAGGGACGAACTCACAGCAGTAGAGAAGATTGATTAGATTTCAAAGGAAATTGATCAATATCAGAAGGAGATTGAGAATATTTGTAAGTGGCTCACACCTACCACTCCACAAGAGGTAAGGGAGAAAAGGAAGCAGGAGGAAATAGAGAAGCTATAGAAGATAGAGAAACAGGTCACTGCAGCAGCCAATTGTTTGATCAAGTAACAGAGCTCTAGATGAAGCTAGAAGAGGATCAACAAGTCCAATAGTGGGACAAGGAAGAAGAAAGGATAAGGAAAACTATCCAAGACCTCAATCAGAGGCAGAAGAAAATGTCCATCATGGAGCATGTCAAAGGGGCGCAGGATATGAAGAAACTGTAGGCATAACTCACCACTGCATAAACGCTGAAAAATGAGCATTAGGATCAAATGGAACCGCTTCAAGAGTGAGTAGAAAAATTCATTTCACATGCAGAGGAAGCCAAGACACATATAGAACAAACTTAGGTAGAGTGCGCAAGATTGATAAATGATAAAATTGCAGTCCAGATAGTAGACACACTCAAGGAGAAGACCGTGCAGGCACAAACACAAGTAATGGAGCTCAAGGAGAAGTTCCAGGCAATCACCAGGGAGATCAATGAAGTGCACAAAGGTTAGGTGGCTTGGGATGAGCCACATGTCAGTGTTGGGGGCCTATTGGAAGCAGGACAAAGAGGAAAAAATGTAATTTTGGGAAAGAAGGCATGCATGAGGAAAGTGATAGCTGGAAGGAAGAACAACACGCGTACACACATGAAAGACCTAACGAAATTAGGGTTAGGGTTTTGGTAATGTATTGTAATGGCTGAAGAGCCAAAAATGTATAAATATAGTTACCTAGGTCTCATAGGAGGAGAGTGATGGTTGTAGTAAGTTGATAGAGTCATAAAGAGATGAATACAAAGAAGCAAATGCTATGTAATATTTTGTTGTATGACCTACTTTTGTAAGCTATTGAGCTAGAGAGGATTGAGGAGGAAATATCTTGAGGGTTAGATCAAAGGTTGAGGGGACTGGTGCGATCTAGTCTGCCTCATAGTATATCTTAACCCTATGGAGAAGAGTTGTAATGCATACAACTTTGTAGGGACAAAACGACTATAATAAAAGATCTAAGAGCCATATCTTTGTGGATGTAGCCCAGGGGGGGTGAACCATGGTAACATCTGTGTTATGTGATTGAATGCATGTATTTCTTTATTGTCTTCAGTAGATATGGATATGATAAATGAATGAGTTGTTAGATTTCTTACTTAATCATCAATAACATTGCACTACGTTAATAAATTACATTAGAAACTGCAGCATACTGTTCTTAGATATCCCACTCAATCCTAGGTTGCAAACATATGAGTATTAAAGCCACCCATTAAGACTATCTCGGGTGAGACGACGCAGTGCACCTTGTGTGTTGTGTTTCCTTTTGGTTTACTAAGAGGGCCAATAGTTTTAGAGGCTTTGTTGGAAACCTGAATAGACATGAACCCTAGGTCACTCAAAACAAACTCAAACAAGATATATAAGGAAAGATAAACCAACAAGGCACCTCTTTCATGTGGAATAAAGCTAATATTTTGGAATTGCTTTTAATTTTTTTTGGGGTTCAAGTCCCTTAAAAACCTTCTTTTGTTGGGTTCAAAACCCATAAAAATATTCATGGCATCTCTTGTGGACACATGTCATTATCCTCTACTTAGTTTTTATTTGAGTTATGGAGTTCAATCAAACTCGCCATAACTCCCTCATCTCTCCCCTTCATTCCCCTCCTGTGCATCCCCGACAAACTCACCTCACTCCCCAACCCTTCTCCACTCCCCACATTTCCCACCCCCTCACTTCCACTCCCTACAAGATCCCTCCTCCATTTCCTCACCCCTCATCCCTCACATTCCCATACTTAACTTTTTTTATTTATTTACGGCGGTTGGTTAGACTCGCCATAACCCAACTCACTCCCTCCCCCTCACTTCCCAACCCGTCAACCCTCCCCCGAGACTCTCACCTCACCTCACCCTACATCACTCCCTCTCACTCTGATCCCTACATTTCTCCCTCCCATCTTCCACCACCTACATTTCTACCCTTCCCCTACATTACCCTTTCCCCCTCTCCTACATTCCCATGCTTCCCACACTTAACTAATTTTATAAAACATTACTATTATTATATTACTCACCTTTTAACTTTTCCATTTTATACATGATTTTATTTAACTCACATGTAACCTTATACCATGTGCCCAAATCTCCTTGGATGACATGGAAATATGTTTAAGCCTAAGGAGTAGTTTCACATGGAAGCCAATTAATTGGAGAAACATGGAAATATATTAATGGTTGGACAAAATTTAATTCAAGGGCCCAGATGATCCGGATTGTTTTCGGCACGAAATGAGATCGGAGATATAATAAAGAAATGCACATAGATATCGTAGATGTTCAATAATATAACAGAAATGTATCAGAGATGCAACCATAAACACAAATATACAGTAATACATGATTTCTATTAATGAAATAAATGTACAGAGACTGTAAAAATACAGAGTGAAAGACTCGCTAGAATGGTGGCAGCTATCTCTGAGAAGAGATGTGACGGCTACTCACATTCGCAAGAAGATGGTTACAATGAGGCTCTGGAGGCCTTTTTACAATAATCGGGAATGCCAAAACTCCTAGACATCCAAAAACCTAACCCTAGGAGATGAAGCGCCAAAAGTCATGTGGGCCCCGTTTGGATAAGTTGGTGCATCAACTTCCCGGGGTCGTAACTTTTGCATACGATCTACGTTTTAGGCATGTGATAGCTCGGTGGAAAGGTATCGTCGAGGAGATTCATTTTGTGGGTTCAATCATACCTTAGGATATCATTGAGAACCTCTATCTCGAAAAGACTTCATTTAGGCCCTCAAAATGGCCCCGGAAGTGAAAACCTACTAAAAATAGTAAATTGCCAAAATGGCCAGAAAACTGTTTTGAGCCATTTGGAAAAGGTGGGTGGCGCCCGATATCCACCTAGATCACTAGATTTGTTCACGAATTTTGATCAATGGTGGTTGAGTCACAATCTTCCAGAGGTCATAACTTAAGCTCCAAGTGTTGGAATTTCACAAACTTTATATCGTTGGAAATGTATTTTGATGTAGAAGATGATGATATAGGTTTCAAATGCTGAAGGTTGCTGCATTTTCCCCAAAAATTAATATATCCTTCATCTTAAGTTTTAATGGGAATGTGTGACAACTCAACTTCACGAACTCATATCTTGAGATCTAGGCAACGAAATTAATGGATTCACATAATTAATATAAGTATATTGAAGGTAGTCGAGTCACGATCTTGCAAAGGTCACAACTTGAGCTCCAGGTGTCGGAATTGCACAAAATTTATACCGTTGGAAAGGTATTTCGACGTAGAATATGATGATATAGGTTTCAAAGGGTGAATGTTGCTATATTTTCCCCAAAACTTAAAATATCAATCAACTGCATTTTTAATGGGAATGCGTGACAACTCAACTTCATGAGCTCATATCTTGAGATCCAGGCGACGGATTTGGACAAATTCATATTGTTGGAAAGATAAGACAATGAAGATTACATATGAAATGATTTCCATGACTAAAAATTTTATTATCATTCCCACAGAATTAAAACAAAGTCATCCTCTTTTAAAGGGAAATAAATTAAATTTCAAAAATAAAAGTTTAATTAAACTTTTATTAAAAAAGGAGAGGGACACACTTTCAATATACTTGTATTAATGATGTGAATTCATTAATGAGGCATTAATTAAATGGATTTTTTTTAGAAGAAACTTGTACGAGAATTTCTAGAAGGGAGAAACCCTAACTACCCAAGTAGTTAGAAAATATCTCCTTAAAAAGAGAAGAGAGACTCCATCAAAAGCCCAATAATGAATATTGTACCAGAGACCATCATAGTAAGTTTATGTTGATCATATCCTTATTTTTCTTTATCAATTTCTTCATCGAGTTACTCCATCTCTTTCACTAGAAAAGTTTAACTGAAGACTGATAACTCCTCATTTCTTCTTACCATGTCTTGTTATTGTTCTACATCCCACTGTATTCCTTCTAAGAGTATATTTCTTGTATTTATTTTCTTTATGGTCTGTGGGAGCCCCAATATTAGTATTTAAGACAAACACATTTTAAATTTCAAAGAATATGTAACATACTATATATTTTTTAGAAATTTCAAGAGAGCTACTTTGGGAACAATCTCGATTGTGCTTTGTAACTCTATTTTTAGAATATAAAGTATTTGAGGTTGATCTATCATTATATTTTTTTGAACTTCCCATGTCCACTCTTTTAAAGTTCTCTTATGCATGTGGACCATATTCTTTTTATTTTTTTATGTGATCAGAAATCTTTAGTCAAACTATGATGGATGTGAGGAAATTTTTCTCTTTATCTTTAAATGTGTGGATGTGCTCGGTTCTTAGTCCTTTCTCAGGAAATTTCTTTTAAAAGAAAAGAAAACATTTTCCTTTTATTTTCTTGCAATATTTATATTTCTTTGAATTACTATGACAGACTTCTGACAAGTCCCACATTCTGAATATCTAGAATTCTCAAGAAAATCTAAAGAGGAGTACCACCTCTATAAAATCACAAGGGGATTTACATCCTCGTGAGGTTTCCTTTTTGGTCCTAATGGATTCAAGCGTCAACAAGACTATCAAGTGAAAAAACAAGTTCACAAACTACTTTAAAAAACCGACACATAAAAAAAACCTATCAATAATCCTGGTCACAGAAAAAAGTGTTGAAAGGAATCCAAACCTTGTATCCATAAAATCACGTTTCCTTAAAAATATCGTGGGTAGTAAACTAGGTGAATCACTAGTACTATCATAAATCCAAATTTTCGATCAAAATGTCTAACTATCATCACTATGTTGAACTATCAAACTACCATCAAAGTCATAAGGTGACTGAAATCCATCAAATTCCAAGATGTGGCAAGTTATCCATCCATCCCATATCCATCAAAATATTGAATCCGTCAAAATTTCCAAGTGTTGAAATGTCTCGGAAAAAGTCCTCTAAAGTTCAAACTAACAAATTCAAATCCAAATCATCAAATCCATCATCAAGTATAGAATATAGTTATCTTAAATAAATGTATTTGCAATACTAAATCCATCACCCCTCTACAAAATCAATCCCAAAAATTATCAATGTCAAAACCATTGATTATGTATCGTGTGTCCTGAATCAACCATCATTATCCTAAAAAATATCATTCATCGTCCTGAATGAAGTACAATCCATCAAGGTAGACTTCAAAACTTGAGTCCTGACATATCGTCACTAAGTTCCCCAATGTCAAATGAAAGGTAAGAAGTCTATACCATCAAATATACCCCCTCTGAAAGTTAAAAGGGGTAATCACAATATCTTTGAGAAAAATCGAAAGTCTCAATATTAAAAGTAAAAAAACAAAACTCAAGTGGACACTGATCTTTCCCTCAAATCATCAAATCCAAAACACTTATAACCATCTATTAATACATAGAATTGTAAGGGTCAAAAAATCATTTCAGTTGTGTTTTTTGAATCATAGGGTTATATAAGTCATAGTTTTTTATGTCTTCTTGTTATGGCCATCACTTAAAGTTTGATTTTAATAAAATAAAGTTTTTCTGACCTTGGTCTAGAGTCTTTGGGTTATGCAATTTTTTATCATGACAAGGTAAATAAACCCCCATGAGTCACATATTTGATTTTTACATCATTAACTTGGCATGTCACACCTCCATGTTATACACAAGGTTCCCTTTGTCACCATCTATCCATTTAAGTGTCATGTTAAAGTCAGGTGTATGTGTTGCCAACTAAATAGGAGAGTTCACAACGTACTCTAAGTACCTCATGCATTCATTTTTCATCATTGAAAATAAAGGATTGTGTCAAAGAGGATTTCCTTGTTTCTAGAGCCTACATTTAACCACTTTTCAGGGATTATGTCATAGATCTCATAACCATTTCTTTGAAGTGTGCAATTCATGTTTGAATTAGGTGTTATGAATTGGTAGACAGATGCTATGGACTGGTGTTGCAGACTGGATGAACAGGAGGGTTGGAGGTTGGATATCTTGCAAACATCTCTATTAAAATTCACAGACATCAACATCAAGCCTAGGTGTTACGAGGAAAATCTCTATATGGCTAGGGGTAAACCACAACAAATGAAAATGACTACAGAAATCAACTCTAATATCAAGTATGCTATATAAAAAATAGAATAACAAGACAAGATAAAATTCCTACCTCATCTAGGCATTCGATGAAGTCCACCATTTAACACTTGACCCAAAGCAATATACCTGCAACTAGTCTTCAACGACCAAGAAACATAAGCATATGGTGATAATATATAATTTTAGCACATTCAATAGCATAATCCATCAATATTCATAACAAATACACCCATGGAATAACAATTCAAATATTATCAAGATATTAATTGAATGATAAAGTATTATTTCTATTAATATGTAATCAACATAAGTGAATGAGTTACAAACTTCCATTTCGGCATGGTTCGGAACCGAGAAACTAAGTTCCTTCCAGCTAGGCCGCCACCACTTCGATCCTCCACCAAAGGAAATCTCATATAAGAGAGACAATGAGGTTCTCAATCAATAAGGGAAAAGATTGGGGGATGAACAATGTGTTCAGACTTAAACAACAAAGGGATGCAGACTCAATGTGAAGTGAATAATTTCTCTAGAGTAACTTTGCTCTCAAATTTGAATTCTTCTCCTCTTTTCCATCGCTTGGATTTGGCCCATTTGTAGCCTTCAAGCGGAACTGAAGGGTCGAGTCAGAACATTTTCAGTATATGGAAGGCCAAGGATAATAGATCTCGTGACATGACATGGAAACCCGACACCATTTTTTAAATTTTGGGCACAAATCTCGATGTTCATGAACTGTAGTAGTGCAACCTGTGTATACTCATGCTGTAATATATGCAGGGCACATATATGTGGAAAAATCATGCTTTTAGCTCTGGGATTTGCAAAGAGGGACTTCAAGTCTGCATAGGGAAATGGAAAAAGGCCCTCTATGCAAGTTTTTCTAGGGTGAGGAAAATCTTGCTATAATAGATGCCCCCTAGTGTGTGAGGTTAGAGGAGTATCTTCGATGTCTGAAATACATTATAAGACCCAGAAGTGAAGTAATCGGGACCCAGCTGGAAAAACTAGTTGCTCATTACAATCTGTACTGACTTTGCATACATGGATGCCAATTTGAATTACACTGCAGATCCATGTGAAAATATACCAACCAACTATCCATGGCCATGAATAGGAAATACAAAGGTGGCTACATGCCAAAGGATTTCATAGTCACGAACAAGGCCCAATAAAACCAATCTCAAAATCAATTTGAAGATATTTGTATACAATGGAGTACAATCTAATCTCCCATGGTCACTAAAGTCACATAGGTATTGGTCCAATGAAAGGTAGCAACAACTCAAGAAAGTTGCGACTATAAACTGATGTCTTCAAGTCTTCTACACAATCTGCCAAAGGTGAAAGTCTACATCATGTGAATAAAGGAGTTGAGGTCCAACACAATGAGACTTCATTTGATTACTGGTAATTGAGATATACCATTAACAAACACGAGATAACCTATTGATGATGAAAGTAGGTATCAAGGCACCGAGTACATTCTTACAAGTATGAATAAAGGATTCAGGCTCAAACACTCGAAGAATCCATCGATCAGTAGACATTGATGTATTCCCAACTATTGACGGCGAGATAATCTCCCACTAATGACTACAAGCCTCTAGGTACTCATAGGACTCTAGGTCTCGTCTCCAGAATAGATGAGTTTAAGTCGATGGAAGGATACCCACTAAAAGGAGAGAATTAAGGAAACTCTCATCATTCAGCATGAGGTACAAAGTAGGAGCTTGATGTTTTGGAGGAAATTGGATGAAGAACAGGTTCATGAACCAATGACCCTGTGTGTCCTTTGCATGTGCCAGGTGCAAGTGGTACATGAAAAAGACCCTCTGAATAGTAGCCAATGATGAAAATTGTAGACAAAGGTGAAGAAGCCACCAATAGGGATAATGGAATCCAATACATTGCATGAATCCCAATGTGTGAATAGATGTCTTGTCGTCGAACACAAGGGAAACTAACTAGACAATGACCAATGATGAAATGTCAACTGTTGGGTTCAACGTTACCTACCAATGAGGAAAGTAGGACTAGGGTGTACTATAGGACTACAACTTCATGTGATTCTGAGATAGACTGAGAGTATGGCCAACATACAAAGTCAATAGTTATGAGGAATGGTCAACACAGGTTGTTAAAAATACATTGAAAAAGAGCATGAGACATATGGAAGATTTTGTTAGGATAGGCTCAATGATGAAACTTTGAGATGAAGGAGGCATAAAAAAAACTCTCTATAGGGACTAGAAGAGTAACCAGCTAGAGGAGTAAACTATGTATAACGAGATCAGCTTCCTAAGCTCATTCTAAACCCAAAATTATGATGACAAGTGGACCCAAAAATTTTGTGCTCTGCTCAAAGGAGACACAAATGCTGCCAATATAAGATAATACTCCCTTCCTGCCCACCTTTTTTTATTTTTTCATAGGCAAATGAATGCTATGCTACAGAGGAGGAAACGAGTGTCGCAAGTAAGAAAAACTAGTTCCAGCAGTGGAACATACCTATGCTCAATGCAAGGAGGTGCATGCAGAAGATGGACACTCGGGGGAATATTTCCTCCTAGGTATAGCGTTTCAAGATATGAAGGATATAAACAAGGATTTGCTTGGTTGAGGATGCAAAACTGTTGAGGTAAATGACTTATAACACAAAGAGACAACTGATAATAGGCTCAATACTGCAAGTAAGGGCATGAGATGCAATCACAACTTAACACAAAAAAATTTCATTTTTCATAAGCGTAGTCTACTTGTTTTGAAAAAGGGATAAAATTTCACTAAATACACGTCCTTTCAAATCCAATTTACGAGTGTGAAAGAGACAAATTCACTTGGAAATATTTTCACTTTTTGAAAATGAGTTGGAAAAGAGCTTAAATCAAACTCATTTGGGAGTCCTATAGATATAGGACAACATGTTTATGAGTGAGAAATGAGGTTCAACATAAAGTCATGTATTAGCTATAAGGGACTCCCAGTCCTATGGAAAAAATCTCTACATGGGCACCGAATAAAGTAGAGTGTTTAACTAGGGTACCCATGTTTGGTAATTCTCTACCATTTGATAACGACACTTCTAGTAGCAGATAGAAAGTTCTGTGTCACTATAAAATGGGTTCATACCTAAGGCATACGAGTGAAAATCATAGGATGATGCAAATGTGCATGATGGAATGGATACCTATCCTATATGTTGGGTAGTGAAAATACTTGTCCAATGTTACGAACGGGTGACATAACGTTCAAAATCGCAAGAATGCCTAGATAAAACTACTAAAACCAACTCAATCCAATGTCGTATTATTCCATTAGGCAAAAATATTATTCGAAACTATGAAAAGTGGGTAAAAATTTGTTGTAAATAGTAAAAACAAACCAAATTTACTATACCATTTGTATTTTTTACCCAAATAGTGGATTTTGGATCAAATTACCTATGAACTTCAACTGGTGACTGTGAGAGCTACGAGTGACGGAATCGACGACCATCTAGATCAGGTAATTCCTCTTCCCCTCTTCTTTCTTTTCAGTGGATTGGATTTTCTATTTAGGTTTTAATTTTTAAGTTATTTAGGGTGCAAATTAGAACTTTAGGCGTACCTACCACTCATCGGGTCATGTATATGCATGATTATATGTGACTGTATAAAATAAAACCAACGTATACTCAACCATATATGTGACTATGAACACTACAACCCACATATATGTTCGTAAAAAAATTTTTTTAGTGATTGCTAACTCAAAAAGGGATTTTTCACTTGCAGAATGATGCTAGAGTGGAGGGAAAGGGACCATGAAGAGGTAGATGTTGCTGTGGAAAGAGATCCAGGGGCCCAAATGGCCTTGAAAAGATGTGAGTTTTATATTTTTTTGTCTATCAAAGGGATGAGGGCCCAAGTGATATTGCTACAGTTGTTCATCTATTATTGGGATCTAGATAGTGAGAGATTCAAGCTTGATGGGAAACCATTAAGGATTAAAGTCGAGGAAATTTATTTCTTGACGGAGTTTTCACGTCGGGGTGAGGTGGTCAACCTCAAATCCCAGGGAGATGGGAGAAGTATGAAAATAGAGGAATACATAGATGCTCATTGCATTGCAAGGACCGAGAGAAGGTTGGGATTCCACTCCTGATACGAGCGATAAAAAATCTAAGCCTCAAGATTGTTGTCTTCATTTTTTACACGGATCATAGGATCAAACTCTTTGCACTAGGAATCAAGGATTCTTATGTTATACTCGGTAGCGTTCTTGATACCCACACTGTACAACAGGTTCCCCTCACTACTAGCTAACATGAAAAGCCATTTTACATAATGCAAACAAGGTAGTAAGAGGAACTTCGGGTTCTCTTCTATCTTCTGTAGATTTTTCTTCAAAACGTGCAGGGAAACCTATCTCGTTTGACACAAAGGATTTTGATGGTTCAGGTGGAGGATTTGACAAAGGCTATGCAGCAACAGGTGGTAGGCATGCCCCGATATTGGGTGTGATTCTTTCGACGTCTCACAAATGTCGTATTTTTCTATCATGACCCTCATCCAACGCCACAGGCGTAGATGTCATGACTTTTGTATTGTCGGTTGTATATGTGTATTGAAGGTGTTAGCCCCAATTTTGTACTATAAAAATCATATTTTTTGAAATATATATGAAACCATGGTTCTTCGACTTTACTTATGTTACAATGTGTACATTGATGAGAATTGTTTCTTTGCTTTAGTTATGTGACAAATGCCAATCTAAAACAAAATTAGCATATGCATTGGATACATAATTAGAACTCCCAGGTATGTGATGATAAGTAATAAAATAAAATTATCGTTCTAAAAGTCGTATCCATAGAAATTGTTAGAGTAACATAGAGTCACGCACATGGTAACTGTCGTTCAACTGACATACTACTAAATCAGAATCCAGGCGAACCTCCAAAGAAATAATACCATGCGAAATGACATCGGGTAAAATTTCTATAATGATTCTATATTCAACCACATTATTCATGGATGGCCCTAAGCATATGCCACCCGAAGACACCAGTAGACCCTCGGGTGAGTAAACAACCCAAGCGGCGGAATCCAAGTTCCATGTATGATGATTGGCTCTATTTGCGAATCCTAAGTAGACCGAAGACTACGTTGACATCTGCCAACCAAGGGAAAACTCAATAATGAAGTTGAAGACAAAAAGTAAAGGGAAAATATATATACACGAAATTACATTAGTATACAAAGAGTTATGTCCAAGCTTGGGGTTCAACCATAATATATTTTCAATTAGAGCCCATTCATGGGCTCAACCAACATGTTCCCTTCATAATATTCTAATTCATAGGATCTTTTTTCTAAGACATGTCGCATGGTATAGGGATCATGCCACATGGGTTTGAAATTTACTTCCCCCATTGGTTCTTTGGATTTATCATATAGAAGGACCGAGTCATGCTCAACGTACAACCGAGGATAGACAAAATGATCGTATTCGACTCTTGACACGTCTTTTATTCTCTTTGATAGATGTAGAGGCTTCTCGATGTTGCTCATCTAGACTCTCTAGGTGCATGAGGTGTTGTTCGAGATCAGAAGTGTCAGGTAGGAGCACAACTACCAATCTAAGAGAAGGGATTTTAGATTCAATAGGTAAGATCAAATCCACACCATGTACTAAATGGAAAGGAGAAAAACCAATGACAGTGTTGAACGAGGTTTGGTATGCCCAAAGTGAGGGATATAGTATGATATGCCAGTCATATTTTCTATGGATGACAATTTTCAGCAAAATGGTCTTGAGAGACTTGTTCACGCCCTTTACCTGTCCATTTTCCTGGGGGTATTAAGGGGAAGAATTACCATTCTTAAACCCTAGTTGTGATGCTAATTCTTCCATCATTTCATTATGAAAGTGACTTCCATGATCAGTGACAATCTCACTCGGGATTATGAACCTGTCTATAATTTTATTGAACAAAAATAAGGCGACAGTCTTCCCATCAGATTTAACTGTAGGCATGGCCTCCGTTCACTTAGTAAAGTATTATATGACCATGATAATGTGTTGATTCCCCCCAATTGAAGTTCGGTTGAAATCCACAAATTCCACCCCCCATTTGGTGAAGTGACCAACAATAATGACTGGATTGAGAGGGGTTGGATGCAAGCACATTTTCCAAGTCAACACCTGGCAGAGGTGACACTTCTTAACTACTTCAATGCAATCTTTAAAGATAGACAACCAAAAATAACTAGCTCGCAAAATTTTCTAGGCCGTCACAAGCTCGGATAGATGACCACCAAAAGCCCCACTGTGGCAATCGTTTAGAACACACTTGGCTTCTTCATGAGTTAAACAATGACACAAGATATTTTCTACTCCTCAACGATACAAAGTGTCTCCCACGATAAGTTAGGTTTTATCTTGGTTTTGTATACACCGTCGGTCATCTCGCAAGAGATGTTCAGGGAACTTTAAAGTTTGAAGATAGAGAAAAACGTCTCCATACCAGGGGTCATACAATGAGACAAAGAAAATGTGTTAATCCGTGAATGAATCAACATGAATAAAATCCTCGTCTAATCAAGGGAAGTCATATATTAAATCTGCAAAGACTAGTAATTTATTGGATTTTGTAGAAGCGAAATCGAGATCGAATTCTTGTAAAATGAAAATCCATTTATTGTACTTTCCCCATATGATATGCCTGGTAAGGACATATTGAAATGGATTGACATCGAAAATGAAAATAGTCTTGCAAAGAAATATATAATTCCATAACTATTGGACTATGTGAACAACAACCAAAGGTATCTTTTAACCGTGAGAATATTTGAGCTCAGGACCAACTATGTTTCGACTAATATAGTAAATGATGTGCTTGTAGAGATCATCATCCTCCTGAACCAATACCATACCAATCGTCTCTTCAGATGTGGCAACCTAAAGAAGGTATTCTCTACTATAGTCAGGAGACTTCAGCAGAGGCGTCGATACCAAGGATTTCTTCAAAACATTGAAGGATTCCTGGGCTCACTCATCCCAGATAAAAGGGGTGTCCTTCAAGAGATGCATGAAACCCTTATTAATATTGGTGTAGTTTACTATAAACCGACATAAAAAGTTATCTTTCCCCTGTAAACCTTGAAGTTGTTGAATAGTGTGTGGGGGAGGCAATCAAAGTACTACCTCAACCTTTAATGGATCTACCATGATCCCAATCTCAGAGACTAAACATCCTAAAATATGACCTGACATAACGCAAAATATGCATTTATGAGGGTTCAACCATATGGGACAATTGCAACATCTTTCAAAAACTAGCCGAAGGTGCTTAAGGTGATCCACTCTCTTACGGGAGTGAGTAACAAGATTGTCAAGATATGCTTCGACTATATTCTTGAGATTGTGAAATGCAAAGGTCATAGCATGTTGGAAGGTTGCTCCGACGTTTTTAAGGCCGAAAGTGACGCAAACACGCTCCCTTGCTGGTGCGTCTGCTCACATAGGACCTTTCTCTCTTCTTGGCCTAAAGAACTCAAAGGTTCTCCTAATTCCCTATCGAGAATATTCCTACCCACAGATTCTCTTCGTCGCGCGATCCTCTTCCTTAACTTCTCAGAGGATCGGAACTTTGCGACTTCGCGAGTCCAACAGTCGAGCGCTACACCCTCGGATCCCTAAGACCCAATGGTCAGTCAAATCACTGACTTTTCTCTGAGGGATTTCGCTACTCATGACCTCGCTACTCGTGATACCAAACTTTTGGTTTTCCAATCTCCGATACCCGAGGTACCGAAACTCCGATGTGCACGTGCGACTTGACCCGTCTGCACCTGACACTTCCCTCGGGACTTCCGCGCTATCACTACCTTGTTCCCTCACGACTTCGCTACTCGCGAGGTTGAATAACTTCCCCATCAACTTCCGAAGTCCGAGGTGCTGAAACTCACGACCTCGTTCCCTCGCAACTTCGTCTCTCACGAGGTCAAGTTCTTGAGCCTTTTCTCGCGAGGTTCCAAGGCATGATCCCACGTGCGGACCCAATGGTCATCCCGCGATCCAGATCCAACGGCTCTCCTCTTTCTCATGTCTTTTAATACTCACTACTTGTGCTTTCACCTTGCGAGCTCCCAAGTTCGCGAGATCCTTAGATCTCCGCCACCTGTCCTTCTCATATGGATGCTTCAGATCCTCTTGCCACTTTGCTGCCTAGTGATCTCACGTCTCGCGACCTTTTAACCCCAATTTCTCAACCCTTACAATTTTGAGCTCCCGAGATGCGAGGTACCACCTATCCACTTGCCGACTCCTATGGACCCACGCTATCCTCGGAGTAGTCGAGATCTCACTTCTCTCGCGATTTCCCTTACCAAACTTAGAACACCGTCCTCACGAGGTCCCGATAGGCGATATCGTGAACAATCCAATGACCCTGACCGCCTTAGATCAATGGTGCTGCCCCTCCTGAGATTTGAATCCTCTCCACACCTACCCATAACTACCTTTCATCTCTGGGAGATACCACGGCTCTCAGAACCTCATGAAATCTCTCCCAAAGATTTCGTTCGTCCGTTCTCCCCTTGAGGATTCTGCGAAATAAAGCTGTGTCTCTCCACAAGACTCGTTTGCTCGCTCGCCAACCTATGATGCTTTCCTCTGACTTCCAACTGCAACTTCCCTGCACTTATCCTTCAGGGAATTCAAAGCTTTATTCCTCCTGAGCTTTTCCCCAACTTCAACAGTCTCGTAGGAAAAAGAGATCTCTGTGCATGCACTGGCGACTCTGACCTGAAACCTTTCACGGCACAAAATCACGGTTCTCTTCTTCAAAGATATCATGAAGGTTCTATACCTTCTGAACTTTCCCACTCTGACTCTTTCAGAGGGACTTGCATGCACTCTTTGCGACGATCGTTCAACAACTCTCAAGTGTTGAATCCCTTCGACTTTGCGCAACTCCTGCAGCAACAGTCTTTGATTCCCTTTACTCAGATTCACAACTGAGACTTCTTCTTCAGCCTGTGCACTCCTTGCACGGCTTCAATAACCCACTTCCAATTCTGGGTGAATGAGAACAAGAGTTAAACTACTGAGCCTTCATCAACGCACTCCTTGTGGATGTATTCAACTGCACACCTTGCAGGAATCTCCTAGCTCAGATAGAGAAACAATTGAATCTCATTCTTTCTCCCCTTCAGAATTCAGGTTGAAACATGAAATCACATGCATAGCATATACAAAGAAAATGCATAACCAGAAAACAAACATTCATGAGAAGAACATCAATACACAGAGAAAAAAACAACAAAACCCATGAGCTTGAATCAAAGCTTCATTCTATTAATTCAACATATGTACATGGGTGTTCTTCATACAATTATCTGCATGCTCTTCTCTTCTCCTGGTTTGATTATATTACAATGAACAATGAGGGTGTCTATATTCATTTTCCCTCTCGAACTCTAAACTATCAAATCTAGACTTAAAATCCTATCTACCAGCATTAACTAAATTAAATTATACTATCTACCAAAGGATGAGAGCTTAAAGGTTCAAGGTCCAATACAATATACAATGTTCCTTCATAAATGGATTCATTAAAAGACTTGCGCTACAATCCCAAAGCACTTCAAAAATTTGGGTTTGTTTATCCAGCTGATCTCCGCTTGATGTGTTGGCTCGCTTGATGAGTTGGCAATGCTCTTGCATCATACTCCTCGGCTTGAAAAATTTCATGGGCTCCTGTCCATGAGCTCCTACACAGTCTCTCCATGCTTTTGTATCACTGCTTCAGTCTCCCAGCTGGCATCTTCCACTGGGTGGTTCTTCCATTTAACCAGATATTCAAAGTATTTCTTCCGCCTGGTCTTTTTGCTCACTCTCTTGTCAAGTATATGCTCCATCTGTGGCTTCTCTGCAATCGACATCTGCTTATGCCACTGAACCTCTATCTGTTCATTTCCTCCAGCTCATGCTTCCTCAGCCTTATAGGGATATAAGTCTGAGACATTGAACGTCGAAGATATTCCGATCTCATCCGACAACTCAATCTCATAAGCGTTTTCTCCCAATTTCTTTAGGACTCTGCATGGCCCAATTTTCTTCATTTTCAGATTATTGTATGCTCCCCTTGGGAACCTTTCCTTTCTTAGATGTTCCAGAACTAGATCACCAACTTCAAACTGAAGTTGTTTCCGATGCTGATCCGTTCTGCGCTTATATTCCTGGTTTGATTCCAGCAATCGCTTCTTCACCCCGCTGTGAAGTTCTTCCATCACCTTTGTGAATTCTTCAGCGCTTGCACTCTTTGTCATTATCTACTCCGAATCCCTTAGTTTAGATACTCCTCTTGGTTGCCTGCCATATACAATCTCAAATGGACGTTTGCCTGTGCTCCGGTTCACTGAGTCATTGTATGCAAACTCTGCATGTGGCAACACATTATCCCAACTTCTATGGTGCTCTGTCACCAAGCTTCTTAATAAGTCTCCCAGGCTTCTATTTACCACCTCTGTTTGCCCATCCGTCTGAGGATTATAGGTAGAACTAAACATCAAGTTAGTTCCCATCTTCTTCCAGAGTGTCCTCCAGAAATGTCCCATGAATTTCGTATCCCTGTCCGATACTATGCTTCTGGGTAAACCATGAAGTCTAACGATCTCCTTGAAAAAGAAAGTCGCGATATGAGTCACATCGCTGGTCTTTTGGAATGGAATAAAATGTGCCATTTTGGAAAACTTTTCAACCACCACAAAGATTGAATCATGTCCTCTTTGTGTCCTTGGTAATCCCAATACGAAATCCATGCTGATTTCATCCCACGGCCTATCGGGTATGGGTAATGGTTGATAAAGGCCTGCATTCTGCCTTCTTCCCTTAGAATGTTGGAAAATTCTACATCTGTCAACAAACTTCTTGACTTCTGACCGCATCCCTGGCCAAAAGTATGCTTTGCTTAGCTTTGCAAATGTCTTGTCATAGCCAAAATGCCCTGCTAATCCACCACTATGCTTTTCTTTTAGGAGATTCTCCCTCATGGAGCAATTTGGAATGCATAGTTGATTGCCTTTAAACAACAATCCCTCCTGGATCATATAATCTATCCATGGGCTTCTGTCTCTGAGAAATGGATTCTCAGCTGCTTCATATGCCTCTACAAAATCTACATCACCTGCATACATGTCCCTAAGATTTTCAAAACCCAATTTTTTGACTCGGAACTCCTGCAGCAACAAACACTTCCTGCTCAAAGCATCAGCCACTTTGTTAGCAGTACCTGAAATGTGTTTAATTACAAATGTAAAATTTTGCATATACTCTAC
>JZKD02S0032157.1:190583-216892 GCA_000966675.3 Picea glauca
TCTTTTATAAGTCCATATTTAGAAGAGGAAAGCTTGCAGCCTCCTTATGTTGTTGATGTTGATCCTATTTCTTTCCCTCAGCCTGTCCATAAAGATGAGCTTTGCATACAAATCTGTCTTGAAGCTTATTAGCCTTGTAACCATGAGAGTGATGAATTTGAATCTAAATCATCTCAAATTTCATTACTTTCACCTATCTCTCCTGAACCTTGTCATCATCTCGTTAAACCTTGTTTTCAGCCCATAGAATTTCAGTCTAAGATTAGACAAAGGGTGTTTAAACCTCTCAAGTTACCAGCTCATCTTCATCCTTATCCTCCATATTTTGTTGAGTACCTTCCTCATTTTACTGGAGAGAGTCATTTTTCAGCTGAAAAACATTTGGAGGCTTTTGAAAATTTTATTGATAATCTGGAAATTGTTCATGAAGATATTGTTATGATATTTTTTTCTAAATCTCTAACTAGAGA
Organism: Picea glauca; assembly: GCA_000966675.3. Taxonomy (NCBI): domain Eukaryota; kingdom Viridiplantae; phylum Streptophyta; class Pinopsida; order Pinales; family Pinaceae; genus Picea; species Picea glauca. Next base: position 191,054 of record JZKD02S0032157.1, read on the forward strand.
GGCTGCTTTATGGTTTAGACTTTTGGAACCTGGTTCAATCGGTTCATGGACTGATTTCTATTATGTTTTTTCAAAACATTGGGGTGAGAATAAATGTCTTGATCAGTACCTAGATGATTTTTGTACTTTGAAGAGAGAGAAAGAAGAATCTTTGACTGTTTTCAACAGAAGGTTCCATAGGACATATTATGACATCCCATTGGAGATTCGGCCTACTGAGATTGCTCCCATGGTATACTATCTTATGGATCAACATAATGAACTTGTCCTTCTCTTGCTAGAAAGGAAGTCTTCATCATTAGGGAACTTGTTTGAAGACGCTCAAGAGGTGGAGGAGAACATCCGTGCTTCTAGGAGGATCCGACAATGGGTTGACTTTGACAATCTGTTTGCACATGAGAAAAAACAATGTCAGTATGGTTCACATTTTGAGCAGGGAGGTAATGAGTGTGAAGCAGATTTAAAACAATAGAAAGCATACGAGCTTATTTCAGATTCAGATCTGAATTCATCAACATTGGCAGAATGTTCTAGAGACAGGGAATAAGAAGGTGATCAGTTTTCCAGCAAAGAAACATCCTTCAAAATATAAGGCATGAGAGATTTAAGGAACCACTCTAGCAAGAATTTTGGGGGTATATAGTCCTTGATAAACCTCTTCCGTCTATGCCACTCCTGGATGTGATCCGATATATGAGTGGACCTATCCTGAAAAAATGTCAATAGAAGTTCGATGCCAACATTGTAACGAACCGACAATTAGAAGTGATTGAGGAAGACTAAAACTAATAGATTAAAAATTTTGTATGCCCCCTTAGGTAGCTCAATATACCATTTTGTGGCAACCCCTGTGAGGGTGTGTTGAAACAATCTTAGCCAAATAAAATCGTCATTAAGGGAATTCGAAGAGCACCATAGGTGAAAGGTGGTGATGTGATCACCAAGATCCTCACTAGTACTTCCCTCGAATTTTGGAATATCTGAAGGAATCTTACTGGCGACGAAGGGCCATGATGGATCATGACACATAGGGTCATTTATTAACTTATACAAGTCTGGAAAGTTGAGTGTGGCTAGAAAATGGATACGGGGTTGTGACATATGGCCCCAAGCTCCCTCGAAATATTGTGGTTGGGGAATCGCAGCCCATCCAAGGTTCTTGTAAGCACCATGGCTCTGTACGGGATTGTAAGACCCTCCTCCGGGATGATTCATAAGGGGTTGGTTTGGCAGCGTTCCAGTAGGAATGTTCTGATGAGGGTTATAAAAATTGGCCCCAACCAGAGTGGACCCGGGTTGGGGGTTTCCCAAGGTGTAAAACTGACCTCCTCTGAGTGTGAATCCGGAGGATAAAGGTGGATTCATCGTGCCAAACTTGTTGGTCAGAATTGACACAGAGGTGGGGTGTAAAGGATGGTATGTGAGTAGTAGCTTGTCTACCAGGTTGGTTACTCCATCCAGAAGCAATAGGATTAGACCCAAGGATAAAAAGAGAAGTGCCTCCAATGGAAGGATTTGTTTGAGGGACATGAGTGCCACCAAATGAGAACAGAGTATAACAGGGAGTTGTGCCCCCAAGTCCAATGTTAGCATTAGTGCCAGCCACTGGGATGGATCTTGAAAACTGCGATGTAAAATTAAGCATACCATAGGAAAAAGGACTAGAGGCCATAGGAATGGACTGAACATTATAGCTAGGTGAGTGACCAAGAGACCCAAAAGAGTTCGTGGCTATAGGTTGAGTATTCACTATAGGATGAGAAACGATGATGATAGGTGCCTTTGACACTGCAACCATTATGGTTGAAGGAGTCAAAGGGGTACATTTATAGTAGGTGTGGGAGTTGAAGGGATCCCAGTATTTTGATGAATCGGTTCAGTACTCATCCTTGTATGATCACAAGTCTGGTAAGTGGAGGTGTGTGTACCATGTTTGATAACTCTACACCTTTTAGAAGGAAAAGACTCAAAAAGTGGTGGCAACTGTAACAAGTGGCGAGACCTATGGGGAAGATGGTCTGGATCCACGTTGACTCAAGACTCAATATATAGAAAAAAAATCCTGAGGCCAACTAGTAATCAAAGAGCACACCAAAAATAATCAAATGACCAATATGCACACAAACATGATAAAGTGGCTGAAAGGGACCTCCCTCTCTAAAGTAGGTATGCCTTGCCCAAGAGGGGCCTGAGACTCCTCTGCTAAATATCAAAGGTAACACAATCAATTATAAGGGCCCTCGTGGGATTAAAAACCAGTTGGTTAGATCCCCCTAGAGAGGTAATCCTCCATAAAGGTTGTGTGTTGTTCGACCCTTATCTAACCTAGGGTACCTGTAGAATCACCCCTACAAGTAACCTATATGGTATCTAAGTCAAGAAACTAAGAAACCATGGTATAACCAATGCACATGAAAACAATCATAAGTCAGTTTCATCGTATGGGAAGGGTAACAAATCATGAAACCTTGAAAGCACCGCCTCTCACAGTGGTAAGGGCACTAGCAAGAGCCCCATATACGAATAGATCCCTAGAAATATATCTGATGCCAAGAAGGTATCGAGGGGATATCCATTCAACCAACCTCATGCGGCCTCGTTCTTAACTTCGGTGTAATTGGAGCCTCCTGATATTACCGATTATACAATGGATTTCTCCACTCCCTTAGTTAGACACATATGTTGATTTAATATCCTTGGATAAGTTTACTCACAAAATCCTATTCCAAGGCTCTAAATCCTAAGCTAGTTTGTGTACACTAGAAAGATAAAATCATTACTAATCAATTTTAAATTATAGCGTTACTTTTAATGGTCTTTCTTACTCAAAAGGTGGGGTTGTGAAACTAGTGATGTTATGACTCAGCAAGTAAAATAAATGAATATGAATACAATGCAAATTCCTAACTTCAATTTCCAATAAATGATATACTTTTCAAAATGAAATTCTCAATTCAGATCTACAATTCTAAATAAAATGCAATATTTCTTTACATGCACTAAGATTAATGATAAAGACTCAAAAGATCAAAATGCCAATCAATGAAAAATGCCTAATATTTTTGTATTTTCAATATAAGAGAATGAAAATGCAAGGATTGAACAACAACTTGATATAAAGACTCTATTGTGTGTAAAAAGAGACAAACCAAGTAGGATATCAAGGAGAAAAACACCCAACCCAAGATGCAAGGACAATCAAATGAAAAAGATGATGAGAAAGGAACCGCCCGAAAATTCAACCAAAGATAGGTTTCTTGTCATTCCACATACACTTAACAGTCACAACAGAGACCCAAGAAGACTCATCAATCATCAAAACCTACCTAGAAACCATCAAACCCAACAACCAAGCAACAAAGGGTGATGTACGTGACTATTGAAGGGAAAAGCGCGTATGTACACATCTTGTAGAAGGACATCATGCTTATGTACGTGACTGTCAGGCGAAGACCTGTGTATATGTGTCAAAACACAACCAGGCTAAGGTGAAGTCTAAGGAAATCAGATTCGGAGTGAACAGAGGCTGTCAAGAGATCATACAACAAGAAACTCAATATGAACGAGAGAAATCTAAGGAGAAAAACACTCCAATCCCCAAACCCCAGTATGGTCGCCAATTCTGTTATGAGGAAAATATGTCTATGGCTAGGGGTAAACCACAACAAATGGAAATGACTACATAAATCAACTCTAATATCAAGTATTCTATATAAAAAATATGCTAACAAGACAAGATAAAATGCCTACCTCGTCTAGATGTTCGATGAAGTCCACCGTTGAGCACTTGACCCAAATCAAGATACCTGCAACTAGTTCTCAATGACTAAGAAATGAAAGAATATGGTGATAATATATAATGTTAGCACATTCGATAACATAATCCATCAATATTCATAACAAATACGCCCATGGAATAACAATTCAAATATTCGCAAGATATTAATTGGACGAGAAAATATTTCTATTAATATGTAATAAGCAGAAGTGAATGAGTTACAAACTTTCGTGTCAGCACAGTTCTGAACCGAGAAACTAAGTTCCTTCCAACTGGGCCTCCACCACTTCAATCCTCAACCAAAGGAAAGCTCATATAAGAGAGACAATGAAGTTCTCAATCAATAAGGGAAGATATTGGGGGATGAACAATGTCCTTAGACTTAAAGGACAAAGGGATGCAAACTCAATGTGAAGTGAATAATTTTTCTAGAGTAACTTTGCTCTCAAAATTGAATTCTTCCCCTCTTTTCCATAGCTCAGATTTGGCCCATATGTAAGTGGAACTGAAGGGTTGATTCAAAATGTTTCTAGTATATGGAAGGCCAAGGATCATAGATCTCATGATGTGACATGGAAACCCGACACCATTTTTTTAATTTTGGGCACAAATCCTGATGTACGGTGGATGTAGTGGTGGAACATGTGTATATGAATGTTGTAATATAGGCAGGGCACACATATGTGGGAAAATCATGTTTTTAGCTCTGGAACTTGTAAAAAGGGACTTCAAGTCTACATAGGGAAATAAAAAATGGGCCTTTGTGTAAGTTTTTCCAAGGTGAGGCAAATCTTTCTATAACACTAGGTCCACCAGGTACTCCATGAGAGTTTCGATGTTGTTTAAGTGTTGAGAGAGGGTTTTTTGCTGGTTTATCTATCGACACTGCAAACTTTTCATTTCTCTTGCTTCCAGCTTTCAAACTCACCTCCATGATGTTTTGGACCTTTCTCACTATACCAATATGCCTTTAGAACTCATCCATCTTTCCCACTACTCAAAATTCACTTGTTCCACTAAATTTACCCCAATGTTGTGAACCCTCTGTTCTAGCATTGTTGAAACCCCCGTCTTCTGCATCTTTTAAAAATTTCAAATTTTAAAGAGTGAATCTACACCCCTATCAAACTTGAAATATGTGGTTGATCAACTATTGAACCAAGTTTAAATATTGCACGCATTATCATGTTGTTAATTGATATTTGTATTGATGAAACACCCTATTTTAGAAGTGAATTCACTTTCACCTCCATTTTATTATAACTCTCATTTGTTATTCCTTACTGTCATGTTGAAAGAGTGTCTTATATTATACCTCATGTTTATAGAATAAGGTACATAAATATCTGTACAAGGTCAGCCTTTGAAACTAGTTATGTCATCGAAACCCAAATTTCTTGTACTCCCTATTTTCACACATCTAGTTGTCATTAAAACTTACATAAAAGCATTCTTCAACAACAATATGGAAAGTCAACAACAAAACAAGGATCACAAGGGTGGGGATATTGTAAGGATAAATCCCTATGATATGCAGCTCCTTGACTAAGAAAATTTTATCAGGGAAACCTTTCAGAGGGTAGGTTGGATTAATTTATGTCAAAAGATGCAAAGGGGGCATACAGAGGTAGACATAGAATTTACACTCAACTTCGATGGAACTAAAACCAAAGTAGGGATGTTGGTGCTTTAGGTTTCATAAAATTCCATATTTGTTACAACAGAAATACCCAACAGTGGAGAAAAATGGTTCAAGGCAATGTCATTAAATGCTTCCTTCTCCAAGGAATTCCTTAAGATGGAGTATCAGCGGGACAATTTGTCCAAAGGGGTAGCTAGAATCCACATGCTTGGGGGTTTTAATAATATGTTGAAGGTTATCTAGAGGTATTTCACCTATGAGGTGAGGTTTAACATGGTATACCAATACCACATCAGGTTGATGCTACATTTCAAAGGGAAAGAAGCCATGAACCTCCCTTTTTATCTTTTTAGAAGAATTGGTAAGATGGCTGACAGAGTTCAAGACAAGTATAAGCAAGTAGACACCAATGTCTTTCAGTCTGGCCTTTTTAATATGTTATTTATGGAAGAGCTAAGAAATACAAACACTGATTGGGAAACATGGCTCACTTCATCACAATTTTAGTTAAGTGTTTCCCCCACTCCACAGTCCAAGATATAAAGTCATACTCATGTTGAGAGGAATGTGTATTCAGAGGTTAGCAAGAATAAAATGGGTGATATGACTGATAAAGATGACATAGCCACAAATGAAACAAAAGGAGGGCCTTCACAAGATTCACATAGGGAAGCTTCACCCATGGCAGATCCCATTCCTATGGAGGTTCCTTCAAGCAAGTCCACAGGACTAAGAGGAATAAATATCGTTTTTCCTTCACCCATTGCTACAGACAAGGTTAATCCTAGGAGGCCTTTTACTATGGAAACAACCAAGCAAAATGTCCTTGTGAAGGATAATGCAGCAAAGACTTCAGCCCAGAGGAAAGGTGAATCCAAATTTCTTGAACATCCCATTGAAATTATTGATATCATTACTCCTCAGCATAAAAGTAATCCCACTTTCAATAGGCTCAAGAGGCAACTCAAAGCAGAAAGGGATGAAGCTGATAAACGGAAAAGGGAAGACTTGGATTCAAGGAAGAATCTTAAGGGATTGATGGGAATGTACCATGAGACCATTGATAAGGAAATATTTTTATCCAAAATATTCTTTCCCCTCCACAGGTAGCTCAAAAATCTCTACAGACAAAACAAATATCATCAAGCTCAAATCATAAAGTCAAATGAAAAACTACAACCTTTTAAAGAATAATTGGCCAAAAGAAAATTAGACATGCCGGTCAAGGTTGCTACCAGGAGAAGCTCCAGAATTAGAAAATGAAGATGTCGAACCTCCATATCCAAGCATCAATTTTGGTCAAATTTCTTGTTTCATGCATTTTACCACTTTTTGATTATGGCTATGTTTTGTAAACCATGATTAGCTATTTTGATGCTTTCTTCTAGTCATGTATCAAGATTATGAAGTTGTTACAACATTTTGGGAAACCTGAGATAGTTCTAGGATATTAAATATCACTAGTACAATTAAAAGAGAGAAGGGAGAAGAACTTTTCCTGAGAAAAGAAGTTGCATTTTCCCTTGTAAAAACCCTGTAAAAAAGGAAGTTTGCAGGTTGCTATATAGGCAAGGTGTGAGAATGCCTGATTCTCATAGGTTGCACCATAGCTAGGGTGTGAGATGTTCATAGGTTGCTCTATAGGCAGGGTGCAAGAATGCCTACACGTGGGAAAAACAAGTGTTTTCTCGAATCTTCTAGAAGAAGAAACTTCTATGGTGAGGTGGCATCCGAATGGTTTGGATCTTACTCACTTTCATGATTTAGTGGGATGATCCTAACCTCCTCACCTTATCCTCTTCAACTTATAAAAGGAGAGGATTTCTCATGAAGAAAGTTAGCTTTTGTTAGCTTTGGCTAAGTTGGATTTGGCTTGGAATTATTAGCTTGGTTAGAGTGGCTTTGAGATTTGCTTTGTCAAGATAGAATGTGAGTAGTATCAGATCTATGCTTTCATAATTCTTGGAGTGGAAGCGTGTGGGGAATGAAGGACAGTTGGAAGGGACCTTACGACATCAAGGCCATGGTTGTAATATCTCTTTCACATTTAATATGATACAGTAATATGATTCTTTCCTATAAAGTTTGTTGTGTTTTATTGTATGATTCCTTGATCACATACATAGGTTTATATTTAGTTTATGCTATTACTATCACTTTGGTTGGTTGCGTTCTTTTGTAGATTCATCATTGTATGAGCATTGGAATGAAGCTAGGATGGAAATAGCAAGAGGAAGCGGCATTTAAATGGTATGTCACCTATCCCTCTTTAGTTAGTAAATTCAATATCTAAAACTTAAGGAAAGCGTCATGTTCTGGTGTGTTTTGTTCTGGATCCAGGTGGATCTAGAGAGATCAGTTAGTGTCCGCACCTACCGATTTGTCCAATAACAGTGAGATGGGATACCACTTGCCTAAAGAGAATGTGCTCAAATGGACACACCATCAACTATAAATAAGATGTTGCAAATGTTTCCAACATCATCCTGAAATGTAGCATTATGTTTTCTTTCTATTGTACACCTGTAGCCATGCCACCTTTAGGCACATGGATCCTATGTAGGATTGGTTATTCAAATTGTGAATATGTTAATGCCAGTCTAGGATATAAGATGAGCATTGTAATACTGAAGAGGGGTTCGAATGGTTTGAGAGAGGACTCATATGTTGATATTGTCTATGTAGCAGAGAAGTTTCTCTTATTGTATGGACCAGATTTAAGACACTTTGGATAATGGAAATCAGTCTTATTTCTCTATCATATTTTTCTATCTTATTTCGATTACAATCTGATTGAATTATTCATCTGGATGATTGTATCTTTGTTCACTTCAACAAATCCTTGTGATTTTCTCCCTTTTTTGTTTTAGTGTATTTTTCCCCAATTTTTTGAAAAAGTAGGCACTATTTTTTGAGATGGTGATATTTCTGGCATATTTTTCACTGACCAAAACATTTAGGTGCTAAATTAGGTGCTAATAGTTTCAGAAATAGCACCATATTTAGCGTCAGAAAATAGCACCAAAAATCACGTCGAAAATAGCGCCAGAAATTAGCGTAGGCTTTAGAACCGTAAATAGCGCCAGAAATAGCATCGAATTTAGCGTCGGATTTAGCACCGCGTTTAGCACCAGATTTAGCACCAGGTTTAGCGCTGGATGCACCTAAGTAGTTAATTAGTTGAGGTGTTGGGGGTTAAGTGGATAGGGGCTTGGAGGATTATGGGATTTAGGGATTTGGGGTACAAGGATTAAGGGTTAAGAGATTAGGGGTTAGGGTTTAATGGATTAAGGGTCAAGAGCTAAGAGATTTGGAACTTACGAGTTATGTAGTTAAATGGTTAATGGCTTAGGGATTATGGGCTAGGGGATTAATGTTTAAGTTCTTAGGGCATAAGGGATTATAGATTAAGGGATTAGGCATTAGGGTTTAAATGTTTAAAGGTCAATGGATTAGGGGTTAGGGGATTTAGGGATTAATGATTAACTAAGGTTGAGGGATTAAGGGTTTAGGGATTGGGGATTAAGGCTTTAAGGGTCAATGCCTTAGTATTTAGGGGATTTAGAGATTTGTTGTAACTCTCTTGAAATTTCATGGAACGTCTTCCAAAAATCCCATCACCAATGTCATCCACCGATGCCACATGGTGAGAAGTGAATGGGGCCAACGTTCAAATTTATTCAAATTGTTCTTGTATGTGTTGAAATTTGACATGGTTAGACTAGACACATGCCTTGACAGTATGTGAGGGTTTCAAGACTCAATGATGTCTGATGTCCCCACATAATCTTTGAGATCATCCACATTTGCATCAACGTTCATTATGTAGTCTCATTGTCATCATTCGCCATTCACATCTACAGAATGTTTTTCAAAACTCTCTTGAAATGCAATGGAACATTGTTGGGCCCGAGATATGATCATTGTCATGACAGTTATTATACATTTTTGACACATGTACATATGCGTTTTTCATCCTTTAAAGGAGATTTTTGAAGAATTTCATGATAAAATGGTATGATCGCCATATGGTACGTGTAATTCATGTTTAATGATTGAATCAAGTATAATTCATCACGTTTTATGATTTCTAAGAGCTAATTCACATTTTTTGGTGGTACAAGGAAAAAACACACTATGTTTCTAGTTCCGACACTTGATCCAACACTCGTTCTGGTACCCGATCCGACACTCATTCCAACACTCAGTATTGCACAAAAACACAGGGTGACTTGGTGGTTATGGCATTGGAAGCTAGTGTTGGGTGAATCGGGAACATGGGTTTTGTTCATGATCGCCCCCTCCAACTATTGAAATCCATACAACTCAGTTTTAGTTGTCCAAAGAGGGTGATTATTGTATTGCTTTGTTTTGTCAGTTAGGGCATCATTTATTGTATTTTGTCGAATTAGAAGTGGTTCGAACCTACTGTGGTCAACCACTTGGTCTGTAAGATTATAAATACTGCTAGGGTGGTCATAAGATTGTTAAGCAAGTAGAAGATCCATTAGATTAGAGACAAATTCATTTTTCTCTGTTTTAGTATTTTACATTGCCAGAATTGTGCTAGAACTGCATTTTCAAGCTTTCATGGTGAATTCGCCTTGTTAAGTTCATGGTGTGCTTGTAGGAGGTAGCCACGACTTGCTAGGGGGGCCACCAGCAGTTTGGTGATTGTTCTTATGTTTGTTTATGCAATTCCTAATTGAATTACTCTTTCTTATTTCCTACACATGTATATTTTTATTTAGTTAATTAATTTGGTGTAGCTTAATTGTCTTGCTTTTCTTTTGCAGGTTAGATGATGATATGTGTTAGCATGTATTGATTTTGTAGATTAGGAACAGACTTGCAAGTCTCTATACTAACCCTATGTGCAATTAGAAAGTCTCTCTCTCTCTCTATACTAACCCCATGTGCATTTAAATGTTATATTTTTCTTTCTTTTATGATTTTATAGTCTAGTTTAAAACATAGTTTGATTAGAATAGAACAAAGTTTGATTTGGATTTTCTTTTGACAAGGATTGATGGATGGATAGATTTAATTCCAGTTTTTAGTTACAACTTGCTTACTTCAGTTTTATATAGATTTCATTTAATTAGTTGTTGGTTAATATAGATTGTTAATTTACTTTTTAATATCACTTTTTAATTTCTATTTTTAGTCATTTCTTTATTGTAGCTTGAATGCTTAGAGTAGACATAGCATAGTTTTCTTTTATGCAATTTCCTTTCATAGATTAAAATGAAATTAAATTTCTTAGTTCAATCATGATGATAGCATTATGTTGTTGATGGTTTATACATGAATATGCAGGGTATTTAACATTATTTTTATCATGGCTAAGTTTTCATTGGATTGTTTACTCCACACCTTTCATTTTTCCATTGAGATTAGTGTTGAGCTTATACCATTGGAATTGTCCTTTGTTGTCAAGTGTCATTGAGATATCATCCGTCACCACTGAAGGCATTCACACAACCACCAACATTATATTTGAATTTTCATAGGTTAAAGAATAGTTTTCCTACTTTCATAGATATAGTTTCTTGCTTTCATAGTTTAGAAAATAGTCTTATTTGCTGCTATAGGATAGATAGACTTTGCTTTGATAGATTAGATAGTAGTTTTCTTATCATAGATTAAGAATTAGTTGTTATTCTTTCTTTCTTTCAATAGAATAGATTCCTTTCATGCATTGCATTAAGAATTTAGTCTAGTTTCCTCTCAGGTTTCCTTTCACGCATTAGAAATAGTTTTGCATTAAGCATTTAGTCCACTTGCCTCTTAGGCTAGATAGTTGTTCAATAAGAAATTTTACTTTGATTGCTCGCAGTAGTTAGTTTCCTTTTCTTACTTGTCTTTTTCTTTAGTAGGTTAGTTAGGTGCCTTTGTTTACTTGTCTTTGGCTTTAGTAGGTTAGTTAGGTGTCTTTGTTGCTTGTCTATTTTCTTTAATAGGTTAGATAGGTGCTTTTTCTTACTTTCTTATTTATTTTCTTTCATAGGGTAGTTGCTCATTGAATGTAGGTGGGCAAGTTAAAATAGTTTGCTTTTGTCATTTGCTTATTATTCTTAGTAGTTTTCTTTTGCTTATTGTTAAACTAGTTTTCTTAACATAGAGTTTTCATTTTCTTTCTTAGGAACTATCCATTGACCCTTGGCCCAAAAGTACTTAGGTTACCTAGTTTCAAATTGCTTAGTAGGGTTTTCTCATTAGATAGATTTTCTTATTAGATTAGCCTTAGATAGCTACCTTCATTAGTTAGATTATACTCCTACCAACCTTCTACCTTTGGCATATATTTTTCTACAACTCTAAGTTTACTTACCCCGGGTTGACAATTTAATTGAGGGTTTTTACTGTGTTTTTAGTGCATATATAACACCCATCATTTTTGGCGTCGTTGTCGGGGAGTTGTCTCAAGGTAAGAAGTAATTAGGAATTAGATCATTTCTAGAGCTTAGCATTAGTTTGGTGGCAGGGGAAATTTAAGACGAGAGGTAAGAACCTGCACATTTGCTATAGCAGGTTCCCCCAAACCCAATGGCAGGTTTTCTTTTTTATTTTATTTTTCATGAATAGACCTAGGAACCAAATGGTAGCTTTTTCTTTTTGTTTTTGCTTTCTTTGATGAATAGGCCTAGAGACCCACAAGGTAGATACATTAAATCAAAATCATACCTTTCAACCGAGGTTCCTTTTGATCTCTTTTGGGGAAGGAACGTTCTGCTTATAAAATCTACAGATCGATACTGAAAAACAGAAGCTAGCTCAACTCAAAGAGCTAAAATAGTCTCCGAAGAGACTAATACAGGGAGCACTATAGAACAATAAATTGAAGCATCAATCCTATTAGGATAGGAGGCAATACCACTAGAGCCTTCTGCAAAACCAAACAATACAACCTTTTCTTTTACACCACCACCAGGGAATCCTAATTTTGAAGATATCATAGACCCCGAGTAGGTGAATCTTTTGTTTGGTAGTTCAGCCAATGTGATTATCTCTCAAATTGACACAAAAAATTTGGCACCAATAATCTTGACCAACTCGAGTAGAGTCCCAGACATCCAATCCATAGGAAGACCTTTCCATCAAAGGGAAACCTTGGTTTCTTCAAAAGTAAAACCACCTAGGTACTCTCTTTTCAGAAATCAATCCAATATGGATGATCAGGAAGACCATAACAATGTAAGACACAGAGAGGAAGAAGAATCTGGAAACTAAACTGAAACTACCTTCAAGTTTTCGATTTTAGACACCACTCTGAATTTCAACATGAAGAATATTCCTCTCTTAGCACTGCCTACCTTTTATGGTAAAAACAGTGAAGATCCAGACACCTTCCTATTTGAATTTGACATCTTGTGTAGGATTTACAACTACATACAAGATGCCCAGAAATTAAAACTCTTTCCTGCCACCCTCAAAGACTCTACACTAATATGGTTCATGGGGTTGGGAGAATCTAGTATTAGGTCTTGGGAAGCCATGAAAGACATATTTCTCAAGAAGTTCCAAGACTACTGCAAGACCAAAGAGTCTTGTAATGACATCTTTAAAATCCAACAGTTAGAAGATGAGACCCTCAAAGACTACATGGAAAGATTTGGTTATTCTCCCAGAAGTCAAAATACCATGACCTCCCATAGGATGCAATTATCGCTCTTTTCCTTAAGGGAATTTTAGAAGAATATCTAGAGATGCCTAACCTAATGGCATCAAGTGACATCTCTCATAAACCATTTGCTGAAATATGCGAAATTTGTAAAAAATACTCAAGGAGTAGAGCCAAAATGGGAAAGAATGTTCGAGACCCTTACAATAGAAGCTTAAAACTAGTTAGTACAGGTGGTATTACGAGAGCAAAGATAGGGAACCTTTTAGAAAACTTTAATACTAACATCTTAAGCACAATAGGTTCCCAGATGGATACCCTTAAACTTAAAAAGAAACAGGAGGAGGAAAATACAGCAATGAGCATATATTTCCCAAGATGCAAGAGGAAGCATTACTCAAGGGAGTTCCCATTAGATAACATTTCAGTTTGTGTCTTCTGTACATAAGATAGTGTGACTGAAAAATGTCCATCATTACCCAGTTTATTAGCCATCTATAGGAGTGGAGATCCTGGGGAGTCTTCTTATGCACCTAGGAGGCGATGGCATCCTAGGAATCAATACACATACCCAGATCTATAGTCTCAAGTTCCACCCTATTATCAACACCAATAGTGGAACTCACCAGGTTGGAAAAACTGATCTACTCAGTACCAACATTCTTGGATTCAAGGATGGAGGGGAGGACACAACCAAGGAAACCCTCAAGCTCCACCTATCCCCATGTCCAACCATCATTATCCTCAGTTCTCATTGAACACTCCACAACTTTTGCCAGGTTTTGTTCCACCACCTTTACCTCCTATTCCACAACAACAACTGCTACAATTTCAAAATGCAAGCTCCCCGAGACCAACACTATTACTGGTGCAGCCTATGCCGAATCCTAATAATAAGCCACCTCAATCTCTTAACAATGTTGAGATGTAGGCCTTCCCAAAATATGTTATAACTCATGTTCCATTACAGGAAATTCAACTAAGATCGGGAAAAGTTTTGGAGAGACAGAGACCCTTAGTAGTCATCCAGGAAGAAGAAGAAGAAATCACCAAACAACCCATGGATGACACTAGGTGGGAATATGTTATTATCCCAAAGAATCAAGAACCCAAGATTCCCAAAAATGAACCTTCACAAATTACGAAGGTCCCTCCTTATCCAGACTGATTGGTAATCGAGAAACCTACCACTCGACTAGAATTTGACATTTTGAATGAATTGAAAAATATTTTTGTCAAAATTCCCCTACTTCAAGCCATTAAAGACATTCCAATCTATAGTAAGGTAGTCAAATAATTGTGTATTAAGAAGCCAGGTAGGAAGCAGAAGGACCCTCCTACAATACATTTGGTAGGATGAATTTCTGAGTACATATTAAAGCAGCCAAAACTAGTAAAATATGGGAATCCAAGAAACCTTGTAGTGACCATAACCATTAATGAGGTCACTATTGGAAACACTCTCATAGACCTAGGGAAATCATCAATGTTATGACCGCTACTACCTTGGAACAATTACAGTTACAACCTCTTCTTCGACCTACCCCAACCATTTTGGAATTAGCAGATAAGAATAGGGTTATACCTGAAGGGATTTTAGATGATATCATGGTTACTTTAGCCTCATGGAAATACCCAGTATATTTTCTTGTCATTCACTCAAAGGATCCTGCCAAAGGCCACCCTGTTATTTTGGGAAGACCTTGGCTAGCCACAACCAATGCATTTATTGTCTATAGAGAAGGAGAAATGATCATCTCGAATGGTTTCTCTATCCAGAATCTCACCATTTACCCTCCAGCTCAACCTATTATAGAGAATCTATGGTGTCTTGAATGTACATATAAGAATAAAGACTGGGAAGAACCTGTATTGCCTAGTGACAATGCAAGGGCACTTTAGGAGCATACACCAGAAAATGTGCTAAACCAGTTCATTTCTGCTATCACATGTGTGGATTTTCCACAGTCTTTTCCCCAATTTGAGTACATGTTTGGGTAAGAATTTCAAGAACAATTAGACCCATCCATTTTTTCTTTGACATATTTTATTTTCGAAATAGATTAGTCTTCCATGTCTTATACTATGCCCTACGAGATTAGTCTAGGGAAATTTTTACATATAAACTCCGGGCTAGATACAGACCAACATAAATAGTTAGTAGATATCCTGAAAGAACAAATAGGATCATTTTCCTGGGAATACACTGACATGAAGGGTAGACACCCTAACACATGCATCCATCACATATATACGTAGGGGGAAGTGACACCTATTAGGAAACCCCAGAGAAGGATGAACCCAACACTCAAAGATATAGTCAAGGAGGAGATTCAAAAGTTGCTAAATGTTGGATTTATCTATCCCATCTCCGACGGTAAGTGGGTATCCTCACTTGTAGTGGTTCCAAAGAAAGTGACCGGAAAATGGAGAATTTGTCTTGATTTCTGGGAGCTCAACAAAGCCACTTTGAAAGACTACTTTCCTCTCCCTTTCATTGACCAAGTTCTAGATACCTTGTCCAGAAAGAAGTATTTCTCCTTTCTAGATGGGTACAATAGGTACAACCAGATTCTTATAGAACCTGAGGACTAGGATAAGACTACCTTTACTTGTCCTTGGGGCACCTATGCCTATAGGGTCTTACCATTTGGATCGTGGAATGATCCTGGCACATTTCAATGAGAAGTAATAGGGATATTTTTCGATCTTATTCATGATTGTGTGGAGGTCTACATGGATGACTTCACAGTCTGTGGAAACACTTACCAGGAAGCCGTAGACAACTTAGAAAAATTCCTCATCAGATGTCAGGAAATGAACCTATCTATGAGCCATGAAAAATGAAAAAATGTTGTTAACTGAAGGAATGGTTCTAGGACATCATGTTTCATCTGAAGGAATAAAATTCGATCCTGCAAAGATTGAGGTCATTGTTGGATTTCCACCCCCCAAGACTCAGAAAGAGGTGAGAATATTTATTGGATATGTCGAATATTACCGACGGTTTATTGAGAATTTTACAAAGATTGTTGCACCTATGCTTGGATTATTGATAAAAGATGTTGATTTTGTTTGGACTGAGCAGTGTCAAACTGCCTTTGAAACCCTAAAAGCTAAGTTGTCTGTGGCACCAGTTCTTAGAGGGCCTAATTGGACTCTCCCATTTCATATATCCACTGATGCCTCTGACACCACAATAGGAGGGGTATTAGGGAAGAAAGAAGATCAAAAGTCCTATGCCATTTATTTTGTAAGAACGAACTTGTCCTCTACCGAGTTGAACTACATAGTCACTGAGAAAGAGTTCTTGGCAGTTGTTCATGCTATTAACACATTTCGTCATTACATTACAGGTTATGAAGTATTTGTACACACCGATCATTCCACCATTAGGTTCCTAATGAACAAACCTATAACTAATGGCTGAGTGACTAGGTGGCTCTTATTATTGGAAGAATTTAATATCACTATGGTTGACCGACCTGGAAAGGATAATGTAGTAGATGACTTTATTTCCTGAATAAAAAATGAGGATGATGATAACCTTGTGGATGATAGTTTCCCAGATGATCACCTCTTTTCCCTTTCTGTCAATACCCCATGGTTTGCGGATATGGAAAACTATCTGGCTACTAGGAAGTTATCGTCTCATTTGTCACCTCATGAAAAGCAGAAAATTATTACACAGAGTTAAAATTACTCTTGGGTTGGTCATGATATTTTTCGCACAGGTCCTAATTTGATTATTCGTAGATGTGTCTGAGAGCACGAGATACTTGATATACTACGAAGATGTTATGATGGACCATGTGGTAGCCATTTCTATGACAAACGCACAACATATAAGGCATTACATTCATGTTACTATTGGCCTAGCATTTTCAAAGATGCTTCCAAGTATGTGAGAAGTTGTGATAGTTTCCAAAGGATAGGAAGATCTACGTCATCTAACAAAATGCCTTTGCAGGTCCAAGTTATGATAGAACCCTTCAAAAAATGGGCCCTTGACTTTGTAGGACCAATTTCACCCATGTCTCGTAGGAAGAACTATATTTTGGTTTGTATGGACTATGTCACCAAATGGCTAGAGGCAAAAGCCCTATTCAGGGCTATAAAGAAGTCGGTTGTCGGATTTATCTATGAAGACATATTTACCCACTTTGGTGTCCCTCATGAAATTGTTACTAACCAAGGCACTCAGTTCACTTCCAAGCTGATGAAAGAGCTAACAGAGAAATATGGGATTAAACACTACAAATCTTTTGCATACCACCTAGAATCCAATGGTTAGCTAGAATCCACAAACAAAGTTCTGGAAGCCATATTGACCAAGACTGTTCAATTACATCACCAGGATTGGGCTGATAGGATCCCAGAGGCTTTGTGGGCATATCAGACTAACTGGAGAAATACCACTGTACATACCCCTTATGATCTAGTGTATGGGAAACAAGTACTTTTACCTATAGAATTCCAAGTAAGGACCTTTCGTATTGCCGCAGAATTAGGATTCAACCTGGATGAGGCTCAAAAGCAATGATCCCTACAACTAAATGAGTTGGATGAAATCAGACAAGATGCTATCCAACGGAGGATATTAGTCCAAAACCAGAGGAGCAAGTGGCATGACAAGTTTATTAAGAAGAAGAACTTCCAGTCTGGTGATTGGGTCCTACTGTTTGATTCCCAATTCAAAACCTTCAAAGGAAAACTTACCACCCATTGATTGGGCCCTTACGAGGTAGACACTGTATATGACAATGGAGCTGTAAAAATTAAAACAATTGATGATGGAAAAGTCTCCTTTGTGTTAAATGGACACCGACTTAAATTTTATCATAAGCCCATTTCCAGAGAGGATTTTCTACAGGTCATGTCAGCTGACAAGGCATTGGCCTTAGCAGATGGGGAAGTTCCCCCTTGTTCTTGATTTTTTTTTTTTTTTTTTTTAATTTCTTACTGTATATATGTAAATAGTTTTTACATTTTTTTAATAAGGCAATTCTAGATATTTCTGTAAGTATTTATTTCACCAGGAGTACATAGTTTCAAGGATTCTTCTTCAAAACATTGTTATACTTGAATTTCGTGTCTACTAAAGCATCAAATGAACATTGAATTACTATAGTTAGCCATATTTTTGCAAACATTCTCATTTTTTAAGGCATTCTAAAGCAGTTTCTATTGAAACTCTTCACCACTGTATAAGGAAGTGATACCATAACTATCAATCCTATAGGTCTCTCGTACAGTTTTTCCAAGAAACCTGAGTAAGTAAGTCAAGTGTCTTTATCAAAGAGTAACAAGGAATTCTAATTAGTAGTTAGTCATGGAAACATCACAATAACTACAAAGGAAGAAAGTAAGTTGAGCCTAGAGATAGTTTTTTGTTCTTTCTCAATGGTACCATCCACTACACACTAAATAGCTTGATTATATCATATATTTAGATAGTCCACGTCCGCTTAAGTACCCCTTACATCGGTAAAATCACTAAGAAATATAAAGGAAAGTCATCCTCTAACATAAATACCATCCCATTTGAAAAAATAAAGAAAAAGTTGTTTTCAGAGTTGTTCCCCCATCTTCTTGCATAAGCAATCTTATACTAAAATCTTAAAGGATGGAGGGCCAGTCTCTGAGGGTTTAAGAGGCTAACCCATAAAGATAATGAACAGGTCTACCGGTAGTGGGTACCGACCTGTGGTATGACAAGGTAAACCCGTCGGAGTACTGAATAGGCTTGCTGGCAGCGAGGCATTCTACCTAGAGAGGATGGTAATATGACAAAAATAAATCATAAAATTAAACTTGTCCTGATGTACGACATTACTTGTAGACAAATTTAACATGGAGCATGTGTGGTTAAGCTCAAGTTAATGAATCTCGTAAACTTTCCATTGGGAAATAACTCTAAGACTATCTTGGAACTCTCTTGCCTATCTCCTCTTATCTATATATAGGATCTCTTATCCTATAGGTGGGGTCGTCTCCTAACCGTCTCATCATACCAATCTATGGAATTTTATCTTTACACTTGACATACTATAAATCTTCGACTATTGGGGGATACTGACTAGTTTCCTATAATTTTGATTATGAGGTGTCACAATACTTAGGTGTGGGGGAGGGTTCATGAGATGACAAATGATCATTTCCTAGAGAAGTAGATATTTGAAAAAAAATTTGTATTATTTCTATGATACAGGTTATTACAGTGATAATCATGTTATTTTTCAAATGCTTAACTCTTGTGTGCTATAAATTACTGAACTCATACTTAACAAACCACTCTTTAAGCATAGAGGGGCTTCCGCAGTGCAAGATATTAGATATTATTTTTGGGATTAACTGCGTAGTGTAAGTCATTAATCTATGACCCATATCCATGAGTATTAGTTTATTGTTCATTACAAGATGCATATTGTAGGCTTGACAATACCTTTTTATGCTTGCTATCACTTGTTCATTATAGGTTTTTTTGACATTATATGTCATATGCAAGAAGAATGAGTGAGCATGGAGCATTTTGCCTTTGCTCATTAATTACTGTGATTGTCAAAAACACTTCAATGTTGCAGGCTATCCATTATAAGAGGTGAAAATTCACTTGAAAAAGAGGTACCGGATGAAGTACCATATGAGGTACTAGATGAAGTGTCGTATGAGGTGCCAAATGAGGTTCCATGTGAATTGAATACTAGTAACTGTCCTAGATTCTAGGTAACCAGAATTCAATTCCATTCAATTATATTGGTTGCGGGCATTGATTAAAAGATGCTTCATATGGTTATGATCAAATTTCCAAGTCAAAAGACTTGGAAACTGATCTAAATACACACCATTAAGCCTTCAAATTCGAATTCTCCACACATGGCAGCTCGTGCGCACATGTGCGCAACCTAATCCACTATAGATGCATCCAAAATCAGGTTGGGAAACCATTATCGTCATTTGCCCTTGCCAATTTCTCTCCTCTACGTTAAACAATTGCGCCCAACCTCTACCATCTCGTCCTCTATTCAAAATGCATTCGGCCTGTACTAAATCTGTCTCATTGCTTGTCTCAATTTCTCCCTTGCCTGGTGAATTACAACTCTATCACAATGCCCAGAAGATACGAACCCTCCTCCTAGGCAGACTTGTTTTCCATTCCCAAATTTGCATAGTGCAGAGAAGTGTTTTTCTGCGCTGGTTGGGGGCCATTTATGTCTAGCTTGTAGGGCCACGATGACGACCTCTCTATGCAATTTGCAGTTGGTTTCGATGGTAAGACAGAATATGTAGGGCCTCTCATCTTTGAAGTCACAGAAGAGTCCATTGCTGCTACAACGAAGCTCCCAAGAATGGGAGATAGATGGTTCAAAAACCACCAATTGCCATGCTCAAGTTACAACAGGGTGTTTAAGCCCGAATTTGAGAGAATTTCAGGAGAAAAAGGGTATGCTAAGGAGTGGATAAAGGCAGAATTGGTCAATCCCCTCATTATCATCATAAGGTTAATTACATGTGAAGGTATATACTCTACTTTCAAGGCTTGTCATTTTAGATTGTTGGCTCATTTTCTGTTCAACAAACCCTTAAACTTCCCCTTATATTTTCTCAAAATATTGGAGACGATGTCCTTTCAAGTGAGGAAAAATGTGACTAATCCCCACAACAGTCTCTTCCACCATGGCTTGATCAAGCTCCTTGTTCTAGCCGAGTTAGAGAATCGGGGGAAAAATTGGGATGCCTTTATCTACCAATTTGCAAACCCCCACTTGACAGTTAAGATTGGAAGAAAGCCACTTAGTCTAAAAACTATCTCTCCATCCAAGCCTCACTCTCCAAGAACTCCAAACTCCCTTGCAGAAACCCTCTCTTTGCCGAAACAATACCAAAAGCTTGTTGACATCCCTACTTCTTCATCGGGTAAAAAGACCAAGGGCAAAGACTAAAAGAAGCCTATTGTTGACCCCCCAATGCCTTCACTCTCTCTTGATCGTACACCCAATAAGCTCCAAGAGGTAATGCAACAAGAATTTCCCACCATTCCGAGAAACAAGAGGGGAGCCAATCGATTTGGTAAGGGACCCTTTCGGAAGAATACCCGTAACAAAAGAATCAAGCCTTATGCAAAACCTCCAAACACTTCGGATCCCATCCAAGTGTCCTCCGACCATGAGAGCTCTCATAAGAAAATTAGGGAAGTCTCTGCTGATGGATTAGAGCCACTAAGGAAAAAAAAATCAGAACCTACTCACCTTACTGATCTCTCATCACTCCTACTTCACCCATGCCCAATCTAGATTCTAAAACTGATATATTGTCCACATCCCTCAAAGGATCTAAGCCTTCCTTAGAGATCACTGATTCTGTCCCAACCATAGAGTAGATAAAAAAAGAAAACCATCAGCTTCTCCAACAGTTGGAAGAGAGGAAGATAGTAGATGTACACCTTCATCATGAAAATGCAGTCATTCAGGCAAAGGTCAGCTCCCTTCAGCGGTTGGTTGATGAAATGACTAAATCTAACCGCATCCTCAGAGCACAATTAAAGCAACACAAGAGGCACAAGGCTAAGTATACACAACAAGAAGGAGAGGCTTCCAAAGCTGATCCTCCTCAGCAAGCCTAGTCACGAGGGGTAACTTCTTTTTATTTGCAGTGGGACCTGCAAAATCATAAGTGTGGGGATAATGTTGGGCCCAAGATATGATCATTTTGATGACGGTTATTATACATTTTTTCGACATGTACATATGCATTTTTCATCCTTTAAAGGAGATTTTTGAAGAATTCCATGATAAAATGGTATGATCACCATAAAGTACATGTAATTCATGTTTAATGATTGAATCAAGTATAATTCATCATGTTTTATGATTTCTAAGAGCTAATTCACGTTTTTTGGTGTTACAGAGAAAAAATGCATTATGTTTCTAGTTCTGGCACTTGATCTAGCACTCGTTCCGGTACCCGATCTGACACTCATTCCAGCACTCAGTATTGCACAAAAACCTAGGGTGGCTTGGCGGTTATGGAATTGGCGACTAGTGTTGGACGAATCAGGAACATGGGTTTTGTTCATGATCGCCCTCTCCAATTACTATACTCCAAACAACTCAGTTTCAGTTGTCCAAAGAGGGTCATTATTGGCTTGCTCTGTTTTGTCAGTTAGGGCATCATTTATTGTATTTTGTCGCAATTAGAAGTGGTTCGACCCTCTTGTGGTGGACCACTTGGTCTGTAAGCTTATAAATACTGCTAGGATGGTCATAAGATTGTTAAGCAAGTAGAAGAGCCATTAGATTAGAGACAAACTTGTTTTTCTCTGTTTTAGTATTTTACATTGTCAAAATTGTGCCAGAACTGCGTTTTCAAGCTTTCATGGTGAATTCACCTTGTTAAGTTCGTGGTGTGCTTGTAGGAGGTAGCCATGACTTGCTGGGGGGGCCACCAATAGTCTGGTGATTGTTCTTATGTTTGTTTATGCAATTGCTAATGTAATTACTCTTTCTTATTTCCTGGACATGTATATTTTTAATGAGTTAATTAATTTGTTGTAGCTTAATTGTCTTGCTTTTCTTTTGTAGGTTAGTTGATGATATGTGTTAGCATGTATTGATTTTGTAGATTAGGAATAGACTTGTAAGTCCCTATACTAACCCTGTGTGCAATTAGAGAGTCTCTCTCTCTATAATAACCCCATATGCATTTAGATGTTAGATTCTTCTTTCTTTTATGATTTTATAGTCTAGTTTAAAACATAGTTTAATTAGAATAGAACAAAGTTTGATTTGGATTTTCTTTTGACAAGGATTGATGGATGGATAGATTTAATTCCAGTTTTTAGTTACAACTTGCTTACATCAATTTTATATAGATTTCATTTAATTAGTTGTTGGTTAATATAGATTGTTAATTTACTTTTTAATATCACTTTTTAATTTATGTTTTTAGTCATTTTTTTATTGTAGTTTGAATGATTAGAGTAGACATAGCATAGTTTTCTTTTACACAATTTCCTTTCATAGATTAAAATGCAATTAAATTTCTTAGTTAAATAATGATGATCTTGTCATGTTGTTGATGGTTTATACATGAATATGCAGGGTATTTAACATTATTTTTATCATGGCTAAGTTTTCATTGGATTGTTTACTCCACACCTTTCATTTTTCCATTGAGATTAGTGTTGAGCTTATACCATTGGAATTGTCCTTTGTTTTCAAGTGTCATCGAGATATCATCCATCACCACCGAAGGCATTCACACAACCACTAACATTATATTTGAATTGTCATAGGTTAAAGAATAGTTTTTCTGCTTTCATAGATATAGTTTCTTGCTTTCATAGTTTAGAAAATAGTCTTATTTGTTGTTGTAGGATAGATAGACTTTGCTTTGATAGATTAGATAGTAATTTGTTTATCATAGATTAAGAATTAGTCATTAATATTTCTTGCTTTCAACAGAATAGATTTCCTTTCATGCATTGCATTGAGCATTTAGTTCAATTGCCTCTTACATTTCCTTTCACGCATTAGAAATAGTTTTGCATTAAGCATTTAGTCCACCTGCCTCTTAGGATAGATAGTTGTTCAATGAGAAGTTTTACTTTGATTGCTTGCAGTAGTTAGTTGTCTTTTCTTACTTGTCTTTTGCTTTAGTAGGTTAGTTAGGTGCCTTTGTTTACTTGTCTTTTGCTTTAGTAGGTTAGTTAGGTTTCTTTGGCGCTTGTCTATTTTTTTTAATAGGCTAGATAGGTGCTTTTTCTTACTTGCTTATTTATTTTCTTTCATAGGGTAGTTGCTCATCGAATGTAGGATGGCAAGTTAAAATAGTTTTCTTTTGTCATTTGCTTATTATGCTTAGTAGTTTTCTTTTTCTTATTGTTAAACTAGTTTTCTTTACATAGAGTTTTCATTTGCTTTCTTAGGAACTATCCATTGACCCTTGGCCCAAAAGTACTTAGGTTACCTAGTTTCAAATTACTTAGTAGGGTTTTCTCATTGGATATCTTTTCTTAAGTAGATTAGACTTAGATAGTTTCCTTCATTAGTTAGATTATAATCCTACCAACCTTCTACCTTTGCAATATATTTTGCTACAACTCTAAGTTTACTTACCCAGGGTTGACAATTTAATTGAGGGTTTTTACTGTGTTTTTAGTGCATATATAACTCCCATCAAACGTCTTCCAACATGTACATCACTAATTTCATCCACCATTTCCACACGATGAGAAGTGAATGGGGATAATGTTGAAATTTCTTCAAACTGTTTTTGCAGGCGTCACAATTTGACATGGTTAGACTAGACACATGACTTAATAGTATGTGAAGGTATCAATATTCAAGGGTATTGCCTAATGTCCTCACATAATCTTTGAGATCATCCACATTTTCATCAACATTTATCATGTAGTCTCATTGTCATCTTTTGTCGTAATTCCTACCTGTAGAATATTTGTTGAAACTCTCTTGAAATGTCATGGAACATCTTTGAACAACACGCCCATCACCATTGTCATCCATCGACATTGCACGATGACCAATGAATAGGGTGAACGTTGAAATTTCTTCAAATTGTGCCTGTATGCATCAAAATTTGACATGGTTAGAGTAGAAACATGCCTTGACAGTATGTGAAGGTTTCAAGTCTCAAGGATGCCTGATGTCCTCACATAATATTTAAGACCGTCCATGGTTGCATCAATGTTCATCATGCCGTCTCATTTTCATCATTCCTCATTCCCATCTATAGAATTATTTGTTGAAACTCTCTTGAAATTTCATGGAACGTCTTCCAACACACCCATCACCAACATCATCCATCGACACCTCATGGTGAGCACTGAATGGTGCCAATGTTGAAATTTCTTCAAATTGTTCCTGTATGCATCGAAATTTGACATGGTTAGATGAGACACATGCCTTGACGATATGCGAGGTTTTCAAGACTCAAGGATGCATGTCGTCCCATCATAATATTCGACATCCTCCACGTTTGCATGAACTTTCATTATACGGTCTCATTTTCATCATTTTTCATTCCCATGAACCTTCTTTGCAAGTGAAATATTTCAACAATGTTATCACTTATGTAACTATGGCTATCTACAGAATCAATTACAATTTTTATAGGATCATTATTGATCTTACCTTCCACTTAAATAATGGGAGATTGATACTCTGCCTGCTTTTTTTGCAAGGATGCATAAATCCTTGGCATGCTCCTGCCCATGTCTTCCATTGTTTTAGCCTCTTGAATGTTGTGGACAATTATCATTCTCTCTCCTTTGTGAAGGAAATCCTTATATATATGATTTCCCCCACATCCCCAACATTGCATTGGTTGTTTCCTTGGCCTTTTTCCAAATCAATATGGATTCTTGTGTTCATCTTGGGAGACTTGACTTTGTTTATTTTCTTGGGAATTATTCCTGAAAAAGGGTGGCTTAAAACTCGTCTTCCTTTTATCCTTCTTATCCTTCATCTTTTCATTCCAATATTAGGAGGAAAATTGGCCTTCCTTTGCTATGTTCATACAAATGTCTTTCTCTCCTTATGGTTTCCTCCAAGGTTTTGGGGTTGTCATATTGAATTTTATCCATGTATAAAGAGGGTAACCCACTTAGAAACCTTTGGATTTTGACCTTCTCATCCTTGATGAAGTCAACATACTTCAACAATTCAAAGAACCACTTCTCATATTCCTCCATTATAATGGTTCCCAAGTTGAGTTCAAAGAAATCTTTCATATTTATTTCATAGTAATTCTCATACACATATTTCTCTTGGAAAT
>JZKD02S0032157.1:244422-278727 GCA_000966675.3 Picea glauca
GAATAAATGTTGAATGCTAATTGATGAGTTTTTGTGCAAGAGGGAAGTTTTGGGAAAAAGAGCCCCACACTCATTCACCCCCCCCTCTAAGTGTGGTAGGTGTGTCCAACATGAAGCATCATTGTAAATCAATCAATTGGAACTAATGCTTAGTTAACATTTCAATAATCCTAATGCAATAGACAATGACTGTGTATCAAACCCATTTTCTAATCAACCAACTTCAATGCTAAGATTAACAAATTGAATGTCATAATAACCAATTTCAGTGACTATAACCCAAAACCACTATCAGGATAATCAACAAAGACAAGTCGACAATAAAACAATATCGACAATGTATCACCAACCTATAACCACCGACCATGTATCCAACATGACATAAAGGGTCCCCTTTATCAAAACTGAGCTTGTAGTAATAAAGGATTGGCCCTATGAACCAAAATAGGGAGACATGGGGTCGACTCCTGAAAATAGATAGAAACCTCTGAGACCAATGGTGCATGCACAGGTTATACCAAAAACATTTTTGCAAACAAGATGAAAATCCCATGATAGAGGAGACTATGAACAGAGAGGAAAGTCTCCATTTTGATTTTGCAGCGACACCTAGAAAACGCAAGGTATAACACTTATGGCCTCCTCAATCAAACCAAGAATGTTGAGATAGGACAGGGCCAAGACATAACAGTCACATTAAGAAATCCCCTTGGAAAACAACCATCACAACCTCCTACGTGAGATGAACAAACTCATACCCAAGTGAAGCAAAGTGCAGTGACACAGTGTGTTCAAAACCCCATAACAACAAAAGACTGGGTATGGAAAACGAAGGCGTGGAGATATCCAACCACTCTAAAACAAATGAAAACCTTCAGAATAAATCCATCAAGAATGACATAGAGCCTTTATGGTTTCCAATACTCAGAATGACCGATAACTCTGTGACTTCAAACTTCATTGCAAAAACAAAACACCAACGATTCATTCCAGAAAAAGTCACAAAATAGCATAGTTTCTATACTTAAGGAAAGAATAAACCCAAACATATGAGCCAATACATGTTTCATAACCATAGAAAACTCATGGATGGACAAAAAAAAGACATACTTGTAATCAAAACACCTTAAAATGTGAGTTGGTCGAGCGGTTCTCCCTCTGCTAGAAAGTTGGAGCATAACCATAGAAATAAAGTTGAACAATACCCCGATTAGGGTGGTGTCCAGAAAAGGAATAAGGGTGATGTGTAGTAAATTCACATCGCCTCCATTCACATTCCATTAATTCCTTAGTACATGCCATCAAGCTTTCCATTAACACAATTAATCAAACCATGTATCAAAACCATCACCCATTAAAACCAATAGCACGGCCCATAACATAATCACCACTACATATAAATCAATTAAATCACATAACCATTAACTTGCTAGATAGGATTTAACCATAATCATTTTAATCGTTCATGCATGTAGTGTAGTGTATTTGCATAGTTAGATTCATTTTCCTTTTGCATTTGTTATACTGTTTTTTCCTTTTTCCAACTGCTCTTTATGTGTTGTTACTAACATGTCTGTTGTGAAAGTGTCCCAAGAATAGATAGAAATGGTATCAATGAATATCATAGGCCTTAGTAACATAAAATTAGAGCTTATAACATAACATGCCTTATTCATCATTTACTTGTCGCACATAGAACCGGCACATAATAAGCCCAATCCATTGCCAATAAAAAAAATATCTCATTGTTGGATTTACTTCACACACACCTAATATTTATTTTTCCTAAGGTTTTTCCTTGTTTATTAATCATAATTATTCATTATCTAGTCTCCTATATTTTAGGGAAGAATATTCCACCTGGAGAATATTCTCTTTTAGTTGACACTTCAGTTTGACTAGTTGAGTTGAGTTTAGATGTTGCATTGGTTTTGTCATCATGCAACATTGGGATCATCACCATGATAATTAGTTAACTCCTCACTGCGCTTTGTTCAGTCAGTTAACTGAAGACTAGTTGACTAGTTAACTCAACTAGGTGGTAGTTCACTCCCATAACTCCCTGAGAGACTAGACTAGGTGGAAATTTATTCCTGTAATTGTTGGGTTGTTTCCAAATCACTCTATACCACCACTATGGCTCATTAGTTACTCATGTACCCTATATCTATTGTAAATTATTCACTCTTTGACTGTGGAATACGGTTAATGAAAATTCTTCCATTCTTTCTCTCTTCTTCTTCTTTCTCAATTTCTCTCTACAAATGTGTGTATTATTTTTTAGCTAGATCTATTATGTGTAGGTTCAACACATTTACATGGTATTAGATCCGACAGACTTCTAAGAAAATTCTACACCAAATTGTTTTTGCAGGTACTGAAGATTGAAGAACACAGAAAGATGGAATATATGTTTTACTCACCGATAATACTTCTCACGCCTCATAACTATTTGGAGTGGAAGCTAGATATTATACTTCTTCTCGAAAGTAGAGGATTATTCCAAATAACCATGGAAATGGAAGTAGATCTTGATTCCTCCGATGAGAAAAATGACTTTCTCAATAAAAAAGATATGACCATAGGATTTATCTTCTTGTCTATTTCTCCAGAAATTCTCCACCAAGTATATGATGACTCACAAGAATCAACTCCAAATGAATTATGGACCAGATTGGAGGTTCTATTTGGGAGTAAAGAAGATTGTGAATATTTCATGCAGGCGATTGGAAAGATAGAGCCAGAAGAGAAACCATCAGAAGATCAAGCCTCTTATTCTGAAGAGTCTTCTACACAAGTATTTGCACAAATTTGTATTCCATTAATTGAAGATGATATCTACTCCATTTCAGATTTGTTTTCTTAAATTCATGTGGAAGATATATGTCATGCATCTTAGGAGTCACACGCAGACACTTTTCCATGGACAATGCATGCATATCTGGAGACAAAAAGAGAGTCGTGCACATCAGACTCCATTCTAATATTTTCTAAGCCAAATTTGCAGAAACAAATTGGATATTTGAATTCCTCTCGGGAAAATACCCAAATTCCTCTCGAGAAAATACCCAATTTCAAAAACCAAAATCGTCCGAAACAGAGTCTGGAAAGTGAAGTTATGATCATTTTAAAATCAACAAAATTTCAACATTTTTACGGAAATGGATGCACGGTTTTCAAAGGTTCATCCAAATTTTATTTGGATATTATTCAGTACAAGAAGAGAAAGTGGATATGTGTGGAAATCTCAATGATGCATCTATTTCATTAGATCTATGCAGACATCTACATCTTCAACATCTTCAATGAGCACAAACTTGCACAATTGCGAAGTCTTCTTGGAGTGAAGGATAGGGTTGCTTAGCAATTGTTTTTTGTTCCTTCTCATTTTTTTTAATGCATTGTAATTTGAGGGTGGGGGGGGTGGTTTCCCATGAGGTTTTCCCTATTTCCTCATTTATTTTAGTGTATCTTTTGTATTTGGGTACCTAACATGGCCTCGTTTCCGAGACCCATTCTTTATTTTCACCATAGTAATGTTCAGGGGGGGTGTTGGAATTACTTCACACACACCTAAATGAGAGCCAGACCCGATCTCCAATCTACAAGGGGGTCCCACCTACTAGTATTATTTATATGTTAGCTTATAATAATAGGCTTTAGCAATACTTTGTGGGATAAACTTCGTTGCAACTTTAATCATCAACAAACTGGCGACTCCACAGAGAAATTTGTTTCCAAAATATTTAGGAACTCATAAC
This sequence comes from Picea glauca, assembly GCA_000966675.3. Taxonomy (NCBI): domain Eukaryota; kingdom Viridiplantae; phylum Streptophyta; class Pinopsida; order Pinales; family Pinaceae; genus Picea; species Picea glauca. The sequence goes on from JZKD02S0032157.1 coordinate 248,184, forward strand.
TCATGGTTTCATAGACCAAGAACAATAGGTCAAGAAGATATAAATAGGAAGATTATGCAAGAGGGGGAAGTGAGAAGATTTAATGGGAAAATGACCAAGAATTTGGGAATAACTTAGGAAAAGTATGAGGGGTTTTACCACTGTATGCATAATCATTCAATCATAGTTTGCTCTTTACTTCAAGGAGAAAAGTGACAGATTTTCTCTTTAAAATATCAAAGGGATGAAAAAATGGCAAGAAGAAGCGGGAGATAACCAATCTCTTTATAAAAAAATAGTGAAAGAAGATAGAAAATTCAAGTATGCTTTAGGGGAAACATCACAACTGTGTAATCTGATTGTTATTTACTAACAATTCTTTGCAGGAGTGTCATTGTGGTAGAATTGATCCAATCATCCTATTTTGATAAAAACAAAACTAGAAGATAGTAAGCAATAAAATCATGACAGAATTAAATTTGAAAAAATCAACCAACAAAAATTAATGACATGACATAAAAGCAGTAGGAAAAATTAAAACAGAAAGTAGAAATTAGACTATTGTAAGGAAGAAAAGAAAAATCATAAAAAGGAAAACAGAACTAGGCTACTAGTGTACAGAAAAACCAAACAACATTAGGAATTTCATGTTGGTCCCTCACGATGCTTCACACGAGAACCGTTAGTGTTGTATGAAAACAATTGCTTCAGTAAATCTCATAGAACGCAAGAATTAGTATCCAGGACAAAATCAATTTTGAAAGGACCCAGAATTAATAATTGGAACTCTGAGGTAATTATCAGCCTTCTAACGCATATGATTAGATCATCAAGGTAGATTCAAATACTGATAAATTCATCAAGAGTAGTGTGTATAGGTATTTTAAAAGTGGTACTTGCATAAGATAAGTCCGAAGGAAGGAATTTATAAGACATAGTACCGCAATTAGTGATAAAAGTGGTTTTGTGAACATCTGTCCCTTTTACCTTGATTTTATTGTAACCCAGAATTTCATCAAGTAAGGGCCTCAACTGTGACTCTACAACCTGCTACAGAATTATTCCTATACTGAGGGGAGGAAAAGGATTTCCTATGATAGCCTAACTGAAAGTGAGAAAACTAAAGCATGTTCTAATACGATCAATGATCTTTGAGACATACACCTAATTGGAAACCCATTTAGAGTGGACTAGAAAAATGATCCCAACCTTTAAGAATTTTCTCTACTCCCTTCAAATAGTTGCATTAAGTGCATATTTAATAATTCTTTGTCTTTGCCTAGATGGTTCCATAGTATGCTGAATAATACTAGTATCAAAACCACGAAGATTCTCATAAGACCAAGAAAAAACATTTTGAAATCCACCAAGTATCTTGGCAAACCTCATTTCTTCTTTATCAGAACAATGGACATTTATTTTAACATTTGTTGAAGATTCACGTGTCCTAATGTTCATGGAGATGGTTCTATCCACCTTCCTTATTGACTCCCTTTCTCTTCTTTTCTCTTTATTTCCTACACCACTCAATGAAGACGAACCCTCAAGAGGAGTCAAGCCCTTAGGAAACTTGTCGTCTTCTATGGAAGTCATTTCCTTCGGCTTAAGAGGTTCATCTCGAATGAAAGAACGAATTCTCTCATTGTTAGGGAAGGTTCACCAAGATTCTACATTTTCTGGGATATGTGAATGATATAGAGATTGAAAGGAACAATCAGGCATGTGAGGCAAAGATTTTTGATTAGAAGAAGATGCAAAGACAACTAACCGATCATCCATTGAATTCAACTCCCTCTTAACATGAGTGATGTTGAAATTTAAAAGGTTTGAGATAAGTGCCCAAACAATTTGGGTGTATCGTTCCATCGGCTCATTGTTAGGAGAGAATACCTTACGTATCAGGTTCAAAACAAGCTCGGAATCTCCAAAAACTGAAAGGTGACGACAACCAATATTAAGGGTGCTTTCAATGCCTAATAATAAAGCTTCAAATTCAGTGACATTGTTTGTGCAAGAAAAATCCAACCTGTAAGACAATTTATGAATTTTTCCTATAGGGGAAACCAAGATAATGCCATCCCCATTAGCTTCATTAGAGCGTGAACCATCAAAGTGCATGTGCCACAAATAATTCTCTAAATAGATTTGTTCCAAAGGAATATTACCCTCCTCTACGAAGATGGAATACACTCCTAGGTCCTCTTCAATATAGTTTACACTAGATTAAGGAACACTCTCTATGTAGGGTGAAATCCTTCCCTCTCTAAGGACTATAATGTTCTTACCATTCTGAGGTATGGATAAATGTGTGTCGTCGAGTGAGGGGTATCCACCTATTAAGGCTTGCCAATCTCTTCCCAAGATAATTGAATAATTTGTTATAGGCATATCAATTACTTGAATGCTGAGGGTTGTCCTTATTTCAGGATGAGCGCATAGAACTAAGGTCACATACTTAATATCGCCTATGGTTGTTTGTTGTAGGTTTTAATAGGAGAGCATGCTTCTGGTGTTTTAATTTGTACAAGACAAGCCTATATCTTCCATAATAATCTTTGACATCACACTTGGGCCCGAACCTCCATCAATGAGGCAACAATGGGCGATCTTATCTATAATATTTACATAAATATAAAAAGGGGGATTTTTTACAGGGTATCTAAAGTTATGTACACCTAGTTTATTTACAATTGAATCCTCCTTGTTCACCTCTTCAGAAAGATTGGCTGCAATGAAAGATTTTCCTTCCATAAATTGTTTCAGATGCATCTGTTGTTCAGGAACGACAACCATGTCCAAAAGGTTTGCTTCTTCTTTGATGTTGGCCAATTGTTTCAAGATATTGTACTTGGAAGAGGGGAGATGGGAATTTGTTCCTTGACTCTCAGGAAATTTAAGAACCTGAACAGTAGTAGCAGGTGAGGATGAGTCTGGGATAGATGAATTGTGGGGAAGGTCAAAGTTTCCCTTGGGAGCATAATATTTGTTCCTAGTATTGATGACCATGACATCCTCTGGATCTACAAAATCTAGGACAATGATCATAGCTTCTGGTATTTTACCAAAGATCTTATCTCTGACACTCTTCCTTGCCTCACATGTGGTTTCCTTGTGGTGTTCCTCGCAGAAGTTACACCGACTTCGAGGAAAGATGGCCTTAGGCTAAAAATTATTATCAGTTGGATTTCTAAGGGGGGGAACAAAAGAGGATGAAGCTCCAGTGGTGAGAGGTGAGGTAGTCCCCCTTCACTCGAATGCTATCATATGATTTTTCATGTCTTGTACTAGTTGTAAGAGGGTGGACATGTCCTTCTATCTAATTGATTCTCCCTGGGGAAGACCTGTTCTTTCAAGTTGTTCTTCATACTCTGAACATGTATGCAGAGTAGAACCGAGATTATCAATGGATTTTTCCTCAAGCCTATGACAGTAGGGGGAAGGAAATGCATTGTAGTAATGCATGAAAGAATCTTGGTTCTGAGGGTGGATGAGTTCGGGGATTTGATTGTATAACTTTATAGGTGACGTTATTGTATTCCCTTAACTTCTTTGCTGGGATTTTAGATTTCCCATAAGTGGATATGAACCAATAGATTAAATCCTCCCAATTAGAGAGAATCTTAGGAGGAAGGTCAAATAAATCGGTCACGGCCTTCCCTCCAAGGAATTTATGAATAAGCGCATGCAAGTATCATTTTCATTAGCCCCTATGTTATGAAAAGCATTATAAAATGCCACCAGGTGTTCGTTTGTAGTGACAATGTTATTTTCTGAAAACTTAGGAAGATTACCCTTGAACTTAGGGAGTGGATGAGTAGCAGGTGGTAAGTTAAGAGGAGAGGACACATGCCATGGCATGGTTGTGGCGTATTCTTCAAACTAAAAAACCCTGTAATTTTTAATGACTGTTGGTTTTAAAACTCTTTTATTCTATCTAAGTTCGTATAGAGTGACCCAGGGTTCATGTCTGTTCGAGTTTCCAACCTCTAAAACTATCGTCCCTCCTGGTAAACCAGAAGGAAACATAGTGCACAGAGTGCACCACACAGTCTCACTTGAGATAGCTTTAATGGGTGGCTACAATAATCATGTGTTTACATCCTAGGATTGAGTGCAAGATAGGAGAGTTGTATATTCAACTACTATTATGACTGGTAAACGTGATATACTGTCATATTTGAATAAGCAGGAAATATAGCAACTCATTTATTAACACAACAATATCTACTGAAATATGATAAAGATATGCATGCATTTAGTTACACAACACATATGTTACCTTGGTTCATCCCCTCCTGGGCTACATCCACAAAGATTTGGTTCTTAGCTCTTTTATTATCGTTGTTCTGTCATTTAAGCACCTCGATCTTTACACTTATTCTCAGTCGGGTAAGATCTATATGAGGTAGAATAGATCACAACAAGCTCCTCAACCTGTGATCTAACCCTCAATATAATCCCCCCCCAACCCTCTCTAGCTCAACAGATTCCAAAATTAGGTCATACAATAAGATATTACATATCGTAGAAACTCATAGATAAATAGATAAACTCAATAATACTTTGAACTGCTATCATACCTAAGTAATATATTACCTCTCTTTTTTATCATACCTAAGTATCTATATTTATACTTTTTTGGCTCCTCGGCCCTTACAATACATTACAAAAACCCTAACCCTAACGTCATTAGGTCTTCCCTGCATGCACGCATGTTGTTCTTCCTTCCATTTGTCTCTTTCCTCATGCATGCTTTCTTTCCTGAACTTGCCTTTCTTTCCTCTTTGTTCTGCTTCCAACAGACCCCCAACACTGACATGTGGCTCACCCTGAGCCACCTAACACAAATATTCGATCTCTCTAGTGACCGCTTGGAACTTCTCTCTGAGATCTTCTTTGTGTGTCTACGCCTAGACAGTTTTCTTCTTGAGTGTGTCCACTATTTGGACTACAATTTTGTCACTGATCATTTTTTCACACTCTACCTAGGTCTGTGCTATATGTGTCTTGGATTCCTCTGCCCGTGCCAGGACTTCTGCTACCCGCTCTTGAAATGGTTCCATTTGATCTTGACGCTCCTTCTTCTGTGTCTATACAATGGTGAGTTCTTCCTACATCCTCTTCATGTCCTACGCCCCTTTGATGCACTCTATGATGGACATTGTCTTCTACCTATGCTTGAGGTCCTTGATAGCTGCGCTTATCCTTTCTTCTTTCTTGTCCCACTTCCAGACTTTATGATCCTCCTCTAGATTTTTCCAAAGTTGTGTTGCATTCTCGAACAAGTTAGCTATTGTGCTAACTTGTCACTCTATCTCCTGTAGCTTCTCTATTGCTTCCTTCTTCCTTTTCTCCTTCACTGCTGGTGGAGTCATGGGTGTGATATTTTCTTGGAGATTCTCAATCTACTTCTGGTATTGATCAATTGCCTACACAATCTAATCAATCTTTTATGCTACTGTGATTTCATCCGTCTGCGCGGACTTTGGAATATTCTCATATGTTCCTATGACTTTCTTCTCCAATCCTTTCATGTGCTCATTTTCCTCTTGGGTCTCAAACTTATCCTTCTCATAGATTATTTCCAGCACATCCCACCTCTCTGTTACTTGCTGCAATTTGACTAAGTCTTTGCATTCTCGAGATTTACCTCGTGGTTTACACTGACCTGCAACTTGTGTAGAGCCCTAGATGGTATCCACGACAATACCGGTTGTATTTGGCTTAAGTCCTTTATGGGTGTCTTCCCCATGGTCTCATCCATGCACAACATACTAGGTGTGATGTGGAATGTTGTGTTCGACTACAATATCGTATGGACTGGATGTTGTTATTCTTCTTCCACTCTTTCCTCTGTCTCCATTGTTGATGGCCTTGTTCCCATTTTTCTTCCTACTATGTTTACTTACTCAATTCTCTTGAGGATTTGTCTCATGTCTTCCAAATACTCCTAAATCCTATCCCTATGGTGCACAACATTGTCAAAATCCTTAGCTATACAATCCTGGACTATTTGGGCTATCATTTCTCCATCGTCTTTTGTGATCGTATACTCTGGAGGTTTTCTTTGCACCTTCATATTCTTGCGCACACCCCCTATCTGTATGGATGGCATCTTATTCCCACCTGGTTCCTGTGGGTTGGTACTTGGTGTGGTCCCTGTTACACATCAAAATTACTCACTTTGATAGTGTCGCAAGTGTCATCATTACAAAGGTTGCAAGTGTCGCATTTTGCTCACAAGGTCGCAAGTGTTGTATGTTGCTCACAAGTGTCGTAAAAACATCAAACAAAGCATGTTTCCATGATGCCTATGTCATGCCTATAATGACATGAGAAGGACACTTGAAACACCTCAAACATTTGATTTGGAAGAGGAGAAATGAGTCAACAGGCTTGCAAACCTTTTTCCATATGAAAGCACCTCAAAAACTGAGTTTTGGAGAGGAGCGCTCCCCCTTACACTATCTCGGGGTGCCGACGCTCCCCCATACACTGTCAGGAGTGTTATAACGCTCCCAGGCCCTTTTGAGGGAGCGTTATAGATTTTTAGAGCGTTGGCGCCCCCTAAAGCTTACTAGGGAGCGCTACAATGCTCTGATGGTCCTTTTAAGGGAGCGCTACCTATTCTGGGCGGTTGTTAAGCTATTGAGATGAATGGGGGAAGCTTCTTTTCATTCTTGGAAAGCAGTTGAGCTCGAATCCTTAGTCCAGCCATGATCCTAGGGCAGATCCTCAACTGAAGGAGGAAAATCCTCACCTTCCCCAAGGATATCTCAAGATTGTTGAGCCTCTCCAAGGCTATATAAGCAAGCTTTCTAATGGTGAAAAGGAGATGCAAATGGGAGAATTACACCAAACTTATGATCTCATAAGTGGTGTTGGAGCTGATAACAAAAAGAAGAACTGAGCATATGGAACTTATGATCTTGGAGGAAACTTACAGTCAGCCAAAGGAGAGTAATCAGTGAAGCTGCTATTATCCAGGTTGTGGATCTTTCAGGCAAGGGTTAGACGAAGAGGATTTGACGAAGCTGTTGCATTCGCATCTACGATTGTAAGCATTGTTATCGTCATTCTCATTAATATGACAAGCTTGGCCTATTTCTTTCTAGTTTGTGTTTGATGTTACATGAACTTATCATTTATTGGTAGATCTATTTTCAAGCTAATGTCAATAGGATAGGAAGTGGTCGTATCTTGTTTTGTCCACGGACCTCATCGAGGAGCAAAAGGATTGGAGCGCAACTTGGAACGTGCAGGGACAAACGTCGATTAAAAGGTACTTCTATTATCCTTCCTTCTCATGCATTAGGCTTAGATAGATTTGAAAGGAAGTCAGTGTCCACGATAAGCATTTTTCTGTCTAGGGTTAAGGTCAAGCCTTAGAGGTCGATCTACTTGTCCGCAGGCATATTTTCCTACGACAGTCCCCTGCATGGCCTCAGTCTGTTTTAGCTATTCTTTGACCAGCTACGTATTATCCTTATTCCCCTTCTGGGTCCCTGTATTCGTTGTCCCTTGGTTTGTTTTCTTTGTATTTGTTTGTCCCGTTCTCAATTTCTTGGGCATTGGGACTTCCTGATTCTGTGTTCCTGTCTTCCCTACCTCCTCTTCTATTGTCCTTTCCGAAAAGTCTTGTGTGAGGACTGGAATATTCCACTCGTCTTCCCAGTCTTTGATCACCATGTCAATGTCTCCCTCTATGATACAATATCGCATTTGTAGCCACTTCTTATTGATATCCTTTCGTTCCTGTATCCACATTGTATGTCATGTGGCCTTGAAGTTGGCGGTGTCCCGATACTATGTGACAACCTGTGGTGTGATCCTCCACATGTTGTTGATGGCCTCCTGTAAATCACGTAGGTATCCTTCAAATATGGACCCGTTCATGCTTTTGTGCCTAGCATCTGATGTGGCTTTCAGTAAAAATATCTATCTCATTGATTCAGTTTGGTTCTGGTACCAAACGTTAGGTATCTTGGTTCTCTCCATCCCATAAAGGCTATTAGCATGAGTAGCCATGAATAGTGAAACTTTGTTCCTAGATCCTATGCATCCTTGCAGTCATCCAGGAATAAGTTCAAGAGATAGGGTTCCCAGCTCACTTTCGTACCCTCGGCACATTAAGCTGCAACTACGACAACCCCATCCGGAACTTCCTCCCTACATCATTCTATTAGAAGCTTACAGGCTAAGCTTTTTGTGCCCATTTGTGTTGCGATATTGTTAATCCTCTTGATAATTATTCCTCGTGTCCCTCTATTGGTACCATAATTATTCTTCATCTCTTCCACTAGTGCTTTGTCCTTGTCTTTATCGTCTAGAAACTACGCGGGATCCATGTCCCGGGATGGCAACCCTGTTATTTTTGAAATAAGCTCTGCATCTATTGAGATGAGCTTTTCCAACCATATGTCCCCGCCATGAGTGACTAATAACAATTGTTTGATGCACTCACTTGTGTACTGGCCTCTGCCAAAATGTGGTAGATCCAAAAGACCTAAAATTCTTGTTTTCTCCAACCTTGTTGGCCATTGGAGTGGTTAATCAATTGGTTCCCCAACTGGATTTACACCCAAAGTCTCTAAATATACTCTCTTTGCAAATTCCAGTAATTTGTCTATGTCAGCTACATCGTGGTATGATTATTTTATCTTTTCAATTTGCCTAAGAAATCTTGGCTCCACTTGTACCCCATCTGGTATACACAATAGAACAATGGATGTGACAGGTTGCTTGTGAGGTGACCTAGGTACCTATTGCTTGTCTTTCTTCGGCGGTGGCTGGCTCAAGGTTCCAACGACTACAGTTTGTGTTTTGGAATACCATTCTGGCCAACCTGTGACATATTCTATTGTTCCTTACAGTGGCTGGTCTGAGATAGTCATTTGAGATCCATCTATTTCGACTGCTACTTCCTAATTTGGTGCAGTTCCATTGACTTTCAGAGTTGCTTTGGTGTTCTCTAGTTGCACCTCCTTCAGGGTTTCTGTGTCCTAGTTTTGCTGCTCTTGTACCTCCTTCGGTCTATCTATATTTGTTCCCTCCATTGATGGTTGTTTGTTTTCTTCCACTACAGTAGGACTCACCGATGTTGTGTTTGGGTATGGGATTTCATCAACATTGATGATCTCCAACGGTTGTTGTTTACCTTCATCCAATTGTAGTTGTGACCTAGTTCGAACTCTAGGTTGTCTTACAATATGCCTTGCTTCTACTTGCCTTGGTGGTGAATGTGGAACATTTGCTAAGTTAGAATGGTATTTGTGACCTCTGTGAACTCCGCTCTGTGATCCTTAGCCTCTATTTCTCTTTTTCTACTCTCCTTTCACAAATGGACTCTTTTCTCCCACTTTCTTGTGTTATATGGGCATCATAGGAAACTCATTGAGGACGCTTTCTTCATTATGGGTTCAATGCACCTCCAGATCTTTCTTACTTGCTATTAATCTACCTTGCCGACTCTGGTAGGTACGATTAATGTGGTGTCCCATCAATCCTGTCTGGCATTCAATTCCACCTAACTCTGCCATTTCATACTGCTTTTGTCATCTTTCCAACAATTCATGTGCTTCTGATGACAAACTTTGAACTCTTCAGTCATAGCATTGATGGTGATGTTTATGAAGTGTGTGTCTTGTTCACTCATCAAAACTCTTGGGCATCCAAATATAGTGATCACTTGTTCAAATAGGAAGTTTGTTGTTGTTTCTGCATTGCAATCTTTCACTGGTGCGGCTTCCGCCCATATTGTTAGGTACTCTGTCACAGTGATAATGTACCTAGCTCCTGTTCTTTTTGTAGGTGGGTTGATTAGTCCACAAATTCTATTGCCCACTTATCGAATACCTGCAATGTTACTTGTGGTCATAATGCCATCTCGTCCCTTCTGTTGGGTTTACCTACCCTTTAACAAACATCGCATCTTTGAAAATACTCCTTTGAGTCTCTGTGAATCATCAACCACTATAGTCTTGTGTGCAATACCTTCTACATGGTAGATTTTCCTACGTAATGTCCTCTTGCTATTCCCTCATGGGATTCTACTAAGAGTCTTGGTATTTTTTTCTCTAACACGTACCTTCACAAGATTCTATCTGTGCCCATTTTGTATAAGTGTCAAGCGATTAGTTGATAGTATGTAGTGTAGACTACCAGGTTTTTCTTCTATGCAGTGTTATATTCTTGCGGTGCAATACCTATGCTCAAGTACTGAATGATATATGCAAAGTAATCGTCATAGGTTCTTCTCCATTTGTGACTCTTCATAGGTGGTCAGGTCTTGCATTCAATTTTCTTGGCTTGACTATTACTTCAAAGTCAAATTCTTGAAATAGTAGTAACCATCGACATATTCTCCCCCACAACATTGGCTTGTTGACTAGGTGTTTCAAGGCCGAGTGATCTGTGAACATATTAAAGTGTTTTCCCAATAAATAATGTCTGAATTTTTGTAGTGTGTAGACCATCGCTAGGCCTTCTCTCTGTGTGGTGTTGTAGTTATGTTCTAACTCTGATAGTTTTCTTCTTGCAAAGGATATGGGGTGATCCAAATCCCCCTCTCCTGGCTACACCAAGATAGCTCCAAGTTATATGGATGATGCGTATACATGCACGTGGAATGTCTTCTCCCAGTCTAGAAATACTAATATCACCACGGTGACCATATTTTCCTTCAGGGTATCCAAACCGTTTTGGCACTCATCGTTCCATTGAAACTTTGTATCTTTTTGTAACAATATCTCCATTGGTGCGGTAATATACACATACCCTTTGATAAAAAAATTGTAGTATCATGTGTGTCCCAACGTCTCTCTTAGTTGAAAGACTGTTTTTGGTGGTGGTAAGTTAACAATTACTGCAATATTTGCAGGATCTACTAGTAAACCTTGTTTGCATACTATGTGGCCCAATAGTATCCCTAATGGTGTTCCAAATATGCATTTATTTATGTTCAATGATATATGGCACTGTCTGCATCTTTCTAACATCAACCATAAGACTTCTACATTTTCTTTCAACAAACTATAGATTGTGCAATCATCCATATATACTTCTAGAAACTAGTGGATGAATTCCTTAAACACAAAAATGACTACTCTAGAAAATATTGCTGGTGCATTCTTCAGTCCAAATAGCATGACTGTATACTGGTAAGATCCCCATTCCGTCACAAAGGTGGTCTTGTATCTATCTTCCCGTGCTATCTTAATTTGGTGATAACCTGAGAATCCATCAATGAATGAGTAAGCATCATGTCCTCGTAAGTTTTCTAACACTTCATTCTTGAATGGTGTAGGGAATGGGTCATGTAGGCATGCATCGTTCAACTTCCTCAAGTCAAAACATATTCGTATTCCTCCTTGTTTATTGTCCTAAACTACCATCGGGCTTATCCATTTAGATCCTTCCACTGGTTCTATGATTTCGACTTCGATCATTCTGTCGGCCTCAACTTTAACTTTCTACTTGTATATTAGGTTCAATCTATATGGTCGATGTATGATCAGCCTCGCTTCAAATCTGAGTGGTATATTCATTTCTCCTATTTCTCTGGCTATACCCTTCATCTCTGTAAATGTGGTAGGAAACAAGTCATTGTACTCGCGCAATAACTCTGTTATATTTTCCATTGTTTGCTCATCCCAATAATCTCCAATGCTGGCCATTTTTGGATTCTCAACTATCCCAATGTTGATTTTCTTTACTTTAATCGGCATGGCAATAACTTATGATTCTATAGGTGGTCCTTCCACTTATCTTTCTCCTTCTTCTTCTTCTATCTGAATATCGCACGGATCATCTTCATCTGGTGCTTCCTCTTGCACATGGTAACATGAAAACAATTCCTTGAATGTCTGCATATTTCACTATTGTTCTTCTGTTATGAGTTTGAATTCTGGTCCCTTGATGAATATCACCCCTCTTATCCGTTTAAGAGCTTCATCTATGTTGGGGTTCTCAAGTTCAAATGAGAAAGTGAGTATAAAATTATTTTGCAATGTTGTCCAGGTCGAAGTTCCTTTGCACAATTTCTAGTCTGTATACCAATTCGTCGGTATGCCCTCTAAGGTGTGTATAAAATGATGAGGACATTCCTCCATGGGTTTCAATTTCCACAGTGTTCTACACTTCTCCAAGTGTTCCACTGGTGCCCCTTATCCGTCATACTTTTGTTGCTTTTTGTTTTTCTATTCTACGTCGAACCTTATGTGCAGTATCCTCTTACATTGGTACCAATATGTGATTGTCCCTTTGTGTGTGCCTCACCATCTTGCAGGTGTGGGATTGAGTGATATATCAAGTTTTAACAGTTTCTGATTCTCTAAAACTTCATCTTCATATTGTGCTAAGAATGTTTCCAAATCGTTTACTCCATGGAAAATAGGTGGTTCCATTATTTATGTTCCTACCCATCTTACTGCACGGTCTATTCTTGCACATCTTCTCATGGTAACTTCATGTAGCCTTTGTTGCCAGTTTTCTAGACCGATGTCTGAGTCTGTTGCACATGAAGTAATGCTCCATCAACTGAGTATCCCATCTGCAGTTTGGTTTAGGTAGTCCTCATCACGCGCAGTTGTTCTATACAACTGGTTGATTTCCTCTAAGTCCAAGCAAGTACGTTCTACAAACCTTTCCCCTTCTAATGGATCTAATGGTGTGATGACCTTGTATTCACCAGACTCAAATGTCATTTTTCTGGTCTTCAAGTTGATTATGTATTGATTGTCAAATTCCCAATCCAAACCAAGTAACACTGGGTATGGTGTTGTGTCATCCACTGTTTCAATTACCTCAAAATATGCTTTAGTGCACACCCCATCTAGGTCTACTGTCACTCCTTTTAATCTTCCTATTGGTAGAACTTTGTGTTGGTTTTCTAGTTTTAGTTGAACAAGTGAATATCCTAATGTGGGTTCTCCCGTACATTACTATTGGGCCTAAGATATGATCATTTTCATGACGTTATTATACACTTTTTTCCATATGTACATATGCGTTTTTCATCTTTCAAAGGAGTTTTTTGAATAATTTTATGATAAAATGGTATAATCGACATAAGGTACGTGTAATTCATGTTTAATGACTAAATCAAGTTTAATTCATCATGTTCTATGATTTCCAAGAGTTAATTCATTTTTTTCTGCTATTACAGGGAAAAACGCACCATGTTTCTATTTCCGACATTTGATCCAACACTCATTCCAATGCTTGTTCCGATACCCGATCCGACACTCATTCTAGCACCCAGTATTGCACAAAAATGCAAGGTGAGTTGGCGGTTATGGTATTGGTAGCCAATGATGGAAAAATAGAGCATGTGGGTTTTGTTTATCATCACCCCCTCTAGCTACTAAGCTCAATATAACTCAATTTTAGTTGTCCAAAGAGGGCGATTATTGGCTTCCTCCGTTTTGTTAGTTATGGTCACATTTAATGTATTTTACCAAATTTAGAGGTGGTTCAAACCTCCTGTGGTCGACCACTTGGTTTGTAAACCTATAAATACTACCAATATGGTCATTAGATAGTTAAGCAAGTAGAAGAGCCATTGGATTGGAGATAAACTCGCTGTACTCTATTTGTTATTTTTCACATTGCCAAAATAGTGCCAGAACTACCTTTTTAACTTTCATGGTGAATTCGGCCTGTTGAAGGTCGTGGTGTGCTTGTAGAAGGTAGCCACGACTTGCTGGGGGGTGTTATCGGATAAATCGGTATATGCGGACATTAACAGATCTCCCTAGATCCACCTAGATCTAGAACAAAACAAGACAGGACATGACACTTCCCCTACGTTACAATGATTGGATTTATCATTAAGGAAGGAATAAATGACATACTTTGAGTATCGCTTCATTATGTCTTTGTTGTCCCTTCTTTACTTTGATAGTATTGAGATATCAGATCTACAACGACACAAATCGACCAAGGTGAAAGAAAAAATAATATATTCAATGAAGAACTAAACATGTGATCAAGGAGTCATGTAATAAAATAAGAGCGATTTTATGAGAAAGGGACATGCCACTGTATTTATATTAAATGAAAGTAGAAGATACAACTAGATTTCCTTGATGTTGCAAGCTTCCTTTCAGTGGTCCTTCATTCTAACACACACTTTCTTTGCACTTGCATGAAGAAGATCCATTGTGGCTTGATGGACAAATGGAGACGTCAAGAATCAATGCAAATAGGATTTCTCACACAATTCTGAATCAATTCTTTCATCAATTCTGTATTCAATCTTGCTTAACCTTTTCCTTGACAAACCTTTCATCATATAGGACAAGGAGAGATGGTTAAAGGGATGAGGATGATCCCACTAAATCTGAGAAGTCAGTAGGATGCCAACCATGCGAATTCCAACTCATTTTCTAGAAGATCCCCTTCTAGAACCTTCATAACCTCTTCTCTTTTCCAAGATTTGAAACAGGTTCGCACCCTACCTATAGAGCAGACTGTGAACATCTCACACTCCAAGTATAGGGTTGCCTGTGATAATTAAGGATTTTCACACCCTATAATACAGGCAGCCTGCAAACTCATCTTAAAAATATGCTTTGTAGAATAAGACAACAATCACTTTTCTCAGGAAAAAATTCCTTATGAGAGCCTGAACACATAACTGTAGAGACATCATCAGAGTGACCAAAATAATGTGTAACAGAATGCCCCCCAAAGTATGAGACTGGAACTCATGATAACCGAAATACTTTGTAAAATGCGTGTGTGTGTCAGAAACAAGGAGCACACCTAATCGAAAACCTGCAAACAATCAAGCATCTGTAGCATATAATACCAATTCTGATGTAGGCATTCCCATGCTCAGATCACAAATGAATGAAATCATAAATGTAGTTCATGGCCACCAATCATACACCTTGGATCCATGTAATCGAAATGCTACATATCCACCAGGAATACACTGTGGATCTATGTTAGAAGACTCAGACTAGGAAATAGCCACGATACATAAAAAGTGGATCTATGTGTTAATACAAATCATAAATACTCCATCGCAACCTGGACCCAAAAGATGAGACCCAGGGTCTTCAATCCCATTGTCTGAAAATACGAAGCTAGCCATGTGATTACATATGTTGAAGTCGAACATGGTAGAAACCACTTGATTACCAGTCATTGATGAAAATCGTAAACAAGTGTGAGGAAAATCACCATTGATGTCGATGACTCCCAAGGTACCTAAGTACAATTTGAACGAATGTGAATAAATGAGTTGAAGTTAAACACTCGGCAGAATCTCTCGATCAGGGACCAATGGTGTGAATCCATTGTCGAAAGCAAAGAGACTTGCCATTAAGGCATGCAGGTTCTAAGGTACTAAATGATTTCTAAGTCTTATTCCCGGATAATGAGTTGGAGTCGACGGAAAAAGACCCGTCATAGGAGGGCCTTGATGTATCCCCCATAAATGACACGAAATAAGTAACAGATTTTTAGAGTAAGTCAAAGTATGAATATGATTTGAAATGAACACAGGGAAGGCTGACATGGTAAGAATGGACAACTACAAATGGTTGAATCAATGGAGGGCTTGCTTGGACTTCTCTTGAACATATGAATGCCATGACAATGGTCTTGGCAACATTGACTCAAAGATGACCCAAGATATGACCTTGTAGTAAGTCAGATGAGAGACAAATGGATTTCCCAACCTGGATTCAAATGACGAATAGAGGGTGTCATGTTCAAGAGAAACGCTTACTGCCATTAATACAAATACTAAAACACATCCCTTTCCCAAAATTTCACCCACCATTTCTGGTGAGTACCTCTTTATTTTTACATAATCTTAAGGAGGATAACATATTCTTATCGATGTAAGCTCATCCTTCGGATGAGTCCCTTGAATTATGTTTAACGAACCCTAGGAAGGAGTGGTTCGATCCCATTACGGGTCTTTCGATGTTTGTTTAACGAGTCTAAGGATAGAAAACTCGGGGGTTTTCATGTTTTGAGAGTCTGAAAAACACTTAAAGAGAACTCTCCCAATTCCTTTTTCATAAATTAGTTCGATGAGACTGAAAAAATGATAAACTATCACTCATTGAACGTTTTCTTCAAATACTGTAACGAGAATGAAAAGAACAAGATCACTCAACAATCATTTCGTTTTTATGGAGTGTAAAAAGAGCTTAAAGGATACTCCCTTATTTTCATCATTTTTGCGTTACCATGATGAGTATGAAAAGACGAGAAAAAGTATACTCGGTTATGTTCTCATGTATTTTCGAGCACGAGAATGAATGAAGACTAAGCTCGAGGTTTTTCCTACAAAACCCTAAAAAGGTATCCGTACATGTGACGAAAAAGAAACAATACTCGTACACCATCGTTCGAGCTTCCAGGCTATCTATCTGCGAAAAAACCATACTCACAAGGCCATTAGAATAGTAGGTTTTTAAGAAAAATGATAAAAATAATATAAAATAAATAGTAAAAAAGTGAATAAATATGGGTAAAAATCCCTTTTTACCATTTCATTGTTACTTTGCCAAAAACTCGTCCAACACACCTCATTTTCCCCCAAATTTCATCGTTCGATTGTGGGAGGTACAAGTGATCATTCGGCAAACCGTTTCGGCCAACGAGGTAATCTCTTGTTTTTTCAACTTTTTCATGGATTAAAATCGATTTTTATTGTTAATTTTAAGTGTTTGAGTCCATTTTAGGGTCGTTGAATAACCTCAGGCATTCTCGTAGGTGAGCCATTCAGAACCTGTGAGAACCTAATATTCTTGCAGGTGAGCTTCAGTGCACCTGTAAGAATATCGCACTGTGTGCAAGCTTCACCTGCGAGGGATGAAAGATAGATGTTCATGCAAGTTTTTACTCAATAAAAAATTATGCAAGAGGTTAAAACAAGTTTCTAACTTCCTTCTCATGGATCCATTGTAGGTATTTACCATCACGATGTTGGAATGGAGGGAAAGAGAACACAATGAGGATGATGCCATTGTCGGAAATGATCTGGGTACAGTTGTTTCCCTCCGTGAATGTGGGCTCTTAAAAATTTTTAGGATCCCAGGCATGAGAGCCCAACTTAGGCTGGTAGAGTACCTGGTCCACATGTGGGATGTGGATCAATAGGTATTTCATGTAGGGGTCCACACGCTCACACTAGATATTGAGGATATCTACTTTCTGACGAGGTTGTCATGATATGGGTACCATGCTAATTTGACCGGAGGTAGAGGTGGCAGGCTTCCTATGAGTGAGTATGTTCACCAATATTGTGTTCCTGAGGTAGAGAGAAGCAAGGGTAAGGTCGCCATTTGGGGTGTCCAAAATCTGGCCTTGTGGACTATCTTTTTTACCATTGCACGCATGGTCAGGAGCATTGCTCCATACATGGCTCTCCAGAGCTACTTCCAATATGCAATAGAGTGCATAGAGCCTCGAGTTTTCAACTGGTTGGACACAGTTCTCTGTAGTATGAAGAGGCAACTAACAAAGTGTAGAAGGGGTGACCTGAAGCAGTTCGGGTACGGGTCACTTTTGATGTCATTCTTCCTTGAGAGGGTCCCACTACTGCGTCTACATGTAGATTGGGGTTTACCAGCCCCATAGGATCTGAGGATGTTGAGGTGGTGTAACCTCATGGATCAGCACATAGTAGGGCCTATAATCAAATACAACGATTCCTTTTTTGACTGGTTGAGGCCTGAGATGTTGTTGATCAATGACTACGCATATGTTGGCTTGGATTTCTAAGGAGATCTAGATTTGGTTTTTCCTGAGGATGCTCAGTGTGGTGACTTAGGTAAGAAGTACACATTTTGTTCTTTTTTAATTTTTTTTGCAAATTTTATGATACAAAATGTTTTTATGTCTTTGATCCAAGAACTAATAAAAAAATTCTTTTGATGACACAGATGTGGGGCCGTATCAACTGCCAGAAACATCTCCCATTCAGAGACAAGGAGAAGTGGCTCCAGTGGCAAGATGGGATGCTGAGGACTACGAGGTAATTGAACATCACTTAGAGGGGTTGATTGTTGATGTCCCAGGCATCGCTATTGGGGAGATCCCAAGGCATTATCAATTCCATACTGTGGGTATGTCTGAGTCTCTTAGTCCACTGCTCCGTAGGGTAGCTCGAGCAGTTGTATGTTACCGTGAGCATCATCCGTGACACTAATTGTGGAAACCATGGGATTCACATATTTTGATATTTTGGCCCTTGGACATAAACTTTTTTGTAAAACTTTTGATCGTTATATATATACATGCGGCTTCTACCAACTTATTTTGTTTTGTATGGTACATGTGATGTGTGATTGGTTTTATAAATGTCTCATATGTATGTCTAACACATAATTAGCTAAATCATCAGTCAATGTATTTAGACATCTAGGAATGTCTTGATACTCGATATAATCAAAATAACGTTCCAAGAGGCGAATTTGTAGATATACCCGCAGTAAAGCAGGACTTCAGATAGCATAGATGTTACTTAACTGTAACACTATGAGCTGTGAATCAAGTCATATAACCAAGTGATGGATACCAAGAAAAATAGAATTAGTCAACAATTTGATGACGACACTATATTCTATGATATTATTGGTTGCAGGATTGAGGCCAATACCTCGTAGACTGACAAGTTCATTTGTAGGTGCATAAATTGCCCATGCAGCAGAAGCAAGATTCTGAGTACTGCAACTAGTTCCATCGATGAAGCCAATGTGGGGTAGCAAAGACTTTGACATCTGGAAACCAAGCACAATGCAAGATAAGCGATCGAGGGCAGACACCAAATAACGAAAAAACACACTAAAGTAACACACAAAAAGTATGATACAATAAAATATAATCACTCATGCATAGATGATCTAAGAATAGTAATTTTTTAAGTAAAGCCCATTTTTGGGTTCACTCAAAGGGATACCATCATAGTCCACTAACTCATAAACTCCTTTCTCTAACACTCGTCTGATGATATAAGGACCTCACCACATAGCCTCAAATTTTCTGGCTCCTAGCACATCTCAATCTTGTTCGTAAAGGATAACTAGATCACCTTCAGAGAAAATGCGTGGCTTGACATGTTTGTCATATTGGGCTTTGACGCATTTATTCTAGGATTCTATAACTAGGGTGGCATCACGACGGGTTTCTTCTAGTTGCATAAAATACAACAGATGCTCTTCTTCAGCAGAAGTGTTTGGGAGAAGTTCGATGGCTAGCTTTAAAGATGGTATCTCACATTCAATCGGCAAGATGGCTTCTAGACCGTAAACTAACTGGAAAGGTGTAAACCCGGTAGCAGACTTAGAGGATGTTCGATAAGCCCACAATGATGAAAACAGCATCGTGTGCCAACTTGTTTTGTGAATCCCTATCATTAGTTGAAGCATGGTAATGAGAACTTTGTTTATTGCTTCAACTTGGCCATTGGCCTGTGGGTAATAGGGTGTTGAGTTTTCATGGCGAAGACCCAACTTTTCAGTGAGTTATGATATCATGAAGTTTCTAAAGTGGCTACCGTGATTAGTAACGATAGATTGAGGAACACCAAACTGATCAATGATGTGATTGAATATGAATAGTGTTGCAGTCTTTATGGTATTGTCGAATGTAGGCATCGCCTCGACCCATTTCATAAAATAATCTACGATGAAAATAATGTATCCATGCCCCTAGGCCGAGTGAGGGTGACATGTCATGAAATCGATACCCCGTTTTGCAAAAGTTCCAACGGAGACTACAGGGTGTAGAGGAGCAGGGTGTGATCATATTTTGTTGTTGTATGTTTGGCAAGCATGGCATTTTTGGAAAGCGATTATACAATCATTGAATAAAGAAGGCCAAAAACACCTAGCTCATAAGATCTTCTGGATAGTAGCATACCCAAACATGTGACCACCACATGCTCCATAATGGCAGTCATTCAAGGCTTTCTCGGCTTCGTCAAAGGTGAGGCATCGTCAAAAAACAGAGTCAATCCCACGATGATAAAGAGTATCACAGAGGATAATATACTGACGGGCTTGGTAACGTATTTGATGAACGTCAGTGCTAGACAAATAGGGTTGAAAAGTCCGAGTTTGGAGATATATAATGATATCCCCATACCAAAGGTCATTGGAAATGATCAAGAAAATGGATTCATAGGGTAGTGAATCCTCTACTACATTTTTCGTCTCAGAACAGGGAAGGTCGCATATCAATTTGGAAAACACCAAGGATTTCTTGGACTTAGCACATTTGAATTCTAAGTCAAACTCCTGGAGTGTCACGATCCATTTGGAGTATTTCCCCCCTAGCAATTGGCATGTAATAATGTGTTGCATAGGGTTGCAGTTGGAAATCACAGTAGTCTTGCATAAAAGGATATAGTGCCGAAAACGTCGAACAACTTGGACGGCGGACAAGGTCAGTTTTAAACATGTAAAAATTTGGTTTCGGTAGTCATAAGACTCTGAATCAAATAATAAATGACATGTTCATCATGAGGATCATCCTCCTAGACAAGAACCATAACAATGGTATAGTCCAAGGCTGCGAGATACAAGAAATAATCACGACTGTAATCAGGTGGGAATAGGAGTGGAGTATGGGTTAAATTCATTTTTAAAGCATCAAAATATTTTTTGGTAGTGGTATCCCATACGAACTCAAAACCTTTCTTGAGCAGGTGAGTAAATCCAATAGTTAACTCAACATAGTTTGGGATGAAACTACGTAGAAAGTTTGCCTTCCCTTGCAAAATTTGTAGCTAGCGAAGTGAGGAAGGAGGAGGGATATTGAGAATCGCCTTGACCTTCAAAGAATCTACCCGGATCCCTTGATGTGAAACAAGAAAGCCTAGAAGTCTGCTAGATTCTACACAAAAAACACATTTGTGCGAGTTTAAGCGTATGCAGTAAAACCGACATTAAAGGAAAATGGCTCGGAGGTGTGTGGGGTGATCTACACGGTGCATGGAATGAGCCAGTAGGTCGTTGAGATATGGTTGGAAAATATGATTTATATCATGAAAGGCATAGGACATAACATGTTGAAAAGTCGCACTGACATTATTTAAACCAAAGGGTAGTGTCCAGTAGGAAAAAGTTCCCCAAGGACAAATAAAAGCGGTCTTGTGTTGGTCAGTGGGTACGATATTGATTTGATTATATTCGGAGAAACCATCCATCAAAGAGAATATTTCACTCTTGGCACAATCGTCAATGATCTGGTCGACCAAGGGGGTGGGAAAGTTGTCTTTAGGACAAGATTTGTTAATATTCCTATAATCAACACACACACGGATCGTACCTTGTTTCTTGTTAACTGGAACAAGATTGGAAACCCAGTCAGTTAGAGCCACAGGGTAAATAAATCCATCTTTAAGAAGTTTCTCAACTTTGAGCTTGATAGCAGCTACTTTATGTGGGTGGACTGAACGAAGGCGTTGTTTGACAGGTTTAGCTCCCGGGTATGTCTTAATCTCATGTACAACAATGTCAGGGTTAGTACTCTGCATTTCTTCATAGCTCTAGGTGAAGATGTCACAAAATTCTTGAAAAAGAGATTTATAGGTGACAACTTCATCATTGGAACATGAAGCTCCAATGTGCACATTTTTGACAACTCCAGGTTTAATGGATATGTCGAGGGGGATGGTGGGTGAGATATTACTTAAGTTCCCTTCATAGAACAGATCGTGTGTAGACTCAGGAACGGTAGAAATGATGACAACGGTCGACGGAGTTGAGATCCGTTGGTAACTCTCAATGCTGTGTTGTTCTAGGAAGAGAATGGAATGATGATGTCTATCGTCCCAAGGGGTATCTTCAATGGACATAGCAGACATAATGATCTCATCGGTAGGAAAAAGGACACGGAATGGATCTAGAAATAAATAACCAAGAGAGGGGGTATAAGGGGTTGTCAATTTAATGGCTTGATAGGTGGATTCGACTGGACTCAAAGGAATTTGTTCGCCATAACAAAGATGATCACTAGGGTTGGGTACTATCCACGGGTCATAAGACGCAAGGGTGTCTTGAACAGAAGTGGAGATTATGTTAATCGAGGCGAAAAATGGATGTGGAACATCGGGTGGTGGAATGGGGAAAGTACCCATCAAAGAGGAATATTTAAGAAGGCCCACACCGACATTCTCATATCTAGGGGGGGGTTTCTCAATAAAAGGTATGTTGCGGGTACGTGCATCTGAGTTAAAGAAGGCCAATTGGTCCACCGTAATCACTTTTCCTTGATGTGGGAAACATATGACATGGAAAAGAGTGGACACAACTACGCGCATGGAATCGATCAAGCTATGGCCAAGTAAAAGGTTGTAATCAAGAGGAGCATCAAATACTTCAACTTCAACGTTGACCATTTTTAACGTAATAGTAAACGAAGGGAGGACACCATAAGGCTTGAATCCGGAGACATTAAAGGCTTTGAGTGTGTTATGTGATTCGGTCAAGGGCAGAGAGTCGATGGCTTTCCAATAGGCAATAGACATGACACACGTCAAGGCATCCTCATCAATGACTGTTCGACAAATTTTCTTTTCAGAGACAATAACTTGTATTTGGAAAGCGAGTTGAGGGGGTAACCTTGGAATGTGATCTTCCAAGTAAAAAATTATCAAATTTGCATTTGTAGGCTCGATTCCACCAATGGCTTTCAACAGTTCCTTTTGTTGTGTAGGAAAACTCTAAAGGACTTCAAGAGCTGACTTTTCTTACGGTGCTTGGGCCAGATCTTCTACAATACTATAGTTTTGGGAAGCATGCGCATGAGGATTGAAAGAAGACTTGTGAACAAAACCCTTCGGGGGAGGGAAAATAATTGTATCTAGACTTGGTCGTTCGAGATGAAGAGAACCATTGGTAGGTGGAGCCGAGAGAGACGGTTTGACCAATGAAGGAGGTATGTCAACAACCTTCTCTTTAGAGGGAGAATAATATTTGGCTTGAGTGGTAAGTGTGACATCATTCTTCATGGAATCACCTGTACACATTAGGACATAGGATGTATTGGAGGAGGAAGGTTGGTCATGAATGACCAATTTGGCCTGTTTTTGAGAAGGAAAGGGTTGTGACAACAAGGTCGGGATAGGCGGTTTCAGGGTCCCTTGAAGGAATTTAGTAACATCGGCTCGTCTCAGACAATCCTTAATGTAGTGATCATCACCACAAATAAGACAAGGTTATCGAGGTTTACGCTTATCCTTATTGTTAATAGGTTGTGGTTTGGTCTTATCAGATTGCGGATTATTTTTATACTCCTTATTCTTACCCTTCCCTTTTTTGGATTTATTCTTTTCGACGGGGGTAGATTGAACAGAGTTCACCTCAGAAATTTTGTCAGCAAGAGGAGTAGGAGATGGAGCATATTGAACATTAGAAGCAACAGACTTGGGGTTGGTGGTAGAAGATTGTGCAGAGTGGGGTTAGGCATGGAAAGTGCCAATCACACCATCAGTCACATGAGAAGCAGCAGGAGTAGTTGAAATAGTAGTAGTAGAAGGATGAGGTGCATCAGGGAAAAAATCATAAAGAGTACCTGTTTGTGAGTAAACGAAGTCAAGGTATCGACTGATCACTTGTTATTCTATGATAACTCCACCCATGGCGATATCATGAGTGATGTGATTCATGAATGATTTCGTGAACCACTCTGCTCGTAACTGATCGGGATGTTCGAGTTTGATGAGACATCGTCATCGTCACCATTCATGGATGTGATTAGAGATATGAGTGGCTTTGGTTTGTTTGAAAGAACTCAAAATTTCGGTCCCCGTTTCGTATTGGATCGGTAACTGGTATTGGGTGAGGAAATCCATGGCAAGGGTGTTGAAGTCAGTGAAGAAACCTTGTGGTAATTCTATATACCACATTATGGAAGAACCTATAAGATTTCATTGAAAAAGACGTAATCGAACAGAGTCATCCATCAAAGAGTTGGATGAACAAAAAAGGTGGCAAGTCATTACATGATTGTTCGGGTCCTCTCCTAGTTTACCATCGAACTTAGGAATGTTAGAAGGTAGTTTGGCCGGTATGGAAGGCCATTTAGGAGAGTGACAGATAGGATCATTAAAAAATCTAGACAAATCAGGGAGGTCCAAGGTGGCTAAGAAGGGTAACTGTCTATTCACGTGGGGGTACTGGTGACTTTGGGAGGAAGTAACATAGGTATACCAGTAGGACCATAAGAATTTTTCATATAATGCGATGATCCGGGAAGATTCGGTTGTTGGTGTGGAGGCATGTAATTCGTAGGGTTGTATTGGGTAGGGCGGTTCCCTTGAACATGGACGTTGGGTCCAGCGTTCAAGCCCCAAATGGAATTGGACGGACCTGGATATGGTTGGCCTATGCTAGGGAGTATGAAAGAGTTCGTTTGAGGTTGTTTCCCCCCAATCGATTGAGGATTATTTTGGATAAGATAGTTCTAATACTGGGCCAAGTCTGTAGGGATGTTTTGTCCAGTGGGTGGGGTAGGTGGGGGTTTCCCTACAATCGGAGGTTGTGTCCCAATTGGGATTTGACCTCCAGGGTGAAAATGTCTGCAAACAAGAATCTAGTAATTAGGTGTTAAAGACTAGATGGTGCCACTAGGAATGGTTCCTTCGATAAGGGGTGGAAAATACCCTCTAGAAAGGGGTCAAGGAAGTGTCAAAATAAAACCAGGAACAAGATCGTTCCCAGAAGGAGTAGAAACACTGGGATTTTCGGATGGGATTTGTGTAGGAATGGGAATAGAAGCATTCAACGCACGATATCTGGGGGGAAGCATCGGGGTGAGTCTAGGTGAAAGCGGTGTGCCAATGCAGGCTTGGCTAGCTACCACATTCCCAGTGTGAAGATTCGTAGTATCTTGGACCATTGTATAATGGGCCATTTGAAGGGGGATATTCAAGATGTGGTCAGTTGGTTGAGCGTCTGAACCAGGGAAATAATAGGTAGTAGTAAAAGGTATCGCATCTAGATTGGATGTTTCAGGCGGCTCAGGTGTGATAGTGATATCAATGCCTGATCCTAAGCCAAATAGATCCCATCTAAATATGCCAGTAGTCCAAAAAGGGTCCTAACCTTTAGGGCCTGTGAAAGGTATGGTTGGTAATCCATAAGACTCAACAACAATGTCTCTAGATGAATTCACTCGAACAATATGTCTCATAGAGTCAAGAGGAAGTTGTAAGCCCTCTAGAGATTCTTATGGAGTGGCAATGTCTTGGACTTCACTCTGTTGAGGAGAGACCTCCAGCGAGTTGGTAGGCAAGGGTTGAGAACCTTCCAGATCTTCTGGGGGTAGTCCTTGCATTCTACGTGAGCGGGGTGGAGGGTCAATGGTGATCGAGTTAAAATTTCTCGAAAGAAATTCTATGGCCAATTTATGGAAACAAACAACACGTGCTAGTAAAATCTAGGAATCAAAGCCAAGAAAACAAGACCTTCCTATTCCAAAGTCACTAGTTAGTGATGAAATCCAACGTCACGACGTCGAGATAAGAAGGGGTTGGGCTAGGATGGAAAAGTTACATTGACGACTTGCTTGACAGACTTACACCTTGGTGCAAGCTCCCACACATAATCGTGGGTATACCCTCCAAGGAGTTCGAGTGAGTCTGTCCAACATCGATTCCACAAACTGTGAAGACTTACCCCTCCACAGTCACCTTGTGTAGGACACTAAGAATATAGGCTACTAAAGTTACCACAAACAACAATGATGCCTGGGGGAACAATCGATAGTCTGATCCACACACAAGGGCAGGATATCTAGCCTGAAATAATCTTGAGAGGCTTCCACTCATCATTGTGGGTATAACTTCAAGAGACCCCCATAATACGTGCAATCTCTACACCGAGATGAACAAAGAAGGGTGAGTAACTCTGTCAATCTCAATGCGACCTCAGGTTTGACCCTTGTGTGAGAAGGGATTCCTAGTACAAAATGATGCAAATGGAATTTGACACTCCCTATCATAAGATACTATTGTGTGTTTTTCACTTTGGAGAGTGTGTCTCACTACCTATTCCAAAGCTCTAGCCTAGATAATGTTGGTGCAACAGAGTCCTAGAAAAAGTTACTAGTTGAATTTTAAAGTTGTGCAATATTATTAAAGGTTGTTGTTATGCAAAAAGGAGATGGAAATGAAACCAATGTTGTGTAAGACTCTGACCCAATAATGCGTAAATAGAAATGAATGATACAAACTTTCGTTCGATGAATTCTATCTACAATAGAGAAAGAGGAGTTTTCTGGAACAATGCAAACTACGATGTATGATCTCTTTTGAAATGTAGTATCAAACAATCACTAACAATGCAAATTCACTATTCATTCTCTTTCAATACTTGAACGCCAATATTTTCTGAATAAATGATTTCTTAAAAGAGAAAGTCTTTAATTTTTTTGTTAGAAACCAAGAAATAGGGATGGAACTAAGAAAAAGTAAGCAACCAATGAAAATAAAATACTCAACAAACACCCAAATCGATCTTTCAATGAATATAAAAATATCAAACTGACAAGAAAAGTCTCTTCAAATGCACATGGACAAAAAATTTCCAAGCACAAAGAAATTGAAAAGGACAACTAATCCCAAATTTTATTCCAATCAAAGGCTCTCGACCAAACAAGCACTCAGATTTCATAATCATACCCTTCTTGAGAAGAGATCAAGAGGTAAAAACTGGGAAAAAATGATTAAGAAGAGTTTTCAATCTTCAAAAACTAAGCAACCGCAAGATTTGAAGTCAAGAAACAATCAATCAATGGCAAAATAAGTTCTTCCCAGATAAACAAACAAATCTGGGCATTAAAAGACACAAGAAGACCTAATCCAAAACTTTTACAAATGAGTTCACAGCCTGGTAGTGGGGTACAGTGCGAGACTTAGAGATTCTCGTAGTCTAGACATAGGCAGGGTGCGAGAAGGTGGCACTTAACTGAAAAGTAGGGTGCAAACCTCAATGATTCTCGCAGGCCACAAAGAAGTACAGTGCAAGAAGGTTTGTAATCAAGCAAAATTTGGAAAAAGACAAAATGTTTGAGTGAACTTCTAGGTGCAAAGAGTCTATAAGGGTCTCCTATAGACTCAGAGACTGGTTGACAATGAAAAAAGGTAGGTTAAAAGCAAATGGCCAAGACAAAACCACAAAATGGCTTGTATCCCCAGTGGAGTCGCCAATTTTGTTATCGGATAAATAGGTATATGCAGACATTAACAGATCTCCCTGGATCCACCTAGATCTAGAACAAAACAAGACAGGACATGACACTTCCCCTAGGTTACAATCATTGGATTTATCATTAAGGAAGGAATAAATGACATACCTTTGAGTATCGCTTCCTTATGTCTCTATTGTCCCTCCTTCTCTTTGATAGTCTTGAGATATCGAATCTGCAATGACACAAATTGACCAAGGTGAAAGCAACAATAATATATTCAATGAAGACCTAAACATGTGATCAAGGAGTCATGTAATAAAATAAGAGTGATTTTATGGGAAAGGGACATGCCATTGTATTTATATTAAATGAAAGTATAAGATACAACTAGATCGCCTTGATGTCGCAAGCTTCCTTTCGGTGGTCCTTCGTTCTAACACACACACTTTCTCCACACTTGCATGAAGAAGATTCATTGTGGCTTGATGGACAAATGGAGACCTCAAGAATCAATGCAAACATGATTTCTCACACAATTCTAAATCAATTCTTTCATAAATTCTTTATTCAATCTTGCTTAACCTTTTCCTTGAGAAACCTTTCATTATATAGGAGAAGGAGAGATGGTTAAAGGGATGAGTATGATCTCACTAAATCTGAGAAGTCAGTAGGATTCCAATGAATGCCAACTCATTTTCTAGAAGATCCCCTTCTAGAACCTTCGTAACCTCTTCTCTTTTCCAAGCCTTGAAACAGGTTTGCACCCTACCTATAGAGCATATTGCGAACATCTCGCACTCCAAGTATAGGGTTTCCTATGAGAATTAAAGATTTTTGCACCCTATAATACATGCATCCTGCGAACTCATCTTAAAAATATGCTTTGTAGAAGAAGACAACAGTCACTTTTCTCAGGCAAAAAGTCCTGATGAGAGTCTGAACAAAGAACTGTACAGACATCATCAGAGTGACCAAAATAATGTGTAACAGGGGCCCCACCAGCAGTCTGGTGATTGTTCTTATGTTTATTTATGCATTTCGTAATATAAATTGCTCTTTCTTACTTCTTGTATGTACATGTTTTTATTTCATTAATTAGTTTGTTGTAGCTCACTGTTTTACTTCTCTTTTGCAGGTTAGATGATGATATGTGATAGTATGTGTTTATTTGATAGACTAGGAATAGGCTTGCAAGTCTCTTTACTAATTCCGTGTGAAATTAAAAGGTCTCTATCTCTTTACTAACCCTCATATGTAGTTAAATGTTAAATCTTGCTTTCTTTTACAATTTTACAGTCAAGTTTAGAATAGATTTTTAATTAGAACAGAACATAGTTTTAATTTGGGTTTTCTTTGATAGGGATGTTGATGGATAGATAGATTTAATTCGCGTTCTTAGTTTTCTTACTTCAATTTTAGATAGATTTCATTTTCTTCGTTATTGGTTAATGTAATTGTCAATTTTGATATCATAGTTTAATTTATGTTTTTAATTCATCATACATGAATGATTAGAATAGATGTAGCATAGTTTTCCTTTACGCAACTTCCTTTCCTAGATTAAAATGAAATTAAATCTCGTTATGTTGTTGATGGTTTATACAAGAATATGCAGGGTATTTAACATCACTTTTATCATGGCTAAGTTTTCATTGGACTATTTACTTCACACCTTTCATTTTTTTATTGAAATTAGTATTGAGTTTATACCGTTGGAATTTTCCTTTGTTGTCAAGTGTCATTGAGATATCATCCGTCACCACCAAAGGCATTCACACAACCACCAACATTACATTTCAGTGTTTCATAGAGTAAAGCTAGTTTCTTGCTTTCGTAGATTAGAAGAGATAGTTTCTTGTTTTCATAAGTTTAGTTGGTAGTCTTTCTTGCTGTCAATATAATAGATTTCCTTTCATGCATTGCATTGAGCATTTAGATTTCTTTTTACGCATTAGAAATAGTTTTACATTAGGCATTTAGTTTACTTGCCTCTTAGGCTAGATAGTTGTTCAATGAGAAGTCTTTTCTTACCTATCCCTTTGTTTTAGTAGGATAGATAGTTGTCTTTTCTTACTTTTCCTTTGCTTTAGTAGGTTAGTTAGGTGTCTTTGCTTACTTGTCTATTTGCTTTAATAGGTTAGATAGGTGCTTTTTCTTACTTACTTATTTATTTTTCTTTCATAGGGTAGTTTCTCATTGAATGTAGGTTGGCAAGTTAAAATTAGTTTTATTTCATCATTTGCTTAGTATGCTTAGTAGTTTACCTTTTCTTATTGGCATGAACTAGTTTTCTTACATAGGGTTTTACTTTCTTTCTTAGGAACTATCCATCAATCCTTGGCCCAAAAGTACTTAGGTTACCTAGTTTCAAGTTGCTTAGTAGGGTTTTCTCATTAGATAGGTTTGCTTGAGTAGATTAGCCTTAGATAGTTTCTTTCCTTAGTTAGACTATACTCTTACCAACCTTTTACCTTTGGCATATATTTTTCTACAACTCTAAGTTTACTTACCCCGGGTTGACAATTTAATTGAGGGTAGTTTAGTGTCTTTTTTAGTACATATAAATCACCTAACATTTTGGCATCATTGTTAGGGAGTTTTCTTAAGGTAAGAAGTAATTAGGAATCAGATCATCCTTAGACATTATCATTAGTTTGGTGGCGGGGGAACTTTAAGACGAAAGGTAAGAACCTGTGCATCTGCTATAACAGTTTCCCCATAACCCAATAGTAGTTTTTCTTTTTGTTTTCTTTCATGAATAGACCTAGGAATCAAATGGTAGTTTTCTTTTTGTTGTTGCTTTATTTCATGAATAGGCCTAGAGACCCACAGGGAAGATACATTAACTCAAAATTATACCTTTCAACCAAGGTTCCTTTCGATCTCTTTGGGGGAAGGAACGTTCCGCTTATAAAATCTGTTGATTAAGGTCGATTGTCATTGATGTCAACCCTTGAAGAAAGACCCGTAGCACAAAGGTTTCAGTAATGAACCCAATAGTGTTTGATGTAAATATGACTCATTATTTTTTTTGTCATGGTTTATAAGAAGTAAATATGGATGAACTCCAAAATGGTCCCCTTATGGTGAAAGCCCTCACGGGAAGACGCTTTGTGGAGTAAGAGAACCCATGCTTAATTGTGGAATAATGAAATGAAGGAAAGTTAATTTGTTAGGAAAAATATTCTATATGGATAGTTCTTGTCATGTCATTTCTGGTGGTATGTGGAACGTCACATAATTCCTCATGGTTAGAGAGTTATGTCCATGAGAAGTTAGAGACCCCAAGTTTGGGTAATGGACCCAAGTTTGTTTGATGGCTAACGGTATGAGTTATGATATATTTTCAGATAATACTATTCTATATGGATAGTACATGTCATTCCATTTCTGGTGGTATGTA
>JZKD02S0032157.1:318568-330272 GCA_000966675.3 Picea glauca
TTCCTCAATCACCATCACCTGCCATATCACACTCTAAATGATCCATTGGCCATTTATTACTGGATAACCTATCCATTAACCAACTGACCTGTCTCCCGCGCCCAACAGACACCCGTTTACTCAAAACTACCCTCACCCTGCTTTCTTTCACCATTTACCCGCTCATCGCACTAGAGAATGTTTACCCCGTTTTCTCCATTTTTTCAGTCACCCCCACCTACAGTCATCCCCTCTAACATTGTTTTTTGCAGGTACCATTGCAGTGATGGTGCCAAAGTCAAAACGAGCAGAAGGAGAGGAGAATCCGTTTCTTCTGCCTCCTGTCGACCTCGAAAGGATACCACTGGCCAACAAAGATTATTTAATCATAGATACTATGTGCGATTTCGATTTTGCAGACCTCCAGTCATGGCTCAAAGAAGTTTTCCTAGACTAGAGTGACGAAATTGGACTCTGGGAGTCCAATCTACCCCTGTATCTCTTTCCTCAGATTCACTATTTTCCAGAGTTTGCCCTCAAATGCCAAGCCCACTACATTCCCTATCAAACAACCGTCATTTTATTGTTTGGAGAAATTATGTTCCTCATCACACCTGAAACCATCGACCAAATGATGAAAATACCTCGAGCTGACTCCACATCACCTTTTAACCTAGAAATTCTCACAGAATTATACCAGAAAATGACCTTCCCCCAAGAGCTCAAATATTTGAGGTTTTCCTCCCACCATCCGCTCAATTTCCCTTCACAAATCCACCTTATCCTTCTTCCATGATTTCAACCAAAGGAAACCAGATCATCTCGTCCTTATGCACCTTGTTGGGATACTATTCATATCAGTGGGTAGATGAACCCATTCTGGGATTTTTATCCATTTTCTCCACTGATGAAAATCCCACTACCCAGTTCAACTTCAACACATTCTTGGCGAACAATATTCACGAGCAGTTCATCAATTTCTCCACGGAAGGCATGTTCCATCATTCTTCCATACTGGCGTACTTGTTCATTTTCTTCCAAGCAGACAAATTTGCTTTTTCCATGCAGAAGATGGATGGAGATGGTAGACACCAGACAATGACCACATGGACCTCCTTGCTCAAGCATAACTCCACAGAATTCAGTTTCAAGGAGTTCATCGATCAATTCTACCACCCAGTGGTAAGTATGTTTAGCGGCAGGTTCGAGCCTAGGATAAATGATGAAGTTCAGAGGATCGTGCATCTCTCGGATCACACAAAGAAAGGTGATTGGTATTTATACCAAAATCACACTAAGATCAGAGTATATGGGTGCGAGTTGGCACCGTATAAGCTGCCCAAATACCTTCCTGTCATATTTTTTTCCCTAGAGTACATAAGGCAGATGATAAACTCTGATGATATTCACTTCGTGTCACTAAAGAAAAAGCAACAACTCGGAATCAAAGGGAAGATTGGCTCTTTCATTTGCAATAATCATGGTGTTGGAGAAGAGGCAGACAGACTGCTAAAGGAAATGAAGTTCTTCGTGATTTTCCCATGGAATTACGATCCATGTGGGATTATCTCTGAGATGAGGGTGAAAAACAAGAACATCCCATATGTCCATGAATCTAGGCCTGAAGTCGAGAAATTTGCAAACTAGACAGTATGGGAACCTAACACTTTGGTCGAAGCAGAACAGAAGGATCCCCCTACCACTGTATCACAAACAACCACCCCACAGGTTCCGAAAGAGAAAAGGTCTAGGCAAGATTTGTCTCCACCTGTCACTGAAGTGTCGTCAGAAGAATTCTAGTTGCATAACAAGAGGTCTAAAACCATTTCAGCTCTTGACCTGACTGGGGAAAAAGAAGTCCCATCTACTACAGTGACCAAGGTTGATAGGCCACCCCTCAGTGCAAGCCTCTAGCATATCATAACCTCAACATTGTTGAATAAATCTACAGATACTCCATCAACCACCCAGCCAGGCAAGGTAGGACCGAAGCTAAGCATCTTTAAAAAATATGATCTGATCAAGAAAAGGAACTAGACCCTGACCAACAACACTTGCGCCTACTTCTGGAAGTAGACGTCGACTGCACAACATAGGCTGTTATTGAATTTTGACACTGAGAAGGGCAGAATGCATATGACATTCCTCCAAGCACAGGTGTCAGATCCAAAGGTAATCATTGATTACAAAAGGGCCACCTTTGAATTCCAAACTAAGGATGTGCATCCGACCAATCAGATGGATCTACACAAGCAAACAGGAGAGATGGTTTTCTGTACATTAGCACATGCTTCCACAACTGTGTCCAAATTGCAAGTGTCCCTGAACAACGTCCAAACACAGTTGAAGTTGGAAAATATATCATCCTTTTCCAAGGACAACAGGATCAAGACTTTGGAGGAATTAGTCCTCAAGATCGGTTACGATCCTTTGAACGTGAAAGTAGCTGAGGAGATGATTAAGAAGAAAAATGATGACATAGCCTCCTTAAGGAAACAACTGAAACTGCCTCTAACAAAGGATTTGTAGGCGAAGGAGATAGCAGAGATAGAAGGAGAAAAAGATGAAATGCTCAAGCTACTCATGGAGAAGAATTCACAACTAAAGCAAATGGAAGTTGAGATGGAGAAGCTAGTAAAAGACAAAGAACAATTGAATCCAATGGAAGTCATTCCATTGAGTTCCATTCCAGTTTCGGGAGTGAGCACAACGTCAGTAACATAAGTCCCATCCGCGATTCCACTGACATCCCTGGAAAAGACAACTTAATTGGCTAAGTCTATGGAAAATATGAACCTGCAGGAAACAGAGATTAGCAGGCTCAAAAAGGAGATTGAGAACCTTCAGGAACTCAAATCTTCCTTTTAGACCAACCTCTCCAAGGAAAAGCAGGTGACAGACCAGCTCAAACAAGAGTTACAACAGCTCCGAAAGCAAACAATGGCAGGTAAAACTTTGGCCAAGGTTAAAGAAAGTGTGTGGACAGACATCACCAAGTCTATGAATGAGATATGGCCCATGATACAGTTCATGTTTGAGTAGAATGAATTGGTGCAGAGAAGCAAACATGCCATTGAGAAGATCATATCAGAATTGGGAGAGATTCCAACACAGGCTAATGAAATCATCAAGTTCCTAAATTCTAAGACCAAGGAGGAGCTGGAAGAGATGAAAATTGAAGATAGAATAGAGACCATCCTTGAGGTCAAGAGAGTTTTGACCAAGAGAGGATTAATGCTTCAGCTGGAAGAAAAGGTTCAGGCCATGGACCTAGGGGTACAAAGGTTTTTTAGTAAGATTGAGGCTCTACAGAAAAAAGGTCTTCCTGGTCTGAAAGTAATCAATGATAAATTGATGACACTCCCAGACTACAAAAAGAGACTGACCGATGTGGCTAAGGACAGTTCAAAGTTTTCAAGAATTTAAGGTAGCATCACTGGCAAGGCGTTTCTAGATGCACTTCAGTGGGACATCAATATTCAGCATGAAATTCGATACATCTTCGTCACCAAACCTACCTTCACCAAGTACACAGAAATGGATGAAGTTTATCGAAGGCTACTCAAAGTCAACATGCCCAGTCATATTCGATGGGAAGAACTCGGTGATCTATTCAAGTAGCTGATGAGCTGTCCCAGCCCAATCATTTTTCCATTCAGATGAGGTCATACAAAGGCCTCACCAATGGTCCACCCAGAAAACAGCATGCAGTTGTGACACATCATCAAGCAGTTCCTAGATTTATGAAATTTGTTATGTTAGTTAGGCTAAAAATAGATTTGGCACGTCCTGGTCATTGATGACAGGATCGTTTGTAATTTTGAGTTATAAATACTTCATCTTTCGAAGTATTGAGGGTTTTTGATCTTCACGCCCTAAAGCTATCAGACTGTAATATTTATGAAGAGATCTTCCATTAATACAAAGAGGCATTTTACAGGATTCTTGCGTGTATTCACTGGTGATGTTATTCTATCTAAGTTAAATGTTATTTTCTCTTTGTTATCACACTGTTTTCTAAATCTAATCTTTGGAAGTAACGAATGTTGTCGGATTTATCTTGTATACCCTGTTTCAGACTTAAAAGATTTTAGTGTTTTATCTTCTCATTTTACAATAAAGAAATTCTTAGCTGCTTCTTTGTTGTGATTTTCCTTCTTATCTTTTCTGCTATACCTGATTCATGCTATTGAAGAATCCAGTGATTATATTATCTCGCCTTGAGAAATGATCCTTTGTTTTTCTAGTTCGGATTTCATCTTTACGACACAGACCCCATAGCCCAATGGATGTGTAAACTATCTCAACCAACTCGAAAAACACTATGACAACAAAACCGACTTATTTATTTATCTAGCCTAATATTTAAAAATTTGAAACATATCTAAATCATATAGAGAGATCCCTCTATGAAGTTGAAGCGCTATATCCCAGCTTCAAAAGCGGTTGGATAAAGTTACCTCTCGTAGATTTCTTCTTCTGAACAACCTCTAGGAAAATTACAGAGCTCTAACATAGTGGCGACTCCACTGGGGAAACAACAGAACTAAAAATTTATAGTTTCACGTTTTCTTTTCCTTAGAAGAAAAGCTTGTTCCTAAATATTGCAAATTTGAGAAGAAAGTAATGTTTAGAGGTTGATTAAAATTTGTACATATTATTTTCAGACTCTTAAAACTAAAAAGTATATATATAAAAATAAAAAAAAAGAAATCTAGCTCCCAAGAAAGTTTATACTCGATCTCATCCAGACCCAGAACCTACGATAATAACAAATAACCCAGAACAGTTGCTCAGGAAAAAGATCGTTGTTGAAGGTTCAGTAAGTCACGCTCCCTTTCATAAGTCCCTTTCCTTTTTAGGGAAGCTTGTTACCTTTCAAAACCCTGACTTTGACACCCTCTCTGAATGAAGCTTGGTTAGAACAAGATCCGAGAGTTTTGTGACTGAAATCATTTTTGACCCAACCATTTTGCAACCCTGGACTCCTGAAGTTCTATCTCCCTCTGCTAAACTAGAAACCACTCCCTCAGTGCTAGCCAGTCCCTCCTCATCCTCTTCCTCAGTTGCTACCTCGCCTATCATCTAGTTTGTTATCCCACATCCTCCACCCATCATGGCAGCTAGATATGCTCCCTTGGTGTTGGTCGTGCCTCTTCATGCCATGCCTAAGGACTATCAAATGAGACTCCCACAGTTCGATGGAACAGGACCTTTGAATTCCCAACAAAATGTTGATAAAATGAATGATTATTTTGACCTGGACAAAGTAGATGAGGCTGACGTTCAAATGAGATTGTTTGCCCAAAGTTTGACAGGTGACGTTAAGAAATGGTATAAAGGTTTACATGTCGCCTCAGTCCTTGAACTTACCGCATTTCAAAGGATTTTTCTAGACAGATGGGAGGTGAAGAAAAACCCTCTCCAAATTTTGTCAGAATACAAAAATATTAGAAGAAATCAAGGTGAGACGGTACAAGATTACTGCACTTGTTTCAATAACTTGTACAATGCAATCCCAACCGAAATCAAGCCTCCATAGGGTTTGGCATTGATAAAATTCCCTAATGGTTTTGATGCTAATATGTCATACCAACTAAGGGAAATAAATTCTACCACCCTGGAAGACATGCAGAAGAGCGCAATAAGTGTGGAGGCCAATTTGTTGGAAAAAAGGGCATGACAGAGGTCAGAAAGGAGAGTTACAATTAAAGAGGAACCTTCTATGTCAACCTCCAACTCCAAATTGGATTCCTTGGCCAGAGTAATGGAAAGAATGATGGAAATACTTACGATATCAGAAAGAAATCCTCCAAGAGAAAACCCACTAGCCCCTCAAGTTCGGAATTCTAAATTCAAGAGAAACCCTCCTCAAATCAGACAGAGAGATCCTAGGGATCAAAGAGAGCAAAGAGGTCCGGATCAATAGATCAGACCTCACCTATAAGAAAATTATGCTGATGAAGGAGAGGAAGTGATTGAGGAACTAGAGGATACTCACATAAATCTCATGGGCATTCACGATGACGAAGCTATTTTTCTTACCCAAGAAGAGCAAGAACTTTTTCTTCTCAATCAAACAAAAGTAAGTGAAGAAGATGAAGATGTAAAACAATAGGCATTCGAAAATTCCATTTTGGAGGTACACCGACAGTACAATATACGAAGTAAAAAGGCTGAAGGAAGTTCCCCAAAAAAGATGGTTGAAACAAAGAAAGTGGTCGAAACCAAAAAATCCTTTGAGCCATATGCTGAGAAGATTCATGAGAAGAGTAATGCCGAAGTTCCAACAAAAAGAAACCTTTCTATTTTGAAAAGATCACCGCAGCCTGAAGATTCATCAATGAATCAACCAAGTACTTCTAGCCAGAAGAATGTGGTAGACAAACTAGAATTGATGACCCAAAGCAGAGACCCTACACCTTTCAGCCTCGAAGGGGAATTAGCCGAAGTAAAAATTCCCATTCCACTTTCTGAGTTGATGAACAAAGACGCTTATCATTCACAAGTGATTAAAGCACTGACCATTGAACCTGATATAGGTACGAAGGCCTTAACCATTGGATCAACAAATCATTCAGACATTGTGAACCTTACAGATGATCAACCTGAACTTATTTTCAGACCTGAAGTAGATGGCCAAGCCGATAATGGTGTTGTTGCTCCTTTTTACATCATTCTAAATATACATGACCTGATCTTTCATAATGCTATGCTAGACTCAGGTGCTTCCCATAATCTGATGCCTAAAGCAGTGACAGAAAAACTGGGACTATAGGTCACTAGACCTTACAAGGATTTACACTCATTTAACTCCAATAAAGTTAGATGTATTGGTTTGATCAAGGACCTGTGTATCACCCTGGTTCAGATTCCTGCAAAGAGCATGGTCATGGATGTAGTAGTTGCAGACATTCCACTGAAGTATGGAATGTTGCTATCTTGGTCTTGGGGGGCTAAGTTGAGAGGTACCCTGCAACTGGATATATCGTATGCCACTATCCCAGTTTTTGGGCAACAAAGAAGGCTATACAGAGAAACATTGATAAAATACATGGTTAGTAGCTAAGAAAAACCGCACAACTATCCTCTTTACTCCACACATTCTGACTTGGATTCTTTCATCCTTTATAACGATGGTGACACGGAAGAGCAAAACACTCAGCTGGGAGAAGATACATCTGGTCCGGACGAAGGGCAAGAAATCATTGAGGTAGAAAGAAAGGAAAACATGATAACTGAAGAATTACCGGAAGATTTCTGGAGCATGGATTTTGATGGAGTGGTAAGCAAAGAAGGAGCCAGAGTAGGAGTTTGGCTCGACAATCATAGAACCAGGTATTCAGAAAATCATTCTTACAAATTAAATTTCCAATGCACTAACAATATCGTCAAGTATGAAGCCTTGATGCTCGGTCTGAAACTTTTAAAAAGAGTTGGTGCCAAACAGAATATGGTAAGAGGTGATTCTGAGTTAATAATCAAGCAAATTAAAGGTGAGTATGCTGTGAAACATCCCCGTCTTAGAGATTATAGGAATGTTGTTCTTGATGCCCTTAGATGTTTCACTAAAGTTGATTTGTAGCTAATGCCTAGGGGGAAAAACATTTTGGTAGACGGATTGGCTACGTCAGCAGCCACATGTAAGATTCCTTTTCGCTCGACTCACCCATAAACAGTAGAGGTGAAGTGTAGACCAACTGTTCTCGACAATATTAGGTACTGGCAAGTGTTTGGTAATGATGATCAAATCGAAGACTTTCTGCAGTGTAAAAATGATTTTGAATGTACCAATATAGATATGATTTTGAAAATAATAGTGTAAATAGCGTAGATTCAGGAGAATTAGGCGATGATGAGATGGAGACTGATATTCTACATTTGAAAAGTAATGTTTTACCTAGGGGTCTAGTTCCTTTAGAGGACTTTTTTGATTTTAACGATGTAGCCAAAAAACCGAAAATTGAAGCCAGTGGACAAGAAGTAGAAGATTGTAATATAGGGACAGAAGAGAAACCCAGGATGGTCAAATTGTCCAAATCACTACCCCCTAAGAAAAAACTCAAATACATTGAGATGTTCAAAGAATATTCAGATGTATTTGCCTGGGGTTATGAGGATTTGAAAGCTTATGATACCAGCATCATACAACACAGGATTCCAATAAAAGAAGAGCAAAAACCGTTCAGATAGAAACTTAGGAGAATCAATCCCAAGTTACTCCCCTTGATATAAAAGGAGATCAAAAAAATGTACGATGCCAAAATCATAGTCCCGTTACATTTTTCCAAATGGTTCTTGAATTTGGTCCCAACACGTAAGAAATTTGGAGAAATCAGGCTTTGCATTGATTTCCGAAATCTGAATAAGGTCTCCCTGAAGGACAATTACCCCTTGCCAAAAATGGACCACATACTACAAAGGGTAGTTGGATCCAGTCGAATCTCTTTGCTGGATGGGTTCTAGGGTTATAATCAGGTCCTCGTTCACCCAGAAGACCAAGACAAAACCGCTTTCACCACACCATGGGGCACTTTCATGTATGAAAATGCCTTTCAGTTTGATGAACGCTGGAGCTACTTTTCAGAGAGCGATGGACATCGCCTTTGTGGAAGAGTTAGGTAAATTTATCGTCATCTATCTGGATGATATAACTATGTTTTCCCAATCTGATGACGAGCACCTGAGGCATCTCAGACGAGTCTTTGAGAAATGCAGGAGGTTTGGGATTTCTTTAAATCCTAAGAAAAGCCTTTTCAAACTAGAGGAAGGCAAACTTCTAGGGCACATAATCTCCAAGGACGGAATCAAAATAGACCCCAGTAGAATCTAGGCCATACAAAAATTAGAACACCCATGAAACATCAAAGAATTACAGTCTTTTATCGGAAAAATAAATTTTCTGCGAAGATTCATACCCAATCTGGTAGAGCTCCTCAGAAACATTACAAATATGTTCATAAAGGATGTAAAAATAAAATGGGACACTGAGTCTAGGAAGTCTTTCGAACAAGTCAAACGATCACTCACACAGGCCCCCGTCTTGATCAGTTCTGATTTTACCAAGGATTTCTATCTTTTTTCTTTCTCTTCCGAACATACCATCACAGCGGTATTACTACAGAAGAATAGCGAAGGGTATGAACATCCCATATCCTTCTTCAGTAAAGCATTAAGAGATGCTTCTTTGAATTACAAGATAATGGAGAAACAAGCTTTTGCCTTGGTAAAAGCCATAAAATATTTTAGAGTCTACATTCTCCATTCCCACACCATTACATATGTTTTGAATGCAGTAGTAAAAGGAATTTTGACCCAGGACAATCTAGATGGAAGAAGAGGAAAATGGATTGTTGTCATTTTAGAATATGACATAAAGATTAAGCCTATGAAACTAATTAAAGGTCAAGGTCTAGAAAAATTAATGGTCGAATCAAACTTCCATTCTCTTGACATTAATTTCTTAGTTGCAGTAGATGAATAGGGCGAGACGACGACTCCAAGCGTGAGAGAGGTATTTCTCAACTCTCCATGGTACACATACCTAATATTTGTTTTGCATAATTTACAAGCTCCCCCTAGTTTGACTAAGACTAAAGCTAGGTTTTTGAAGTTGAAAGCACTAAAATTTTGCATTCTAGAAGGCAATCTATATTGGAAAGATCCTGGAGGTATTCTGTTAAATTGTTTATTGAAAGATGAAGCTGACAAAGTGTTACAAGAATTTCATGCAGGAGAATGTGGTGGCCATCTGAATTGGAAGGTCACAGCCAACAAAATCCTTAGAGGTGGATTCTATTGGCCCACCCTATTCACTGATGTACATCATAAAGTGACTTCATGTCATCAATGTTAGCTATTTGAAGGCAAAAGGAAACTCCTTCCTCTACCCCTAAAAACGATCTCAGTTGAAGCCCCTTTCTAGCAATGGGGATTGGATTTCATTGGAGAAATACACCCCCCTTCTTCAGGCTAGAACAGGTGGATTCTAACTGCCATAGATTATTTTACAAAATGGATTGAAGTTGTACCAAGCAGGCAAGCCAGTGATTCAATTATTATCAAATTCCTTGAAAATAATATCTTGTCTCGCTTTGGATGTCCTAGAAAGATTATAACTGATAATGCAACTTATTTTCGATCAAAGAAATTCATAGATTTCTGCAACTAGTATCACATTGGTTTGGGACATTCCACAGCTTACTACCCCCAGGGGAATGGGATGGTAGAATCTTCAAACAAAACCCTGGTAAACATCATCAAGAAGACGTTGTAGGAAAAAAAGAAGTCATGGCATAACAAGTTGGTGTTCGCATTATGGGCTGACAGACTGACCACCAAAAGGTCAATCGGTATGTCACCATATCAACTAGTCTATGGCACAGAAGCAATTTTCCCCACTTCCTTAGGAGTCCCTTTCATGAAATTTCTTCAAGACATACAAGCCAAGCCAAATGAATCACAAAGAAGGATCAATCAGATAATCCATTTGCAGCAGTCTAGGGAAGAAGTATTCAACAAGACTCAGGTAGTCCAAGAAAGAATCAAGAAGATTTTTGACAAAAGAACCAAGGAAGATGATTTTGAACTAGGAGATTTGGTGCTGAGATGGGACGCCAAAAATGAAGACAAGGGATGGAAAATTTGATATTCTATGGAAGGGACCATTCATGATTCAAGCATTCAGAGGAAACAACACTTTCTTTCTAAACAATGGTGATGGGACAGATCTGCCAGGAGGACCGGTAAATGGAAGAATGTTGAAGCATTATTTGTCGTCTCAGCA
Organism: Picea glauca; assembly: GCA_000966675.3. Classification (NCBI taxonomy): domain Eukaryota; kingdom Viridiplantae; phylum Streptophyta; class Pinopsida; order Pinales; family Pinaceae; genus Picea; species Picea glauca. The sequence continues at coordinate 329,334 of JZKD02S0032157.1, forward strand.
GAGACTCGATGTTGCACTCTCCATTGTACATACCATCTTTATTTTTCACCTGCATTTTCTGAGTGAACAAATTTAGTCAGTTGGTTGAAGCCCGAAGAGAAAGCCCTAAGCCGCTGACCACTATTCTTCCATTTTTTGAGAATAAAACCAATCAAACGATAAAGGCAATTAGGGAGGAATTTTCAGAGAATCAAGAACCAAGATTCTTGGCACTTCACAAGGAAAGTACCATCCCCAGGTGGAGCCACTGTTATCACCCTATAAGCTATAGGATCAACTGATGACTGGAATATTATCTATCTCTAGTGTTTTTGTTGACAAATGATTTTTCATTCTGCAAATAATTTGAAAAGAAAAGAAAAAAGAAAAGAAAAAAAGAAAAGAAAAAAAGAAAAGAAAAAAGAAAGAAAAAGAAAAGAGGGCATAAAAGAATTTCAATAAAATCCCCATGCAATAATAGTAACTTGGTCCATACCTTTCAAGCATGGCCAGGTTCTTTTTAAATTGATGTTGATAGGATTAGTGAATAAGCTTGACTAAACTGTTCAATCTTAGCCAAGCGATCTAGGGTAGATTAGTGAATAAATCTGGCCAAACTGTCTAATCTTGGTCAGATAGCCCCAGGGTAGAGTAAATTCTTAACCCAACAGTCTAATATGGGTTAATTGTCATAGGAAACTAGGTTAGAATATAGGCTAGTGTCTTTACTTCAATAAAACCAGCTTGATGATCAATGTTACACCATGATTTGGATACCTAAAAGGTTGTTGGACTAACCCCTTTGTGGTGTAGACATGAAAATACTTGGGAAAAAACCCGTGAAATGCACTTATCCTAAGTTTATCAGTGCATGTATTTTTTGTGCCCTCGCTTATGCTCCATTTGTATATCAATGGTCCGAATGATTGCACCCAGATCTACGGTGAATAGTTCTTTCTG
>JZKD02S0032157.1:352469-367735 GCA_000966675.3 Picea glauca
AGGATCTTCCTCTAGATGCTTCTCTTAATAGACATATTTAGTATAAATAAGGGGTGAGGGTATGAGAACCCTAGCTTGGAGATTATTGTAACAGAGCGTTGCTCGACTGGAGGTTTCCCCCTCGAAGAGGCCTATGAACATTGCTTTCTGAATCAAAGTGCTTTTTCTATTGCTATTTCGTATATCATTTATGTGTTTTGTGAAGATTATGCTGGATATTTTAACGTTATTCTGCCATTTCTAGCATTTTATTTATGTTCTACATATGTTATATAACTGGTATATTGCACCCCCCCTCACACATAAATCTTTGAAAACCCAATGAAATGATTTATGGGCCCCTCCCATGAGTATTTCTCCCCTCCTAGCGTACCACCTCACCCTCACTTGGTCCCATGCTCCAGTCATCCTTTCAACTCATCAATCCATGACTAAAACCCTAGGTGGTGCACCCCTCTCATTGAGATTCTCTCATGTGGATGGGTTGCAACACTTGGCATGCATCCAAGAGGGGTCTTTTTGCATCTTTGGGTATAAATACAACCCCTTACCCCCTCATTTCTTCACCAATCCTTGAGCTAGTGTTACTCTACTGAAATTTCGCCCCACTCTCTTGCTCTTGCCATTTTGCATTTCACTTCATTTGCTCTTGATATTTTTGGAGCAACTTGTTGCTGCAAAACTTTCACATTGGATTAATAAATGTTTGGAGGATTTTGGATCACCAAGAGTATTCTAGTTGCATTCTTACATATGAGGTGACTTTGTGGTGTTCAAGTTTGTTGTGTAGTGTTGAGTAGATCTTTGGTAAAGTAGTTTACTAGAGTAGATTAACAAAGAGTATTCTTGTTTGTTTATACTTGTTGGATAGCTAGGGATTTGAAGTATTTCATATTGTTAGTCTATTCAAGCTTGTTATCTACTTCCATGCTTCACAAGTTGTCTTGAGCTTTGCAGGTTTGCTTCAAAGGATTTTTGGGAAAGCATCAAGAAGGAGTCTTCCTTCAAAGCCTTCTCAATCTCCTAGCTTACTTAGTCCTATATTTCTGCACTCATTTCATTTACATTTCAGCTTAATAACCATGTTAGGTTAGGTCATATAATTTAAATTTTACTTGGAGATTTTTATGTGAAAAATTTTTGTGTAAAAACCAGAAATTTTTCTTAACTTTGTTGTGTTGTACAAAATTTCCAGCAATCATTTGCTCGCTAGTTTTTGTAGGTTCTTACCAGAAACAAGGGGATATTCTATTGAAATTCACCCACACAACACATCAAAATATCAACCTTTGAGTGGGTAACAAATATCTCTTTTCTCTCACTCATTTCTAGTATTGTAACAAGCCCTCGGGAAGTTCCCTTGAGGCTTGCATTCTATTGTTGTATTTCAGCCTTTGTATTTCATTTTTTGTAATTAGTTAGTGCCTACACCTTGGGAGAGTGATTGTCTCAACCAATCCCCCAAAATCGTTGGGCTAGGACGTAGATTTATTTTAGCACTCTTTCATTTCTTTCCCCACTTGTCATTAGGACAAGGTTGTGTGGCTAGGGCTACAATAATAATTGTTTATATTTTCTTTCCAACCCTATTTGGCACAACATTGGTAGGCTTGCCTCCACCTTGTACCATTGTTAGTGGTTTTCTGCAATCTGTTTCAAGTTTTGCATAATAAATTGCCTACACCTTGGGAGAGTAATCCCCAAAATCGTATAGCTAGGATGGTAACATGTGTTGATGCTTATGATTGTTTACATGGGTAAAATATTCTAGGATAGATATCTCACTTGTGTTCATATTAGTTTAAGCCTTTGAGGCATAGTTTCTTTTACTTGCTTTAAGTCTGTCACATCTTTCTCCATAGTAACATCTCTAAATGAAATATACATGTGGGTGGATAATGATGTCTTAAAGTAGTTTCTTACATTTTGGCAAGCATCTTCTCTTTCAAGTTTTACTTAAGTTTGCAAGCACTCTTGGGCATTACATGGTTTTGGAATACACATGTTCTTTAAACAAGCTTCTATCTTTACCTAGCACGTTTCTCTCATGCAATAAACACATAGCTAAGTAGTGATAATCTTATATTTTGTTGCAATTATTGGCAACTTGTTCTTGCCTTTTCCATAACACCTTTTTTCATATATCTTGCACATGTTATAGGTTATCAAATGATGTTGTGAATGTCTCTATTTTCATCTTCTATTTACAAGTTCATATGTGTTTACATGTTGCAATTTCATAAGTTATAACACATTCACAATAGTCATTTTAAGTTTCGGTTTTGGGCAGTTTTCACTATTTTTGGGCACCTAAAACTTATCTAAAACACTCACAACACATATTAAGACTTAGTCCTAAGTCATAATAATATATTAGACCAACTAGGACACCTAATTCTACCATCTTCACCATCTAAAATGGGTTTGAGGAAAACAACAAAAGGTGTAGGTAGGGGACTGTCTCAGGGTGCACAGGATGTGTTCTTTCTGGGAAGTACTCATACTTTAGGGCTGACCGTGAAAGATAGGGTGGGCCTCATTACCTTACTATCTTGAGCATCTGGCAGTTATTTGGCAATAGGAGGAGGAGGAGTGAGGTTTGACACTTAGTTAGGAGGGTAAATAAAATTTATAAAATCTTTAAGAAACTCTTAACCATTTACTCTTCTAGGCAACTTTCTTTTGGGACATATCTTATGGTTGTTTAGAGATCTACATTGCAAGTACACATACATCTTTTATTTTTATGCAAGTCTATGGTTTAATTTTCTAAGTGTTAAATCTCTTATGTTGTGTTGAGCACTGATCTTCCAAATCTTTTATATCCTTCAATTTATGCTCTTTGTGGTGTGATTCAAGAAGAGGTTGTGCATCCCATTTGGAGGCATAATCCTTTTGAGTCTTGAGTGATTTAGTGGTTTCCATTGAAAAGCATTCCAATTCGTATTGGGGCATGCTTGGCCTTATGCGAATGAATTTAACTTTGCACATCTTTTAATTCTTACACTTCGGCACTTGGTTAATCTTGTCTATTTGTATCTTGTGTATCTCTTGTATAATTGTTGTAATATCTTTCATTCATTATTGTAAGTACTTGTATATCTTATTGTGAAGTACCTGTAACTTTGTGATCATTGTAATCTTTTGTAATCGACCTCCATGAACATAGTTGACCCCTTTGTCCAACCTTTAAGAACTAGTCTTAGTTGACTTAGGGAAGGGTTTTCTTGACATAAGTACTTGTGCATAATGCATTTGTTGCCTTAGCATCATATGTTAGTCTTCCCCCTAAACCTTTAACAAATTAAAACTAACTCCTAGAACTTCAAAGTTAAATCACATCTAGTAACTAGGGTCTACCCCACTTGGCTTTCCTAGGAGTAAGCCTAGAAGTAAGAGGTTCTAGTCAAGGTGACAGTGTGGACTGTGAACCTAGGCATTGTGCCTCCAAGGGCACACTAAGTGAGCTAGAATTTGCTCACGTTTTCAGGAGTGTATTAGGATGACAACAGTAGGATCATGGTAACAGTCATTCAACTGACATACTACTAACTGGGAATCTAGGAAAACTTCTAAAGAGATAACACCATCTGAGATAGCATCACATGAATTTTTTATGATGATGCTATATTTAGCCACATTATTCATGGATGGCCCTAGGCATATGCCACCTAAAGACACCAGCAGACCCTCGGGTGAGTAAACCACCCAAACAGTAGAAGCCAAGTTTCGTGTATGATGAATGGCTCCATCTGCGAATCCTAGGTAGATCAAAGACTCTGTTGACATCTCCCAACAAAGGGAAAACTTGATAAGCAAGTCAAAGACAAAAGAAAAGGAGAACAAAGATGCAGTACACTAAATTTACATTAGTATACAAAGAGTTCCGCCCAAGCCTAGGACTCAAGCATAGTACCTTTTCAAGTAGAGCTCATTTTTGGGCTCGACCAACTTATTCCCTTCATAATATTCTAATTCATAGGATAATTTTTCTAGGACACTCCGCAGGATGTAAGGACTGTGCCACATGGGTTTGAACTTGCCTACTCCTAGCGGTTCTTTGGCTTGATCATACAAGAGGACCAAGTCACCCTCAGCATACAACCTGGGACAGACAGACTTGTTGTACTAAACCTTGACATGTTTCTTATTTGCCTCAATAGCTGTAAAAGCATCTCAATGCTCCTCGTCAAGACTCTCGAGGTGTATAAGGCATCACTCTAAATATGAAGTTTCAGGTAGGAGCTCGAATTCCAACTTGAGAGAAGGGATTTCGCATTCAATAGTAAGGATCAAATCCACACTGTGCACTAATTGGAAAGGGGAAAAGCTGGTGGCAGTCTTAACCGAGGTTCGGTATGCCCAAAGCATAGGATATAGCATGATGTACCAATTGGAATTCCTTCGACTGACAGTTTTTTGTAAAATGGTCTTGAGAGACTTATTGATGGCCTCTACTTGCCCATTTTCCTGGGGATAATAAAGAGATGAATGACCATGTTTAAACCCTAGCTTAGATAATATTTATACCATCATTTCATTCTGAAAGTGACTGCCATGGTCAGTGACAATCTCACTCGGGATACCGAACCGGGCGATAATTTGGTTGAACATGAAGAAGGTTGTAGTCTTCCCATCATATTTTATGGTTGATATGGCCTTGGCCCACTTAGTAAAGTAGTCGACAGCCACGATAATGTGTTGGTGCCCCCCAGCCGAAGTTGGGTTGCAATCGACGAAATCTACCCCCCACTTGGTGAAGGGGTCGACGATAATGACTGGGTGAAGAGGGGTTGGGTGCGAGTGCATTTTCTGAGTGAACAGCTAGCAGGGGTGACACTTATTAACTACTTCGATACAATATTTAAATATAGTAGGCCAAAAATAATCTACTCGTGGGATGTTTTGGGCTGTCGCAAGCCCAGATAGGTGACCACCACAAGACGCTTTGTGGCAATCATTTAGGACTGGCTCGGCTTCCTTGTGAGTTAAGAAACAACGCAAGATATCATCTATTCCTCGGTGATACAATGTGTTGCCGATGATGATATACTTTTTGGCTTGGTATCTAACATGTCATTGATCATCTCATGAGAGATGCTAAGCAAGCTTCAAGGTTTGAATATATAACACGATGTCTCCATACCAGGGGTCAGATGACGAGACAAGGAAAATGTGTTTTCCTGCAAATGAATCAACATGGATAACATCCTCATATAATAATGGGAAATCAGATATTAGCTCTTTGAAGACTAGTGATTTCTTGGACTTGGCCGAAGAGAAGTCGAGATCAAACTCTTGTAAGATGATAATCCATTTATTATATTTCCCCCCGATGATACGTCTAGTGAGGATGTATTGAAATGGATTGACATCGGAAACCACCGTAGTCTTCCAAAGTAATATATAGTCACATAAGTGTTGGACTGTGTGAATGGCATCCAAAGATATATTTTCAATGTGAGAGTAATTAAGCTCATGACTGACTAAATTTCGACTAAGATAGTAGATGATGTTCTCATGGAGCTCATCATCCTCCTGAACTATAACCATACCAATCATCTCTTTAGACATGAAAAAATACCACAAGTAATCTCTACTATAATCAGGATACTTAAGTAGAGGGGACAATACTAAGGCTTTCTTCAAAGCATCAAAAGAATCCTGGGCTCACTCATCCCAGATAAAAGGGGTGTCTTTCTTCAAGAGACGCATGAAACCCTTAGTGATATTAGCATAATTCACTATGAACCGATGTAGAAAGTTATCTTTCCCATGTAGACCTTGAATTTGTCTAATCATGCACGATGGAAGCAATTGAAGTGTTTCCTCAACCGTAAGAGGATCTACCATGATCTTGATCTTGAAAACTAAAAACCCTAAAAGACGACTAGACTTAATGCAAAAGATGCATTTGTGAGGGTTTAACCGGATTCTATAGTAACAACATCTTTCAAAGACAAGCCGAAGGTGTGTAACATGATCCACTCTCTTGAGAGAGTGAGCAGCAAGATCTTTAAGGTAGGCTTCGACTATGTGCTTGAGATTGTGAAAAGGGAAAGTCATGGCACGTTGGAAGGTTGCTCTGACATTTTTAAGGCCGAAAGGCATTTTTCGGTATGCAAAAGTACCCCAAGGACATATAAATTTCATCTTGTGTTGGTTCTCAGGCTTGATTTGGATTTGGTTATATCCTAAAAATCCATCCATAAAAGAAAATATCTCGCTTCCCACACACTCATCGAGAATTTGATCAATGAAAGGTGTGGGGAAGTTATCTTTAGGACAAGCTTTGTTCAGGTCGTGAAAGTCCTTACACACGCGGATGGTTCCTTGCTTTTTTATTCATAGGAATGGGGTTAGCTACCCATTCAGTCAAGGGAACCAGGTTTATGAAGCTGACGTTAAGAAAATTCTCCACCTCTAGCTTAATAGCAAGGGCCTTCCTAGGATTCATAGCTCTAAGATGTTTTCGAACAGGTTTAGCATCCGATTAAGTTCTAATCTCATGTTTGACAATTTGAGGGTCGATTCCTATCATCTCTTCATATGACTAAGAAAATACATCTCAAAATTCTTTGAAGAGATTGGTGTAGATCATAATTTCTTCTGACAAACAATCTGCACCTACATTTATGTTCTCAATCTTTCCAAGGGTATGAGAGATATCGATCGACACGGTAGGAGAAATACTCGCCATATTTCCTTCGGCATAAATGTTGTGTGTATTAATTGGAACTATGATGTGAGTGACTGTCTCACTCAAGGTAGACCAAAAATCATCTTGCTCGATTCTTTCAAGACTTGGGAGAAAATAAGATAGATGATGCATATCATCCCAAGTTCTCTCAAAACTATTCATGGCTTTGAGGATGGATTCATTCGAAGGAAAAGTCTCATCTAAGAAATCATGAGAACCAGACAATGTGGTGGCCCATAAAGGCCTAAGAACATGATCCTCCTCGTCTGTCATTGAGGTAACAGGATCAGGATCGGCGGAAGAGTCAAGAACAACTTGATATGCAATCTTCGCTACCAATAGTGGCATAGCCTTGTCAGCATGTGACTGGCCTTCACATGACAAAGTCAGAGAAGGTAGGGTCCATGGATCACTAATATAGGAAGTGAGAAAAGGAATGGACCTCCCTATTGAAGTAGACCTACTAGACATGGTGTAAACGTGGTGAATCGGTGTCGAGAAGTCGAAAGTACCCATGAGGGAAGAATACATTTTGACACCGTTATTCTCAGTTGTCAACTGAGAATTTTCAATCACAGGGATCGACGGTCCAACAGATGTGTTAGTACTAGAGTACGCAAAGGATAACCGATCGATAGTCACGATCTCCCCTTGATGAGGAAAAAACATTGTACGGAACACAGACGATATGACAATGACCATAGAATAGTTCCAATTGCGACCTAGTAACAGGTTATAATCAAGAGGCACATCAACTATCTATACTTCCACCTCTACTGTATTCCCACCTAAATGGACCGAAAAGGAAGGGATAATATCGTGAGGGTGGAAGGAATGATCGTCAAATGTAGTCAACATGTTTGACGACTTGGAAAGGGTTGGAGAACTAAGATATTTGCAACAGTCCAGGGACATCATGTAGGTGGCAACACCTTCATCAATGACTTCTCATTTGATAGTATAGTTGGAATACTCCATGTGGATATGGAAAGCCACATGGTAGGGTAAGCGAGGCTTCACATCCATGATGTCAAACTTGATAACTTTCGAGCCACTAGGTTCTAGAGCTCCTAAGGTGGAGAGTAAGGCAGTCCTCTATGATGGACACGTCTGGAGTACCTCCAAAGCCAATATCACACAAGGGGTTTGGCCCAGATCCTCAACAATAGAGTAGTTCTGGGTGTCTCTAACATTAGGGTTGTGGGTAGAGTGCTTAAGTACTCCTTTCGGAATATGAGGTTGTGGCTTTGTTTCTCAATCTGTAAGTTTGTCTCCAGAGGGGGAGGAGGAACTTCTAGACCGGTACTAGCTTTTGAAGATCTATAATCTCGAGAGCAGGTAGCTATATCAATTTTCACATCGACCATATTGATAGAAACACAGTCGCCATCTTGCGATAGTGGGATTTTACTTCCACCGGGTGTAGTTCTGGCATTCAAAGAGCTTGAGGCTAAGTGTTGGCTGTGTGGTAATGGATTTGTCAGCACAGCAGGTGGTAGATTTAAAAGTCTCACAACCTCCACGAGTTTTGGGCATAAATGTGTAAGGTGGTCATCGGTACAAAGTTTACAAGGAAACTTCACCTTACGTTTCGCTTTCTTGTGCTCTCCAACATTATCATTTTGCTTCTCATTATTATCCTTGTACTTGGGTTTATTACTATTTTTCCCACCCTTGTGATTATTTTGACCTTTCCTTTTATTCCCATCTCGTTGTTGGTCACCATTTGGGTTTTTCGATGATTGTACGGAATGTACATCTATCGACTGGGTGGGTTTGGAGGGCGTAGAAAAATATGGTCCTCTGGCAGACTTCATCGTTGATTCTGTGACTTTACATTGGTTGACCCTACAATGCCATTAGTGTGAGGTCCAAGTTTTTTTCTAGGATCGTAATTTGACCGCGGTGCTTCTGGAAGAAGGTGATATAACATCCAAGACTTAGCATATATTAAATCTAACTGTTGGGCTCTAAAGATATCTTCTTCTTTGTTGGAGACCCCAGAAGTAGCAATGTCCTTTGACATAGGAGGGTGAAAATAATTTAGGAACCATTCTAGGAGAAAGGTCAGGGGTATAGGAGTCTTAATCAACCGCCTCCATCTATGCCACTCCTAGATATGATCCGAGATATGAGTGGTGGTGTCTTGGCATAAATTTGAGAATAGTTCAAGGCCAACATCATAATGAATGGGAAATTGAAAGAGGTTGAGAAATATCATCACCAACTAATTAAATGACCCATATTTCCCCCTAGGTAGCTCAATATACCATTATGAAGCAACTCCAATGAGAGTGCATTGAAATAATCATAATCTAATAGAATCATGGTTGAGGGAATTCAATGAGCACCAAAGGTGAAAGGTAGTGACATGATCATCGGGGTCCTCTCCATTATTTATTACCTTCGAACTTTGGAATGTCCAAAGGAAGTTTTGTGGGGATGGGGGGACATGTGGGATCATGACTCACCGGGTCGTTCATTAACTTAGAAAAGTCTGGCAGATTGAGCGTGGCCAGAAAAGGGAGATGGGTTTGCAACATCTGGCCCCATCCTCTTGTGAAAGACTCTGCATTGGGAACTGCTTTCTACCCAAGATTCTAATAAGAACCAAAGCCATGTCGTGAATTATAAGGTCCTCCTCTGGGCGGATTCATGTAAGCTAGGTTTGGAATCATTCTAACAGGAATGTTCTGATAATGATTATGAAAATTTCCCCCAGTCAGATTAGATTTGGGTTGGGGGTTATAGAAAGTGCCCCCAACCAGATTGGATCCAGGTTGGGGGTTGCCCAAAGTGTAAGACTGACCTCCTCTGGGTGGGAACCCAGAAGATGTCAGTGGATTTGTCATGCCAAAAGTATTGTTCGGAATCAACACCGAGGAGGTAGGGATATAGGGAAGAACTTGTCTGCTAGCTGGGTTATTCCATCTAGTCGTAGAAGGATTAGACCCGGGGTTAAGAACAAGGACACTTCCTATATTAGGATTCGCTTGAGGTATATGAGAACCACCAAATGGAAAAGGAGTGTAACGAGGTTTAGTGCCCCCAAGTCCAAGGCTAGCGTTAGGGCCAATAGTTGGGATGGAAATCGAAAACTGCGAAGTGAAGTTAGGCATACCATAAGAAAATGGACTAGAATCCATAGGGATAGATTAAACATTGTAACTCGGCGAGTGACCAATACCCCCAAAATGGTTTGAGGCAAGAGATGAAGCATTAATTATAGGCCAAGCCATAGTACCAGTATAAGCCGCTAACCCTGCAACTGTAGTGGTTGCAGGAGTCGAAGGGGTGCCATTAACTATAGTGGGTATGGGAGTCGAAGAACTCCCAGTGTTCTGAAGAGTAGACTCAGTACTCATCCTTGTGGAATCAAAAGTCTGAAAGGTGGATGTGTGTGTACCACTTCTAAAAACTCTATGCCTTTTAGAAGGCAAGAACTCAAAAATTGGTGGTAATTGTAACAACCAACGGGACCGACGAGGAAGCTGTTCTGACTCCACGATGACTTATGACTCTACAAAAAAAAAAATAAACTAAGGCCAACTAGTAGTCAAAGAGAATACCAAAAATTCAAACGACCAATATGCATGCAAATGGGCTAAAGTAGTTGAGTGGCCTCCCTCGCTAAAGAAGGTATGCCTCATCCAAAAGGGACTTGAGACTCCCTGCTAAAGTTTGGAGGTAACAGAATCAGTAATAGGGACCCTCGAGGGCTTAACAACTAGTCAGTCAAATCCCCTCGAAGAGGTAATCCTCCATAAAGGTTGTGTGTTGTCCGACCCCTATTTGACCCAAGCTATAAGCATAATAACCCCTGCAAGTAACCTATGAGATACCTAAGTCAAGCAATTATTAAACCACTGTATAATCGATGCACAGATGAGCATTCGTAAGTCCGGATCACCATATGGGCAAGGTAGAAAAGCCCGAAACCTTGAAAGAACCACCTCTTAGGGAGGTATGGGCACTAGAAATATCCCCAAATATGAATAAATCGACAAAAATGACGCTAGGTGAGTATCGAGGGGTTATCTCTTCAACTAACTTCATGTGACCTCATGATTAAATCCGATGTGAGCAGAGCCTCCTGATCTTACCAATTATAAAATGGACTTCTCAACTCCCTATCTCAGACACATATGTTGATCTAATTTCCTTGGAGAAGTTTACTCACAAAATCCTATTCCAAGGCACTAAATCCTAGACTAGTTTGTGCACCCTAAAAAAGAAAATCATGACTAATCAATTTTAATTTAAAGTGTAAATTTTATTGGTCATGATTACTCAAAAAGGTATGGAAGTGAAACTCATGATGTTATGACTCTACAAGAAAATAAATATGAATATAATGCAAAGTCTATCTTTAACTTTTTAATGAATGATATGCATATAAAAAACAATGCAATTTTCAATTTCAACTTTGCAATTCAGAAGTAAAATGAAATATTTCGCTAAATGCACTAAGCTAATGATAAAGATTCAAAGACAAAAATGCCAACCAATGCAAAATGCCTATTTTTTGTATTTTCAACATATTAAAGAGAAAATGCATGGACTGAAAAGAAACCTGATATATCAATTCTACTGTGTATAAACAAAATAACTCAAGAAGAATACCAAGCACCCAAACAAACAACCCAAGTTTCAAGGACAAATAAAAAAATGAAAAACAATGAGAAAGACTATGCCCAAAAAAAAAATTCAACTCCAAACAGGTTTCTTCTCAACCTAGAGAAGCTCAACAGGAACTACAGAGACCTAAGAAGGCTCAACAATCATTAAATCCCACCCAGTAGTCACTAAACCAAGCAAACAAGCAAGGGAAAGTGGTATGCATGACTGTTCAGGATAAAAGTGTGTATATACGCAACTTGCAGTGAGACAACACGCGTGTATACGTGACTGTCAGGGAAAAATGAGCGTACAAGCTTTAAAACAAGGCCAATTAAGGGAACAAATGTTGAATACTTAGACCCAGAGCGAATAGAATCTGTCAAGCAGTGATACGACAAGAAACACAAAGGAAAAAGAGAAATGCAAGAAGAAATAGTACTTCAACCCTTAAAAGGGAGATATCTCCCCAGTGGAGTCGCCAATTCTGTTATGAGGGAAAAAATCTCTATGGCCAAGGGTAAACCACAACAGACAGGTATGAGTATAGAAATCAACTCAATTCCATCATATTCTATATAAAATAATGTGCAATATAAGACAGAGGCCTACCTCGATCCAATGTTCGATGATGTTCCACCGTTGATCACTTCAACCCAAAGATTTATACCTGCAACATGTTCTCAACAAACCAACAAAGAAAGTATATAGTGATAATATAAAGGGGTTAGCACATCAGATAGCATAAACCATTAATAAACATTACAAACATGCCCATGGATAATAATCATATATTTGCACGATATCAATAGGATGAGAAAGGAGTATTTATATTAATAATTGATCATCAGAAGTGACAATATTACAGACTTTTGTGTCGGCACGGTTTGAAACCAAGAAACCAAGTTCCTTCCAACTGGGCCTTCACCACTTCAATCCTCCACCAAAGGAAAGATTATAGGAGAGAGATAATGAGGTTCTCTCAACATTTAGGAAAGAGATTGGGGGTTGAACACTGTGTTCAGACTTGAGGGACAAAGGGATGCAAACTCAATATGAAGTAATTTCTTCAAAGTAACTTTGCTCTCAAAGTTGAATGCTTTCTCCTCTTTTCCATAGCTTGTAATTGTGCTCTTATAGCCTTCACAATGCAACTGAAGGGCCAAGTCGGAACGTTTCCAATATATGGAAGGCCAAGGATCAGAGATCTCCTGTCGTGACATAGAAACCCAACTCCATTTTGTATTTTCTGGCACAAATCCTAATGTACATGGGTTGTAGTGGAGTATCCTATGTATACGCATGTTGTATAGAATATAGGGCACGTATATGTGGAAAAATATATATTTTTGGCTCTAGATTCATCAAAAAGGGATGACAACTATGCATAGGGAAATGGAAAAAGGCCCTCTATGCAAGATAGCAATGTTGAGTTAAATCTTGCTATAACACAACCTAATACACTATCTATCCTAAGATTTAGGTTATCAAAGACATATTATTTCTTAATGACAATACTATATTAATCTTCTTTACATCAATGCTAACACCATAATACGATGTCCAACATTGATCATATTGGTATTCTTTGACATCAATGCCAACAACATACCACAATGTCCAACATTCTCCCCCTTTGGCATTGATGTCAACAAAGTAAAACCCCTTTTTAATATTAACTGGATTTTACTGATAATTCTCCCCCTTTGAAAACAATTAAAAAAATGGATGTTTTATTGCCCCCTTGGGTTCGCGCTCCCCTGAGGTGATGCTCCTCTTGTCCATGTGCTCTCTTTCCGATGAAGCTTGTGCAATTTAAAAAATATAAGGACATGTATCTCCTTCTCATAAACTAATCTAATAACTTGTGAAAAACATTCATCTTCACTTAAACCTGTGTGACTCCCCCTTGGTCCTTTCACTAAGCAGAAATGAACTTTAACTTATGTCCCTTAGAAACAATATTAAATTTTCATCTTCTATTGTATTGTTTCCTTAAATACTCGAGACATTTTTTTTCTACCAGAAGTCTTAATCCATAATATTTTCCATTCATGATGCTTTCAATGATGCATTAGATATCCTTCAATTATGTTTTCCCTTAGCTTCCTTTAAGAGTGTGCCAAGATTATACAAATACTGCTCAATAATTACCTTCATTTGTTTCTAGACTACTCCTAATTTTCCATGATAATATTCAACTATTCACTCATTTATAACCCAAGATCCTCTTAATTTTTGTTGTATCAAATAGTGATATGGTTCGGTGCCTATACAATCATATCTAATTTCTTCACATTGAGATCTTTCTCATACTCATATTTCTACTCAAATATAAGTAGATATTATATTAATATTTTTGTCCTGTAACTCCTCAAACCATGATGTTTTCTCAATAAAATTTTGTTTGGTTGTATGAGTCCTCTTCATAAGCTTCTAATTCTTTTGGGAATACCACATTGGGTCTGGATCATACCACACTTTAGTAGAATCTATAATACTTTGCAACGTTTGTGTACTCTAAAGCATAATGCACACTCCTTTGCCTTTCCTTTGTCTTGTTGAATTTAGGTTTTAAATATACAAACAATGATGGAATTTTGATTTTATTTGCCACATTTATGATTCCCCCCAGCCTGGGGACACCGAGAGTAACATTCCTTTGTTCTTCAATACTCATGAGGTCATTAATAGGAACAATATTAAGTCTTCCCTGAATCCTCCTTCCTTTATTTTGTTCATATTTTTGTTGAGGGGGAATTTAATATATTATCAAAATTCCATTGGAAGACTTCCAATATCATTACTCCATTCGTATGGTTAGTATGCTATTGAAGATTCATCATCATCATCATCACTGTTTTGTGTAACATAAAATTCTTCATTATTTTCTTTAGAATCTTATTTTTGCATTTTTTTTTCATTGGTTAATGAACTATTGATTTGCAAGACATCATCAAGAACTACACTTGAGTCATATTTTATTTTAGGATTTCTCCTTTCTTGATCTTGATCCACTTTATATGGAAAAATCTGATTTTCAAATTCCTTATTAGAGACTTCACCCATCATTCTTCTATTCTCAACTTCATCAATTTCGAGTGCAATATTTTCTTCATCTTCCTTGTTTTGTACTTCATATTTTCTTCTCCATACTTTCTTGTCCTTATAATTGAGGATATTTGTCTTTGTGGACAACCTGCATTTATTGGTTATATGATCATAATTGTTGCATCTTTGGCATTCAACATTGAAGTTTCGTAAATGAGAGAAAGAGTTATAGTTTATTTTCTCTATATTGTTCTTATACCTTTGGATATTTCTAAGATTGTATATTCCATAATCCTTACAGTATATTTCCTTATGTCCAAAATTATTGCAGGAGAAGCAATAGCTAAGGAAGAGATTTTGATGCCTCTTTGAAGGAGTTTTTCTTGTAATTTTGTTCCATTTTTATTCATTATTTTTTGAGGGGAGAACATATTTATGTTGTTTTAAATCAGTTCTTATCTCGCTTTCTTGTTTTTTGAAGGAGCATTGAACAACTGTTGAATAACTTTTTGGATTTTTGTTAATTTCCTGATAAGTAAAGTTAGATCCTTTGCTAAATTTATTTTGGTCATAACCCAACCCTTTTGTTATCACTGAAATTTCGTCCGCACAGGGCGACAAGAACTCAACATCATCAACACAGAAAAACAATCATCCATGGCACAAGGATTAACTCGACAGCACATCAAAAGGGCCAAAACTATACAAAGTTGGCTAAAAAGATTAAAAAGCGCACCGCGCCCATGGTAAACTAGCGCATGCGCGCATTATATTCGTACATCAGGCGCATATGCGCGGCTGTGGTGTGAAAAACCCGCGCGCCTGCCAAACGGCGCATTTATGAAGCTGGTCGGCCTCCCAACCACTAATGGATCGGCTCCCAAGTCGATTTGACATC
>JZKD02S0032169.1:0-21446 GCA_000966675.3 Picea glauca
GGGTTTGAGAGGAAATACGTAAGAATGGAAGTTATTGGTTTGATGGTGAAGAATACAACATGTTTTGAGTCATATCTGGAATGAGACTAGATCCAATGGTATAACGATGCAATTGCTGGTGGATAGAGTAATATTGGTGCAGAGCACACGTGGAAAGACACCCTAGCGCTAGTGGACTCTTTTTTGAATAAATTTTGAATTTTAAAAAGATAGTGTATCTGATAAATCTTTTGAATGAATCGCAAATCAAAGAAGTCTTAATGTTTGGAGGTTGAACGAAATTAATTTTTCCTCGAGAGATATTGATCCAATGGGTGGTGTTGTTGTTGCTTAAATCCTCTATGTTATTTTGTGTTTTCATGAATCCATGAGTTATACTCTTGAATGTATTGTTTCTCTTCCACGAACCTGCTTAAGGACTGTGTACCATCTAGAAGGAGTGTGTTATTAGAGCCTGGTTTGGCTCCTAGATCGAAAGAGATAAATTGAAGCTTTATGTGCAAAGTGTGAAAAATATCCGCCAGGAGTGCATCAACGGAGTCTTTTGACACAGAAGCTCACGAGGAGTAGTTCGAAAAATTGCTCGCAGAAGTGTGCGTGAAGCTCTATTGCAAGGCGTGCATGGAGCCAAAATTCGACTAAGTGTCGAAGAAACCCTTCAAAGAGTCCAAATCTCTAAGAGAGGACAAGTTCCCAAAATTTAGGTGGAGAAATCTTCAAAATAGAGGAGCCCTTTAGGATTTTTCAAATTAACGATCAAGATCCATTTAAGAGGAAGCAGGATTGTTCCAAACCGTTAGATCTTGGAAATTTGCATGGTGGTTAGCCATGAGTTCCAATAGAAGTTCGCGATTCCAAGGATTTGGAGTGAAGAAGGGTGAAAAATGTCAAGGTTCGAAGCTGGGAAGAAATCTCAATCGTTGGTCGGAAGGCAGAGACGTGGCAGTGGATAAGAAAGGTTCAGAAAGGAAGGACTTCAGAGAAATTGAGCCAAGCAGTTAGCAATCTTGTGAAATCGCAAAGTACGAAGTAGATCCAAGCAATCGATTGTATCAAGGATACGTGGAAGTATATCTGAGCAGTTGGTTGTAGCGAGGATACGTGGAAGAGATCCACAAACTTCGGGGTAAAGTGCTTCGGGGAAAATGAGAGGTGAAGGAACAAGAAGTCTTTAAGGTTGAAGTGTCGAACCCCATATGAACCGTTTGCTGGAGAAGGATGTGTGGTGCTTGATCCACGTATTCATGGAAAAGTTACTTCGGTGGAAAAGGGTGTGTGTAACGTTCGGTTCTCCCAATGATGGATTCCGAAGCGGATCGCAGTTTTTGGTTTTTGGATAGACGAAAATTGACGATTCTCATCCCAGTTGGGTTCGTTGATTCAGAGATCGGGAAGAGAGGAGTAAACTTTTGTGGGAACGTTCGAAGCAAGAGGCTTGAAGCACATTTTAGGAAGTTTAGTCTCGGTTCATAGCCCGAGGTCAAATCTCGAGAAGGGCTAGTGGAAGAGAGCTAGCGTCGAAATTTAAATATTATAAAAGTGCTTAGGAAGGGGCCCATGGGTGCCATATGACCTGCACCTAAGGTGACATAAGGGCTTTTGTTTGATTCAGGTTGAGGCCAGCAAGGCCTCAGGGAGCTAATTCAGCTCGAGTGCTTAAAGATCCTTGACTGGGAGGTCGCGCAACCCCAAGGAGAGGAGGGGGGTCTATGTCAAGTGGTATCAGTGCATATAGAGCTCAAATTCTACTCTGTGTGAGTGGGAAAAAGGTGAGCACAATGCCTCCCAATGTGAAGAAATATAGGTTGAAGAAGCTGGAGGGAAAGATCCTACTGAGGAACGCTTGCTGAAAGTGATTGTGAAATTAGGATCAGGAGAAAAAATAGACATCCTGATGTATGAAGGAAATCTAGATTCTGGAGAATTGCTTGAATTGATACGATCAATCAATAAGTATTTCGACTATGAAGACGTCGATGAGGAGAAGAAGGTGAGACATGTTGTCACTAGATTAAAAGGACATGCAACAATGTGGTGGCATGAATTGTAGGCTGACAAAAGAAGTAAAGGAAAACAAAACATCAAGAATTTGGATAGAATGGTAGCCAAGATGAAGGTTAAGTTCATACCCAAATATTATCAAATAAATTTCTTTAGGAGATTGATGAACCTGATACAAAAGGTAATGACAATGAAAGAGTACACAGAGGAGTTTTATAGGTTGAACATCAGGACTGGAGAGAGGGAGAAAGATGATGAAAAAAATTTCATATATATAAATGGCTTGAGGTATGAGATCTAGGATGAAATCAACATGATGAAAATGATGAAAATGGAGGATGCTTATCAGATTTCACTAAAGGAAGAGGATAAGCTAGCCAGAAAACAAATCCAACGAAGCAGAGGAAGAAATCCAAACAAATGAAATGAAAGTGTCCAAGATAAGGCATAGAAGCCCAAGGGTGTGGATGAAAAACCACATAATCACTCAGAAAGAGGAGGAAGTTCCCAAGGGAAATAGAAGGAGGTGAAACTCAGATTTTGGAAGCGTAGAAGTTGAATGTTGATGTAGAAGGTGCAGAAGATGGAAGTTCTCTTATTTTGAAGAAGGTTGTCTTGAAGCCAGACCCAGAGGCTCAAAAGTGAGTGTAGAGGAACAATTTGTTCAGGACAACTTGCAAGACTAAGACATAGTTTGCAAGGTGATAATTGAGAGTGGGAGAACTAATAACTTAGTATCCACACAGATGGTGGAAAAATTGGAGCTGGAGACAATTGCACATCCAAATCCATATAAAGTCTCATGGTTGCAGAAAGGACACCAGCTAATGTTGACTAAACAATTCCTCGTTGAATTTAAAATAGGAGGATATAGAGATGAGATTCTGTGTGATGTAATTCCCATGGATGTATGTCATGTTTTTTTGGGGATACCATTGCAGTTTGACAGGAATGTCATTCATGATCGGAGGAGGAATAATTTTACTTTGGAGAAGAATGGTAGGACACACATGTTGTTGCTAATAGAGGAGAAGAATAAAGTAAAGGAAGAATCCAACACAAGCATAATTCTCATGAGTGGGAAGGACTCGTGAGTGAAATTAAGAAGAAATAAGAGATGCAATTTTTTGTGGTGAGGAAACCCAGAGTTGTCCTTACAAGTACTTCTATGGATGATTTGCCTGAGGAAGTTCAGGAGATGTTAGAGAATTTTTATGACATAGTAGTGGATGAGTTACCCAATTCATTGCGACCCATTAGAAGTATCACCCATCACATTGATCTAATACCAAGATAAAGTCTGTCAAACAAAGCAACATACAAATTGACACATACAGAGACAAGTCCAAGATTTATTAGACAAGGGTTTGGTTAGAGAAACCTTGATTCCATGCACAGTACTAACTGTGTTGAGTCTGAAGAAGGATGGAGGGTGGAGAATGCGTACAAACTCAAGAGCCATAAACAATATCACCATCACGTACATATTTCCTTTGCGAAGGATGGATGATTTAATGGAGCAATTTGTTTTTCATAAATAGATTTGAAAAGTGGATATCCCTAGATAAGGATGAGAGAAGGTGATGAATGGAAAACAACCTTCAATACAAATGAAGGAGTGTATGAGTGTATTGTTATTCCATTTAGCTTAACAAATTCCCCATGTACTTTTATGATATTGATGAATGCGATATTGGAATATTTCATTAGTAAGTTTGCAATTTTATATATGGATGATATATTGGTAGTCAGTAAAACAAAATAAGAGCATTTGAGACATCTCACATTAGTGATGAGAAGAATGTAGAAAGAGAAGATGTTGATAAATCTAAAGAAGTCCTCTTTTATGAAAACAAAACTCATTTATTTGGGTTTTGTGATCTCTTCAAATGATTGAAGATGGATCCAAAAAAAGTGAGAGAAATAAAAGAATGGCCATCGCCAAGAAGCATATTTGAGGTGAAGAGCTTCCATGGATTAACAAGTTTATATATGAAGTTCATTAAAAATTTTAGTGGAATTTGTGCACCAATATTGGATACAATGAAGAAGAGGCACAAGTATTGGATAGAAGAGGCTAAGAAAAGTTTCAATATATTGAAGGAGAAGATAACAGAACAACCAATTATGGTCTTGGNTAGTGTATCTGATAAATCTTTTGAATGAATCGCAAATCAAAGAAGTCTTAATGTTTGGAGGTTGAACGAAATTAATTTTTCCTCGAGAGATATTGATCCAATGGGTGGTGTTGTTGTTGCTTAAATCCTCTATGTTATTTTGTGTTTTCATGAATCCATGAGTTATACTCTTGAATGTATTGTTTCTCTTCCACGAACCTGCTTAAGGACTGTGTACCATCTAGAAGGAGTGTGTTATTAGAGCCTGGTTTGGCTCCTAGATCGAAAGAGATAAATTGAAGCTTTATGTGCAAAGTGTGAAAAATATCCGCCAGGAGTGCATCAACGGAGTCTTTTGACACAGAAGCTCACGAGGAGTAGTTCGAAAAATTGCTCGCAGAAGTGTGCGTGAAGCTCTATTGCAAGGCGTGCATGGAGCCAAAATTCGACTAAGTGTCGAAGAAACCCTTCAAAGAGTCCAAATCTCTAAGAGAGGACAAGTTCCCAAAATTTAGGTGGAGAAATCTTCAAAATAGAGGAGCCCTTTAGGATTTTTCAAATTAACGATCAAGATCCATTTAAGAGGAAGCAGGATTGTTCCAAACCGTTAGATCTTGGAAATTTGCATGGTGGTTAGCCATGAGTTCCAACAGAAGTTCGCGATTCCAAGGATTTGGAGTGAAGAAGGGTGAAACATGTCAAGGTTCGAAGCTGGGAAGAAATCCCAATCGTTGGTCAGAAGGCAGAGACGTGGCAGTGGATAAGCAAGGTTCAGGAAGGAAGGACTTCAGAGAAATTGAGCCGAGCAGTTAGCAATCTTGTGAAATCGCAAAGTACGAAGTAGATCCAAGCAATCGGTTGTATCAAGGATACGTGGAAGTATATCTGAGCAGTTGGTTGTAGCGAGGATACGTGGAAGAGATACAAAAACTTCGGGGTAAAGTGCTTCGGGGAAAATGAGAGGTGAAGGAACAAGAAGTCTTGAAGGTTGAAGTGTCGAACCCCATATGAACTGTTTGCTAGAGAAGGATGTGTGGTGCTTGATCCACGTATTCATGGAAAAGTTACTTCGGTGGAAAAGGGTGTGTGTAACGTTCGGTTCTCCCAATGATGGATTCCGAAGCGGATCGCAGTTTTTGGTTTTTGGATAGACGAAAATTGACGATTCTCATCCCAGTTGGGTTCGTTGATTCAGAGATCGGGAAGAGAGGAGTAAACTTTTGTGGGAACGTTCGAAGCAAGAGGCTTGAAGCACATTTTAGGAAGTTTAGTCTCGGTTCATAGCCCGAGGTCAAATCTCGAGAAGGGCTAGTGGAAGAGAGCTAGCGTCGAAATTTAAATATTATAAAAGTGCTTAGGAAGGGGCCCATGGGTGCCATATGACCTGCACCTAAGGTGACATAAGGGCTTTTGTTTGATTCAGGTTGAGGCCAGCAAGGCCTCAGGGAGCTAATTCAGCTCGAGTGCTTAAAGATCCTTGACTGGGAGGTCGCGCAACCCCAAGGAGAGGAGGGGGGTCTATGTCAAGTGGTATCAGTGCATATAGAGCTCAAATTCTACTCTGTGTGAGTGGGAAAAAGGTGAGCACAATGCCTCCCAATGTGAAGAAATATAGGTTGAAGAAGCTGGAGGGAAAGATCCTACTGAGGAACGCTTGCTGAAAGTGATTGTGAAATTAGGATCAGGAGAAAAAATAGACATCCTGATGTATGAAGGAAATCTAGATTCTGGAGAATTGCTTGAATTGATACGATCAATCAATAAGTATTTCGACTATGAAGACGTCGATGAGGAGAAGAAGGTGAGACATGTTGTCACTAGATTAAAAGGACATGCAACAATGTGGTGGCATGAATTGTAGGCTGACAAAAGAAGTAAAGGAAAACAAAACATCAAGAATTTGGATAGAATGGTAGCCAAGATGAAGGTTAAGTTCATACCCAAATATTATCAAATAAATTTCTTTAGGAGATTGATGAACCTGATACAAAAGGTAATGACAATGAAAGAGTACACAGAGGAGTTTTATAGGTTGAACATCAGGACTGGAGAGAGGGAGAAAGATGATGAAAAAAATTTCATATATATAAATGGCTTGAGGTATGAGATCTAGGATGAAATCAACATGATGAAAATGATGAAAATGGAGGATGCTTATCAGATTTCACTAAAGGAAGAGGATAAGCTAGCCAGAAAACAAATCCAACGAAGCAGAGGAAGAAATCCAAACAAATGAAATGAAAGTGTCCAAGATAAGGCATAGAAGCCCAAGGGTGTGGATGAAAAACCACATAATCACTCAGAAAGAGGAGGAAGTTCCCAAGGGAAATAGAAGGAGGTGAAACTCAGATTTTGGAAGCGTAGAAGTTGAATGTTGATGTAGAAGGTGCAGAAGATGGAAGTTCTCTTATTTTGAAGAAGGTTGTCTTGAAGCCAGACCCAGAGGCTCAAAAGTGAGTGTAGAGGAACAATTTGTTCAGGACAACTTGCAAGACTAAGACATAGTTTGCAAGGTGATAATTGAGAGTGGGAGAACTAATAACTTAGTATCCACACAGATGGTGGAAAAATTGGAGCTGGAGACAATTGCACATCCAAATCCATATAAAGTCTCATGGTTGCAGAAAGGACACCAGCTAATGTTGACTAAACAATTCCTCGTTGAATTTAAAATAGGAGGATATAGAGATGAGATTCTGTGTGATGTAATTCCCATGGATGTATGTCATGTTTTTTTGGGGATACCATTGCAGTTTGACAGGAATGTCATTCATGATCGGAGGAGGAATAATTTTACTTTGGAGAAGAATGGTAGGACACACATGTTGTTGCTAATAGAGGAGAAGAATAAAGTAAAGGAAGAATCCAACACAAGCATAATTCTCATGAGTGGGAAGGACTCGTGAGTGAAATTAAGAAGAAATAAGAGATGCAATTTTTTGTGGTGAGGAAACCCAGAGTTGTCCTTACAAGTACTTCTATGGATGATTTGCCTGAGGAAGTTCAGGAGATGTTAGAGAATTTTTATGACATAGTAGTGGATGAGTTACCCAATTCATTGCGACCCATTAGAAGTATCACCCATCACATTGATCTAATACCAAGATAAAGTCTGTCAAACAAAGCAACATACAAATTGACACATACAGAGACAAGTCCAAGATTTATTAGACAAGGGTTTGGTTAGAGAAACCTTGATTCCATGCACAGTACTAACTGTGTTGAGTCTGAAGAAGGATGGAGGGTGGAGAATGCGTACAAACTCAAGAGCCATAAACAATATCACCATCACGTACATATTTCCTTTGCGAAGGATGGATGATTTAATGGAGCAATTTGTTTTTCATAAATAGATTTGAAAAGTGGATATCCCTAGATAAGGATGAGAGAAGGTGATGAATGGAAAACAACCTTCAATACAAATGAAGGAGTGTATGAGTGTATTGTTATTCCATTTAGCTTAACAAATTCCCCATGTACTTTTATGATATTGATGAATGCGATATTGGAATATTTCATTAGTAAGTTTGCAATTTTATATATGGATGATATATTGGTAGTCAGTAAAACAAAATAAGAGCATTTGAGACATCTCACATTAGTGATGAGAAGAATGTAGAAAGAGAAGATGTTGATAAATCTAAAGAAGTCCTCTTTTATGAAAACAAAACTCATTTATTTGGGTTTTGTGATCTCTTCAAATGATTGAAGATGGATCCAAAAAAAGTGAGAGAAATAAAAGAATGGCCATCGCCAAGAAGCATATTTGAGGTGAAGAGCTTCCATGGATTAACAAGTTTATATATGAAGTTCATTAAAAATTTTAGTGGAATTTGTGCACCAATATTGGATACAATGAAGAAGAGGCACAAGTATTGGATAGAAGAGGCTAAGAAAAGTTTCAATATATTGAAGGAGAAGATAACAGAACAACCAATTATGGTCTTGGCAAATTTCGGGAAGACATTTCAAGTAGGATGTGATGCTAGTGGAGTTGCAATTGGAGCAGTCTTGAGCCAAGATAATAGGCCTATTTCATATTTTAGTGAGAAATTGAATGACACTAAGAAGAAGTACTCCACATATGATAATAAATTTTATGCAATTATTCAAGCCTTGAATAAATAGAGGAACTACCTTGTTCTAAAAGAATTTGTTTTGTATAGAGATAATCAAGCTTTACAATTCATAACCAGAAAGGAGAAATTAAATCAAATACATGCTAAGTGGATAGAGTTTATAAAAAAATTCACTTTTTTCATTAGATATATTTCTGGTAATGCTAACAAATTTGTTAATTCATTGAGAAGGAGATGTGTGATTCTGTAGGATTTTCAAGTGAATACCTTAGGGTTTGAACACTTTAAGGATATGTATTGTGATGATCCAAATTTTAAAGAGGCATATGAAGCATGCTTGAACCCTATTCTCAGAGAAAAAAGTCAATGGACAGAGTATATGATTCAAGATGCATTGTTGTTTAAAGGTTGCCAGTTGTGCATACCAAAGTTTTCAATGAGAGAAATTTTGCTGGAGCAAAAACATAGTGGAGGTCTAGCAGGACATTTTGACCATGAAAAGACATTTTCACAATTGAACAACTCATACTATTTTCTAGGTATGAGAAAAGAATTGAATAAGTTTCTAAACAAATGTAAGATTTTACAGTATGCAAAAGGAAAGAAACATAACACTGGATTGTATCAGCCATTTCCTATTCCCGATAGGCCTTGGGATACAATAAGCATGGATTTTGTGTTGGGATTTCCAAGAAACCAAAGGGGAATTCATTTCATATTTCTTGTAGTTGATATATTCTGAAAGATGGTACACTTTATCCAATGCTAGAAGACTAGTGATGCAACACACATTGCAAATTTGTTTTTCAAAGAAGTTGTGAGACTTCCTGGATTTCCCAAGAGTATTGTCTTGGATAGGGACACTAAATTTGTTGGTCATTTTCGGAGAACAATATGGAAGAAGATGGAGACAAAACAATCTTTTATTTCAGCATATCACCCTCAAACAGACAGACATACTGAGCCGGTAAATCAAAGTTTAGGAAATTTGCTGAGAAATTTGATCACTGAAGATCATAGCTAGTGGGATCAAATTTTGTCAGAAGCAGAGTTAATGTATAATGACTCACCAAACAAAATTAAAAGAAAGATCTCATTCCAGATACTATATGGGATGAAGCCAAGAGGAGTATCATAATTGAGACATCTAGAGCAAATTGAATTCAAAAGCACGGGAATATAAGACTTCATTGCAGAAATGCAGAAGATTCATACTCATATCAAGGAGCCGTTGCAAAACAATAATGCAAAGTATAAATAGAGAGTTGACTAGCACAGAAGATAACTTCAATTTGAAGTGGGAGATCAAGTCTTAGCACACTTGAGGAAGGAAAGGTTCCCAAGGGGAACATATAACAAATTGAAGCTAAAGAAGATTGGACCATGCAAGATCCTAAGAAAAATTGGTAGTAATGCCTATGAGATAGAGATTCCATAGGATGTGGGTATATCACCCATATTTAACATTTTAGACATGTATCCTTACAAGGAAGATGACACATAAATATTAGAAGATTAGAAAGATATTCAGTGGGAGAAGCAGATGCATGTAGCAAAAAATCCACAGATGAAGAAGATCATTGATCAGAGGATTGGTAAAAGGACCAAAAGGAAAACTTTTTTTGAGTATCTGGTAAAGTGGAAGGGACACCCAATAGAATATGCCAGTTGGGTAAATGGAGTTGATATCCAAAAGCATGGAAATTCGGTGCAGGATCTCATGGACAAGGGTCCATGAATTGTTTCTCAGAGGAGTATGATGTAGGAGCATCGTCAACAGAGCACATGTGGAAAGACAACTCAACACGTAGCACACATTTTTGAATAAATTTTGAATTTTAAAAAGATAGTGTATCTCAAAAATATTTTGAATGAATGAGAAATCAAAGAAGTCTTAATTTTTGGAGGCTGAACGATCACGTAAGAACGAGAGAGATCATATTTTACTTTAGTTAAATTAATTTGGACATAGATTTGGATCTTTCATTATTATCTGTCTCGCACAGAAATTTATTGTAACATGACTAAAGTAGTTGTAAGATTTTACTTCCATAAGATAGATAGTAGGAGGGAACCCTAGGAACCCTCTTGTATAAGTAGATGCATTGTATGGCCAAATGGGGCTAATGCAAATTAGTAGGAGAGTGTTTTGATTTAGTTGTTATTTAATTTTAGTTATTTTTATCATAGTTGTAGACATTTACATTTTAATGAAGATAACAAAGAGATATTGATCTAATGCATGGTGTTGTTGTTGCTTAAATCTTCTCTGTTATTTTGTGTTTTCATGAATGTATGAGTTATGCTGCTGAATGTATGAGTCTGTGAAACATTAGATAAGTCTCGCTTGCTTCTCTTCCATGAACCTACACAAGGAGTGTGTATCATCCACAAGGAGTGCGTTGATAGAGCCTTGTTTGACTCCTATCCCGTAAGAGATAACTTGAAGCTTTATGTGCAGAGTATGCAAAACATCCACAAGGAGTGCGTCGACAGAGTCTTTTGACTTAGAAGCTCATGGGGAGTAGTTAAAGAAATTGCTCGTAGATGTGTGCACAAAGATCTATTGCAAGGCATGCACAGATCCAAAATTCAACTAAGTGTTGAAGAAACCCTTCAAAGAGTCCAAATCTCTAAGAAAGGACAAGTTCCCAAAATTTAGTGGGAGAAATATTAAAAAGGGAGGATCCCTTTAAGGTTTTTCAAATTAACGATCGAGATCCCTTAAAGAGAAAGAGAGATCATTCCAANGAGAAGGATGTGTGGTGCTTGATCCACGTATTCATGGAAAAGTTACTTCGGTGGAAAAGGGTGTGTGTAACGTTCGGTTCTCCCAATGATGGATTCCGAAGCGGATCGCAGTTTTTGGTTTTTGGATAGACGAAAATTGACGATTCTCATCCCAGTTGGGTTCGTTGATTCAGAGATCGGGAAGAGAGGAGTAAACTTTTGTGGGAACGTTCGAAGCAAGAGGCTTGAAGCACATTTTAGGAAGTTTAGTCTCGGTTCATAGCCCGAGGTCAAATCTCGAGAAGGGCTAGTGGAAGAGAGCTAGCGTCGAAATTTAAATATTATAAAAGTGCTTAGGAAGGGGCCCATGGGTGCCATATGACCTGCACCTAAGGTGACATAAGGGCTTTTGTTTGATTCAGGTTGAGGCCAGCAAGGCCTCAGGGAGCTAATTCAGCTCGAGTGCTTAAAGATCCTTGACTGGGAGGTCGCGCAACCCCAAGGAGAGGAGGGGGGTCTATGTCAAGTGGTATCAGTGCATATAGAGCTCAAATTCTACTCTGTGTGAGTGGGAAAAAGGTGAGCACAATGCCTCCCAATGTGAAGAAATATAGGTTGAAGAAGCTGGAGGGAAAGATCCTACTGAGGAACGCTTGCTGAAAGTGATTGTGAAATTAGGATCAGGAGAAAAAATAGACATCCTGATGTATGAAGGAAATCTAGATTCTGGAGAATTGCTTGAATTGATACGATCAATCAATAAGTATTTCGACTATGAAGACGTCGATGAGGAGAAGAAGGTGAGACATGTTGTCACTAGATTAAAAGGACATGCAACAATGTGGTGGCATGAATTGTAGGCTGACAAAAGAAGTAAAGGAAAACAAAACATCAAGAATTTGGATAGAATGGTAGCCAAGATGAAGGTTAAGTTCATACCCAAATATTATCAAATAAATTTCTTTAGGAGATTGATGAACCTGATACAAAAGGTAATGACAATGAAAGAGTACACAGAGGAGTTTTATAGGTTGAACATCAGGACTGGAGAGAGGGAGAAAGATGATGAAAAAAATTTCATATATATAAATGGCTTGAGGTATGAGATCTAGGATGAAATCAACATGATGAAAATGATGAAAATGGAGGATGCTTATCAGATTTCACTAAAGGAAGAGGATAAGCTAGCCAGAAAACAAATCCAACGAAGCAGAGGAAGAAATCCAAACAAATGAAATGAAAGTGTCCAAGATAAGGCATAGAAGCCCAAGGGTGTGGATGAAAAACCACATAATCACTCAGAAAGAGGAGGAAGTTCCCAAGGGAAATAGAAGGAGGTGAAACTCAGATTTTGGAAGCGTAGAAGTTGAATGTTGATGTAGAAGGTGCAGAAGATGGAAGTTCTCTTATTTTGAAGAAGGTTGTCTTGAAGCCAGACCCAGAGGCTCAAAAGTGAGTGTAGAGGAACAATTTGTTCAGGACAACTTGCAAGACTAAGACATAGTTTGCAAGGTGATAATTGAGAGTGGGAGAACTAATAACTTAGTATCCACACAGATGGTGGAAAAATTGGAGCTGGAGACAATTGCACATCCAAATCCATATAAAGTCTCATGGTTGCAGAAAGGACACCAGCTAATGTTGACTAAACAATTCCTCGTTGAATTTAAAATAGGAGGATATAGAGATGAGATTCTGTGTGATGTAATTCCCATGGATGTATGTCATGTTTTTTTGGGGATACCATTGCAGTTTGACAGGAATGTCATTCATGATCGGAGGAGGAATAATTTTACTTTGGAGAAGAATGGTAGGACACACATGTTGTTGCTAATAGAGGAGAAGAATAAAGTAAAGGAAGAATCCAACACAAGCATAATTCTCATGAGTGGGAAGGACTCGTGAGTGAAATTAAGAAGAAATAAGAGATGCAATTTTTTGTGGTGAGGAAACCCAGAGTTGTCCTTACAAGTACTTCTATGGATGATTTGCCTGAGGAAGTTCAGGAGATGTTAGAGAATTTTTATGACATAGTAGTGGATGAGTTACCCAATTCATTGCGACCCATTAGAAGTATCACCCATCACATTGATCTAATACCAAGATAAAGTCTGTCAAACAAAGCAACATACAAATTGACACATACAGAGACAAGTCCAAGATTTATTAGACAAGGGTTTGGTTAGAGAAACCTTGATTCCATGCACAGTACTAACTGTGTTGAGTCTGAAGAAGGATGGAGGGTGGAGAATGCGTACAAACTCAAGAGCCATAAACAATATCACCATCACGTACATATTTCCTTTGCGAAGGATGGATGATTTAATGGAGCAATTTGTTTTTCATAAATAGATTTGAAAAGTGGATATCCCTAGATAAGGATGAGAGAAGGTGATGAATGGAAAACAACCTTCAATACAAATGAAGGAGTGTATGAGTGTATTGTTATTCCATTTAGCTTAACAAATTCCCCATGTACTTTTATGATATTGATGAATGCGATATTGGAATATTTCATTAGTAAGTTTGCAATTTTATATATGGATGATATATTGGTAGTCAGTAAAACAAAATAAGAGCATTTGAGACATCTCACATTAGTGATGAGAAGAATGTAGAAAGAGAAGATGTTGATAAATCTAAAGAAGTCCTCTTTTATGAAAACAAAACTCATTTATTTGGGTTTTGTGATCTCTTCAAATGATTGAAGATGGATCCAAAAAAAGTGAGAGAAATAAAAGAATGGCCATCGCCAAGAAGCATATTTGAGGTGAAGAGCTTCCATGGATTAACAAGTTTATATATGAAGTTCATTAAAAATTTTAGTGGAATTTGTGCACCAATATTGGATACAATGAAGAAGAGGCACAAGTATTGGATAGAAGAGGCTAAGAAAAGTTTCAATATATTGAAGGAGAAGATAACAGAACAACCAATTATGGTCTTGGAAAATTTCGGGAAGACATTTCAAGTAGGATGTGATGCTAGTGGAGTTGCAATTGGAGCAGTCTTGAGCCAAGATAATAGGCCTATTTCATATTTTAGCGAGAAATTGAATGACACTAAGAAGAAGTACTCCACATATGATAATAAATTTTATGCAATTATTCAAGCCTTGAATAAATAGAGGCACTACCTTGTTCTAAAAGAATTTGTTTTGTATAGAGATAATCAAGCTTTACAATTCATAACCAGAAAGGAGAAATTAAATCAAATACATGCTAAGTGGATAGAGTTTATGAAAAAAATCACTTTTTTCATTAGATATATTTCTGGTAATGCTAACAAATTTGTTGATTCATTGAGAAGGAGATGTGTGATTCTGTAGGATTTTCAAGTGAATACCTTAGGGTTTGAACAATTTAAGGATATGTATTGTGATGATCCAAATTTTAAAGAGGCATATGAAGCATGCTTGAACCCTATTCTCAGAGAAAAAAGTCAATGGACAGAGTATATGATTCAAGATGCATTGTTGTTTAAAGGTTGCCARTTGTGCATACCAAAGTTTTCAATGAGAGAAATTTTGCTGRAGMAAAAACATAGTGGAGGTCTAGCAGGACATTTYGACCATGAAAAGRCATTTKCAMAATTGAACAACTCATACTATTKTCYAGGTATGAKAAAAGAATTGAATAAGTTTCTAAACAAATGTAAGATTTTACAGTATGCAAAAGGAAAGAAACATAACACTGGATTGTATCAGCCATTTCCTATTCCCGATAGGCCTTGGGATACAATAAGCATGGATTTTGTGTTGGGATTTCCAAGAAACCAAAGGGGAATTCATTTCRTATTTCTTGTAGTTGATATATTCTSAAAGATGGTACACTTTATCCAATGCTAGAAGACTAGTGATGCAACACACATTGCAAATTTGTTTTTCAAAGAAGTTGTGAGACTTCCTGGATTTCCCAAGAGTATTGTCTTGGATAGGGACACTAAATTTGTTGGTCATTTTTGGAGAACAATATGGAAGAATATGGAGACAAAGCAATCTTTTATTTCAGCATATCACCCTCAAACAGACGGACATACTGAGCCGGTAAATCAGAGTTTAGGAAATTTGCTGAGAAATTTGGTCACTAAAGATCATAGCTAGTGGGATCAAATTTTGTCAGAAGCAGAGTTCATGTATAATGACTCACCAAACAAAAGTAAAAGAAAGATCTCATTCTAGATACTATATGGGATGAAGCCAAGAGGAGTATCATAATTGAGATATCTAGAGCAAATTGAATTCAAAAGCACGGGAATATAAGACTTGATTGCGGAAATGCAGAAGATTCATACTCATATCAAGGAGCAGTTGCAAAACAATAATGCAAAGTATAAATAGAGAGTTGACTAGCATAGAAGATAACTTCAATTTGAAGTGGGAGATCAAGTCTTAGCACACTTGAGGAAGGAAAGGTTCCCAATGGGAACATATAACAAATTGAAGCTAAAGAAGATTGGACCATGCAAGATCCTAAGAAAAATTGGTAGTAATGCCTATGAGATAGAGATTCCATAGGATGTGGGTATATCACCCATATTTAACATTTTAGACATGTATCCTTACAAGGAAGATGACACATAAATATTAGAAGATTAGAAAGATATTCAGTGGGAGAAGCAGATGCATGTAGCAAAAAATCCACAGATGAAGAAGATCATTGATCAGAGGATTGGTAAAAGGACCAAAAGGAAAACTTTTTTTGAGTATCTGGTAAAGTGGAAGGGACACCCAATAGAATATGCCAGTTGGGTAAATGGAGTTGATATCCAAAAGCATGGAAATTCGGTGCAGGATCTCATGGACAAGGGTCCATGAATTGTTTCTCAGAGGAGTATGATGTAGGAGCATCGTCAACAGAGCACATGTGGAAAGACAACTCAACACGTAGCACACATTTTTGAATAAATTTTGAATTTTAAAAAGATAGTGTATCTCAAAAATATTTTGAATGAATGAGAAATCAAAGAAGTCTTAATTTTTGGAGGCTGAACGATCACGTAAGAACGAGAGAGATCATATTTTACTTTAGTTAAATTAATTTGGACATAGATTTGGATCTTTCATTATTATCTGTCTCGCACAGAAATTTATTGTAACATGACTAAAGTAGTTGTAAGATTTTACTTCCATAAGATAGATAGTAGGAGGGAACCCTAGGAACCCTCTTGTATAAGTAGATGCATTGTATGGCCAAATGGGGCTAATGCAAATTAGTAGGAGAGTGTTTTGATTTAGTTGTTATTTAATTTTAGTTATTTTTATCATAGTTGTAGACATTTACATTTTAATGAAGATAACAAAGAGATATTGATCTAATGCATGGTGTTGTTGTTGCTTAAATCTTCTCTGTTATTTTGTGTTTTCATGAATGTATGAGTTATGCTGCTGAATGTATGAGTCTGTGAAACATTAGATAAGTCTCGCTTGCTTCTCTTCCATGAACCTACACAAGGAGTGTGTATCATCCACAAGGAGTGCGTTGATAGAGCCTTGTTTGACTCCTATCCCGTAAGAGATAACTTGAAGCTTTATGTGCAGAGTATGCAAAACATCCACAAGGAGTGCGTCGACAGAGTCTTTTGACTTAGAAGCTCATGGGGAGTAGTTAAAGAAATTGCTCGTAGATGTGTGCACAAAGATCTATTGCAAGGCATGCACAGATCCAAAATTCAACTAAGTGTTGAAGAAACCCTTCAAAGAGTCCAAATCTCTAAGAAAGGACAAGTTCCCAAAATTTAGTGGGAGAAATATTAAAAAGGGAGGATCCCTTTAAGGTTTTTCAAATTAACGATCGAGATCCCTTAAAGAGAAAGAGAGATCATTCCAAGCCATTAGATCTGGGAAAGTTTCATGGTGGTTAGCTATGAGTTCCATCAGAAGTTCACGATTTGGAAGATTTGGAGTGAATAAAGGTGAAAAACATCGAGGTCTGAAGCTGTGAAGAAATCCAAACTATTTCTTGGAAGGTGGAGATGTGGTTGCATATAATCAAGGTTTGGGAAGGAAGGAATTCAGACAAATTGCACCAAGCAGTTAGGAATCTTCGTGAAATCATGAAGTATGAAGTAGATCCAATCCATTGGTTATAGCGAGGATATGTGGAAGAGATCCATGAACTTCTAGATAAAGTACTTTGTGGAAAACGAGAGATGAAGGAATGAGAAGTCTTGACGGTTGAAGCATCAAACCCCATCTAAACCATCCATTGGAGAAGGACGTGTCATGCTTGATACATAGCTTTGTGGAAAAGTTACTTCGGGGGAAAAGGGTGTGTGTGATGTTCGAGACTTTCAAAGGTAGAGTCCAAAGCGAATCACAATCATTAGTTGCTAGATATGTGAGAACTATCGATTCTCGCGCCACTTGGGTTTTTCTATTTAGAGATTGGGAAGAGAAGAGTCATTTTTTATGGGAACGATCGAAGCTGGAGGCCCGAAACGTATTTTAGGAGGTTTAGATCTAGGTCATAGCTCAATGTCACATGTGGAGAAGGGTTAGTGGAAGAGAACTAGCACCAAAATTTAAAAATTATAAAAACACTTAGGAAGGGGCTAGTGGGTGCCATACGACCTGTAGATAAGGCGACAAAAGGGCCTTTCTTTGATTCAGGTTGAAGCCAACAAGACCTTGAGGAGCTAATTCAGATCGAGTGCTTAAAGATCCTTTACCAGGAGGTCGCACAACCATGAGGAGAGAAGGGGGGTCTGCACAAAGTTTGATTTAAACCAAGTACCATAATAAATTAGTGAAGAGAGTTTAAGATGAATATTAAATACGTTACAGGATAAGCGTCTCAGTTTTTACTTAGTATTGTGTATTTCCACATGAAGAATGGTATTTTCATCCTCGGTAAAATTGAGATTGTTTGGTTAATTATTGTGAAAAAAGGAAAGATAAGAGATTCTTGACATCACCTTTATGAAAGTGATATCAACAACTCGTTCTATCATTTTAATTCCAATATTTAAAAAAATATGGATCTTTTCGAGACAGTCCTCTCCATAGAGGTTTAGAAATAGATTGTGCAAGTTTTTGCAGTTCATCACAATTCTTGTTGATATTTATGGATATTAACTATGTAAGGAGTTTTAAAACATTTAAAGTTTTGAGTGAACATTTTACTCATCATTAAGAAAAATTAAAATTGTGGTGCTTAAAAAGAGTATCGAAAATAATTTTTTTAAATCAATTTTTTTTATATTAAAATATAACTATTGAGGAAAGGAAAAGAAGATGATATGGATAAGTGGACGAATGGTAAAACAACCATTATAAATTAATCATAAAAGAACAAAAAAATAAATTAAAAATAATTTAATGATAAAATAATCAAAATCTAAACTAAACTAATTAATTAATTAGTTGGGACTTAAAATTATAAATAAGAGAGGGAAGGAAACTTAAGTTTCAAGAAATCAAGTAAAATAAATGAGACGAGAGTTATAATCCCTAGAATAAGAGGACCTAATNGGGAACATATAACAAATTGAAGCTAAAGAAGATTGGACCATGCAAGATCCTAAGAAAAATTGGTAGTAATGCCTATGAGATAGAGATTCCATAGGATGTGGGTATATCACCCATATTTAACATTTTAGACATGTATCCTTACAAGGAAGATGACACATAAATATTAGAAGATTAGAAAGATATTCAGTGGGAGAAGCAGATGCATGTAGCAAAAAATCCACAGATGAAGAAGATCATTGATCAGAGGATTGGTAAAAGGACCAAAAGGAAAACTTTTTTTGAGTATCTGGTAAAGTGGAAGGGACACCCAATAGAATATGCCAGTTGGGTAAATGGAGTTGATATCCAAAAGCATGGAAATTCGGTGCAGGATCTCATGGACAAGGGTCCATGAATTGTTTCTCAGAGGAGTATGATGTAGGAGCATCGTCAACAGAGCACATGTGGAAAGACAACTCAACACGTAGCACACATTTTTGAATAAATTTTGAATTTTAAAAAGATAGTGTATCTCAAAAATATTTTGAATGAATGAGAAATCAAAGAAGTCTTAATTTTTGGAGGCTGAACGATCACGTAAGAACGAGAGAGATCATATTTTACTTTAGTTAAATTAATTTGGACATAGATTTGGATCTTTCATTATTATCTGTCTCGCACAGAAATTTATTGTAACATGACTAAAGTAGTTGTAAGATTTTACTTCCATAAGATAGATAGTAGGAGGGAACCCTAGGAACCCTCTTGTATAAGTAGATGCATTGTATGGCCAAATGGGGCTAATGCAAATTAGTAGGAGAGTGTTTTGATTTAGTTGTTATTTAATTTTAGTTATTTTTATCATAGTTGTAGACATTTACATTTTAATGAAGATAACAAAGAGATATTGATCTAATGCATGGTGTTGTTGTTGCTTAAATCTTCTCTGTTAT
This sequence comes from Picea glauca, assembly GCA_000966675.3. Lineage (NCBI taxonomy): Eukaryota > Viridiplantae > Streptophyta > Pinopsida > Pinales > Pinaceae > Picea > Picea glauca. The sequence continues at coordinate 19,331 of JZKD02S0032169.1, forward strand.
TTTGTGTTTTCATGAATGTATGAGTTATGCTGCTGAATGTATGAGTCTGTGAAACATTAGATAAGTCTCGCTTGCTTCTCTTCCATGAACCTACACAAGGAGTGTGTATCATCCACAAGGAGTGCGTTGATAGAGCCTTGTTTGACTCCTATCCCGTAAGAGATAACTTGAAGCTTTATGTGCAGAGTATGCAAAACATCCACAAGGAGTGCGTCGACAGAGTCTTTTGACTTAGAAGCTCATGGGGAGTAGTTAAAGAAATTGCTCGTAGATGTGTGCACAAAGATCTATTGCAAGGCATGCACAGATCCAAAATTCAACTAAGTGTTGAAGAAACCCTTCAAAGAGTCCAAATCTCTAAGAAAGGACAAGTTCCCAAAATTTAGTGGGAGAAATATTAAAAAGGGAGGATCCCTTTAAGGTTTTTCAAATTAACGATCGAGATCCCTTAAAGAGAAAGAGAGATCATTCCAAACCATTAGATCTGGGAAAGTTTCATGGTGGTTAGCTATGAGTTCCGTCAAAAGTTCGCGATTTGGAAGATTTGGAGTGAATAAAGGTGAAAAACACCGAGGTCTGAAGCTGTGAAGAAATCCAAACTATTGCTTGGAAGGTGGAGATGTGGTTGCATATAATCAAGGTTTGGGAAGGAAGGACTTCAGACAAATTGCACCAAGCAGTTAGGAATCTTCGTGAAATCGTGAAGTATGAAGTAGATCCAAGCCATTGGTTATAGCGAGGATATGTGGAAGAGATCCATGAACTTCTAGATAAAGTACTTTGTGGAAAACGAGAGATGAAGGAATGAGAAGTCTTGACGGTTGAAGCGTCAAACCCCATCTAAACCATCCATTGGAGAAGGACGTGTCATGCTTGATACATAGCTTTGTGGAAAAGTTACTTCAGGGGAAAAGGGTGTGTGTGATGTTCGAGACTTTCAAAGGTAGAGTCCAAAGCGAATCACAATCATTAGTTGCTAGATATGTGAGAACTATCGATTCTCGCGCCAGTTGGGTTTTTCTATTTAGAGATTGGGAAGAGAAGAGTCATTTTTTATGGGAACGATCGAAGCTGGAGGCCCGAAGCTTATTTTAGGAGGTTTAGATCTAGTTCATAGCTCAATGTCACATGTGGAGAAGGGTTAGTGGAAGAGAACTAGCACCAAAATTTAAAAATTATAAAAACACTTAGGAAGGGGCTAGTGGGTGCCATACGACCTGTAGATAAGGCGACAAAAGGGCCTTTCTTTGATTCAGGTTGAAGCCAACAAGACCTTGAGGAGCTAATTCAGATCGAGTGCTTAAAGATCCTTTACCAGGAGGTCGCACAACCATGAGGAGAGAAGGGGGGTCTGCACAAAGTTTGATTTAAACCAAGTACCATAATAAATTAGTGAAGAGAGTTTAAGATGAATATTAAATACGTTACAGGATAAGCGTCTCAGTTTTTACTTAGTATTGTGTATTTCCACATGAAGAATGGTATTTTCATCCTCGGTAAAATTGAGATTGTTTGGTTAATTATTGTGAAAAAAGGAAAGATAAGAGATTCTTGACATCACCTTTATGAAAGTGATATCAACAACTCGTTCTATCATTTTAATTCCAATATTTAAAAAAATATGGATCTTTTCGAGACAGTCCTCTCCATAGAGGTTTAGAAATAGATTGTGCAAGTTTTTGCAGTTCATCACAATTCTTGTTGATATTTATGGATATTAACTATGTAAGGAGTTTTAAAACATTTAAAGTTTTGAGTGAACATTTTACTCATCATTAAGAAAAATTAAAATTGTGGTGCTTAAAAAGAGTATCGAAAATAATTTTTTTAAATCAATTTTTTTTATATTAAAATATAACTATTGAGGAAAGGAAAAGAAGATGATATGGATAAGTGGACGAATGGTAAAACAACCATTATAAATTAATCATAAAAGAACAAAAAAATAAATTAAAAATAATTTAATGATAAAATAATCAAAATCTAAACTAAACTAATTAATTAATTAGTTGGGACTTAAAATTATAAATAAGAGAGGGAAGGAAACTTAAGTTTCAAGAAATCAAGTAAAATAAATGAGACGAGAGTTATAATCCCTAGAATAAGAGGACCTAAT
>JZKD02S0032180.1:8302-26458 GCA_000966675.3 Picea glauca
GATTAGAGCCACTAAGGAAAACAAAATCATAACCTACCTCTCCTTACCAATCCCCCATCACTCCTACTTCACCCATGCCTACTCTAGATCCTAAAATTGATAGATTTTCCACATCCCTCAAAGGATCTAAGCCTTCTGTTTGCACCCAATTCGTCACTTAGTGAGAAAATAAAGGTTGCTTACATGCCCAGTTGGGTCTTGCTAAGCATGACAGCTGTAAAGGAAAGGGTTAGAAAAAGAACAAAAAAACTATAAGTAAGAACTAAATTAAAACAAACTAAAACTATGAGCATATGGATAAAGAAATAACAAAAAAAAAAAGACCAATATCACCAATGTTTTTGAGCTGGTCTATTGATGAAATCAAAGCACAATGAAGAAAGGGGACTATGGGTCCCTTCTTTCTCCAATGGAAGGCTCTTGAGGCCCTCACAAACTTGCTCTCCTTACAATAAGAAAATGAGAATGATGGTGAAATAAATCCTAGCACATCCACTCAATGTAGAGGTGGATAGCTCAATGAAATGGTGCTAATGTGTTATTGTCAAGGAGTGATTCCTTAAAACAATCTAAGCAGCATAACATTACATGAAATTCTTTAAGAAAATGATGTTTCCTCATGGATTTTTATAGCATAGCATTGGGTGATTATGTAACTCCTTTGAGGTGTGAAAAGGGGCTCTTTAGGGCTTAATTAGGTCTTTGACCAGCCTACCATGCGGATTCAGCTCAGATTTGGGAGTCAAATTGGCTTGGGAGCTGATACATAAGTGTTTGGGAGGCCGACCAATTCCATAAATGCGTTGTTTAGCAGGTGCGCGGGTTTTTTCGCCAACGGCCGCACATCGTGCGCGCATGCGCGCATTGTACGTTCCTGTTCAGTGCATATGCATGCACACCCAACTTCTGTAAAGCACCCTTCAATTTTTGGTTATTTTGTATAGTTTTTGACCCTTTTGCAATGCTGTGAAATTAATTCAGTGCCATGAATGAATTCATACTTGTTTGACGATGCTGAGTTCTTGTCGCCATGTGCGGACGAAATTTCAGTGATAATAGATGCCCCCTAATGGATGAGGTTAGGAGCATACGTATAGACGAAATCCATCAATGTTTGTTTTACTGAGAATGGTGTTGGAAGAGAGAGCAATAGTGAGACCGTTTAGAGCGATCCGTTGAAGAAGGAAGGAACTGGTAGAACCTGACCTTCCATAAGGTGCGTAACAATATATAATTGTGTACAAATGAGGCAGGCATGCCCCATGCTCGTGGTATGTAGCTCTGACAAAAAGATTATGGAAGTTTTGGTGTAGATAACTGCAGCGCCCTCAGGGGCGGTAATAATAAAGGCAGAAGACAATTATGCAAAGGAACATACTCTGAACAATAGGCAATGATCGCGGAAATAAATAGCGACGAGGATGTGGGCATTGATGGCCCTACTAGGTTCAGAGGTCTTTGGCAAATGATAAAAGGAACTGCAATAGTCACAAAGTAAGACCCACCATAACATGAGAAAGTGTTGGTGTCGAATGTTATGGAGGTCAACGACAGCAGGGAGCAATGGTGTTTCACCCTGTGCCGTCCGATATCTCTCATTAAATGGAGAATGAGAATCAAGATACTGTCGCCCTTCTGGAAAATGTGTGCTGCTTTCGACAAAAGGGGGACGCGACTCCCAGAAGCAAAGGGCTTCATAGAATCTAATGAGGTGAGGAAGTGGCAGAGGTACATGGACGAAGTCAAAAAGTGGGAAGATTCAAGACTGCCCTTGGTTGGAGGGTGTATGATATAATGAGTGGCCGCAACCGTGTGACAAGGTCGAGTGTCAGGGGAACGCCAAGAACGAGGATAAGTTGTGCCAGAGGCAGGACAAGGTGAACAAATTCAAAGGGTAAAGGTAAGTGACCAGGGTAGTACTCTGAAGATATGGACGATGCCGGTTAGAGTAGATGAGAAGCAATGCTCCAACCAAGGGTGACATGGGTTGCGTGTGGCCAAAAAAAGGAAGCAATTCGCCAATGGTGACGACAAAAGGAAATGACTAAAAATAAAGGTGTTTGTACAATAAATAATGAATAATTTTGGGGAAAATGTACAAATACAGAAACGGGTGCCCCAGTGTGAAATGAGTGCCCCAGGGAGGTAGAAACTTCTTGGAAAACTGATGAAGGGTGGGGGCCCTATTGGTGAGTTTCTGTATGAGGTAGGTGAAATGAAGATAGGTTCGCAGATGGGCAAACCGATGGTGGATGAAATGGAGGGTTCATGATCCTGCAGAGGTGCAGGTAAAAAGAATAGAACCATAAAGAGCTGATCTGGGAGTCCATATGGGAAGCTAGAAAAAATGAGGAGAAGAAGTATGGGGTTGATTCACAACATGATGAAAGACTACCGGGACTCCCAGCCCTAAAGGGTAATAAAGAACAACATAAGTGTCAAAAGTGCCAAAAGGTGCTATGAATGGGACAACTCATGTGGGTGAGAATGCTATCGGGTTACAGTACCGATGATGCAAATGGAGGTGTGGGTACTACAGAGCCGGGAATGAGGATCCTAAAGGCCAATATCAGCGGGTGTGACTGGAAATGTAAATGCAATACCACGGGAGAGACTACATGCCAGTGTTGAATATATACCTGAAGGGATGGTGTTGATGACCGATGAGCAAGTACCTACGCATAGAAAAACCAAATACCCAAAGTGAACAATATCTGAAGAGAATCAAAGATATGAGCATGTATTTGACAAATGTGACAATGCGCGTGCGTACCTGACGATGATATGAAAATAGGTGCCCCGGGGGCTTAGGATGAAAAGTCACCTAGGGACAACTATGATGTAGGTGGCGGGACGCTGATCCCATGGTTGAAGACGGTTTGAAAAATGGACACCTCGGGCTCTCGGAATGATGAGTGGAAGTTTTGCAAAAGGCCCTTATATAGCTGTAGGGCCCACATTGCCACCTCATTTGTACCTGCTGCCCCAGTGACTGGATGAGCAGATTTCAGAGGAGATTTGGAGATTCAGGGAGGACGAGGCAGTCGATCGACGTTCTGCGAGTTTCAGGTTAGTGGTCTGATCATCCTGCATAGAAATAGGTTTTCAATTTTTGGGCAGGGTAGGTACGGGGGGGCATACAGAGGGTTTGAGGGGATTTTTTATAGGATGTGGGCCCACATGCGCGGGCGATTCAGTGGAAGGCGCGCACACGTTCGCGCCTGTCCACTGAATATGAGTGCATGGGTGTGTGGGTAGGGTAATTTAAGGCGCGCCTGAAAGGCACACCTGTTTTGTGAACAGGTGCGCATTAGTGCGCGCCTGTGGGTTTGATAGGCGTGCACTAGAGCGCGCATGTATGGTGGACAGGGAAAACAGGTGGACATCAGTGTGCACCTGTGCAGTGGACAGGCGCACATACATGCGCACTTGTGTAGTGAGCAGGTGCGCATGTGTGCGCGCCTGTGGGTGATAAAACCACGCTTAGGGGGAAAGGTTGAAGGGTGAAAAATGAGTCTTTTTTGATGCATTTGATGGTTGCATACACTGATATAGGACTCTGTGTGGTGTGCAGGTGGCTATCAGTGACTATGGCTGTTCGGTGGCATGAGCGAGACTGGTCGCAATTGCGAGATGCTGTGACCAATGCAGGGCTTGAGGTGTGAGCGACTTTAGCGACCTGTGGGTTGCTAAAGTTATTTGAGTGCCTGTTGATACGGGCACATGAGTACTTACTCCAGTTCCTTCTCCAGATATGGAGTCCAGAGCTGCACTTCTTCCTCGTGCGAGGAGAGCAGATCCCCTTCACTGCGATGGAGGATATATATTTTTTGACTGGGCTCCCCTTCCGGAGAACGCCTTTTCCGGCAGAGCCTGTGCTGCAGAGGGATACACCCCTTTCTACAATCGCCGAGCGATATTGCTCAGGCGAGAACATCATGTTAGGGATGGTGGTGAGCATCAGTGCTATTGATCCCTTAGCACATCGCTATATAACGGCGATGATTGTTCGTGTCTATGGGTCACTGGTGACCCAACAGATTAGTGGTGGCCAGCTCTTGGTGCTGGAGAGGGTGGTGGTGGGCCGTGAGCGGTTCGCATGGGGGCTTACGCTGCATGCATGGATGATCACGCAGTTGGACCGTTGTCGGTCCACAGGTACAGGAGAGTTCGCGTTTGGCTCGATCCTGGTAGCTTGGTTCTTGGAGAGGGTGTCGATGCTGCGCCCGAGGGTTCTACTAGAGGTGCCAGGGGCACGAGAGCCACGCTTGAGGCGGTGGTCTGCAGTTTTGGTTCGCCATAGTGGTGGCGAAGGTGGGCATTATTTTTCGGCGCAGGCGGCGCAGATATGGTGGCAGATGCCGCAGGTGATACTGCAGTACCCCTATGTTGGGGTTGACTTCCGGGGAGACCCGTACATGGTGCTGCCTCCTGGGGAGGCGTTTGACCATCGAGGTATGTTGAGTATTGTGTATGTTTTTGATTTATGTTATCATTTGAGATATCAGTTCCTATGTATGTGATATAGATGTTGATACGATCTGTTGTTGTTGTTTTGTGCATGTGCAGATGTGGCACCTCGCGGGCATGAGGTGGAGTTGCAGGGAGTGTCGGTTCAGCGAGAGCCAGAGAGACTGCCTCGTGGAGAGAGACGACGACGGGATGAGGCCACGGGGCGACCAGCAGAGCCCGAGAGGGCAGCGAGGAGGCATCGGTTCGATGACCCCAGTGCGAGGCCATCACACGCTCCTCCGGCGGCGGTCAGAGCTGATTTTGATGATATATGCTGTCATCTGGAGACGGTGTTACAGGACGTGCCTGAGGGCATGTGGATACGCATCCAGGATGAGGGATTCCTGGAGCAGTGTGTAGGAGTACCGCCACCATGGTGGTCTATGTGACGAGCGACTGTTCTTGCCACCATGACGAGTGAATGCCTACCGCTGGGGTAGGAGGGTCCTATGGGTGGTCCTCCACCACCGCCTGGGGCAGGTGGGGGTGGGCCACCACCTCCTCCTGAGGGTGGAGCAGGTGGGGGTGTGATAGAGGCACCCTGATTTATGTATGATGTATATTGGTTTTTTGTTGTATATAGGCTAGTGAGCCGATTTTTGTACCAAGGTGTGGCACTGGCCTGCGAGCATATGTATTTTTGTATGTAAACATTCAGATGGCCAGAGAGGCCTTGATATATATATGAGTATACATTTTTTGAGATCCTAATGTTGTCTACATGTGTGTTTCTTTTGATGATGATGATGTCTATCCTATGTATATGCTATGACAGGATGTATGAAATGTTTTATGTATGTGTAGCTTGATGTGATATATGCCAATCTACCACCGTGTTAGCTATTTCATCTGTTGTTTGATTCAATTGTCATGGAATATGTGTAAATGTAATGGAATCAAAATGTCGAGATAATAATCTAACCTACAGGTATTTGTGAAAGAGGCACGAATCGCGTACATGGTAAACATTGTTGAGCTGGAGAACGATTAGTTGAGAGTCGAGGAAAACGCTAAGGTGGCGAATATGATGATGCTGGGCATCGGCCAGGAGGCCTATGACCGCAATGTATTCGGCTTGGTTGTTGGTTGCTGGTCCCAAACATATGCCGTTTGAATGTAGCATTTCATGTGAGGGTGTGTAGAGAGCTCAAGCAGCCGAAGTAAGATGTTGTGTCCAACGGCTGGCGCCATCGGCGTAACCAATGTGGTAAGATGGTGGAGGAAGTATCTATCAATAGCACAAAGGATAGTTTAGATGAGAGGTTAGGAGAAAAAGATTAAAAAACGCTAGAAAAGAAAAGAACCTAAAGTAGCATGACTATGTTTAAGCATAAAATTTCTTGAGATATAACGCATTGACGGGTTCTTTGAGGGAGAGGCCTTCGGGGGAGGCTAGGATGTATGCGCCTTTGGTGAGGCAATGTTGGATGATGTAAGGGCCATGCCAAAGTGATTTGAATTTGCCGTGGACAAAGGTATCATGAGCGATATCATAGGCCAAGACAAGGTCACCTTCGCGAAATGACCGAAGGTTGACATTGCGATCAAAGGTAGCCTTGGATCATTTTTTAGATGCCTCGTTGTTCTACAAGGAAGATCGACGATATTCATCCAGAGACTCCAAGTTCAGCAAGCGCTGCTCCATTGGAGTAGTGTCAGGTAAAAGCTCAATTGCAGTGCGTAGGGTGGGAATTTCGCACTCGATGGGAAGAGTTGCCTCGATCCCATGGACTAAATGAAATGGCGTGAAACCTGTAGCGGTCTTTGCTGTCGTTCGATATGCCCATAGTGCGGAAAATAACATATGATGCCAATTGGTTTTATGTTTATTAACCGTGCGCTGTAACATGGTCTTGAAGACTTTGTTCACTGCCTCGACCTGTCCATTTGACTGAGGGTAATATGGTGAGGAAAACTCGTGAGAGAAGCCTAATCGAGATGAGAGTTCGATGAAGATCTCATTCTCGAAGTGTTTCCCATGGTCGGAAACAAGTTGGAGTGGTACTCCAAAACGGGATATGATGTGGTTAAATAAAAAACACGTTGCAGTGTCAGCGGTGTTGTTGAAAGTGGGCATAGCTTCGGCCCATTTGGTGAAGTAATCAACGACGACAACAATGTATTTGTGACCATTGCTGGATGGGGGATTGCAAGTCATAAAGTCGATGCCCCATTTACAAAAAGGGCCCACAGTAATGACAGGGTGAAGAAGAGCGGGGGGAGCTCGGGCTTTGTTGGCGTAGAGCTGACATTGCTCACATCGTTTCACGGCATGAATGCAATCGTGAAACAAGGTAGGCCAAAAGTAACTGGCTCGAATAATCTTCTGAGCCGTGGATATACCCGAAAAATGGCCCCCTCATGTGCCGCTGTGGCAGTCATTTAAGACTCTGTTGGCTTTGTCAATAGTTAGGCAGTGAAGAAGGATGGTGTCCACGCCCCTCCAGTATAGGATGTCTTCGATGAGGAGATAGCGGGGGGCTTGATGGCATATGCGCCGACGGTCATCTTGTGATAAGTGGTTACCAAAATTTTTAGTTCGGAGGTAGATGAGAAGGTCGCCATACCAAGGATCATCGGAGGCGATGTAAAAGAGATGTTCTTCAGGAAAGTCAATGTTGACGGGGGCACTGAGTGTGTCAGAGGGGAGTTCCGTGACAAGTTCGGAGAGAATGAGGGCTTTCTTACTCTTAGGGGTTGAAAACTCGAGGTCATACTCCTGAAGGATAACGATCCAACAAGCGAATTTTCCGTTAACTTGATGTCGGCTGAGCAAATATTGCATAGGGTTGGAATCTACGACGACCTTGGTGGTGCGAAGCAGAATGTAATGGCGCAGTTTCTGAACTGTGAGGACAACTACAAGAGCAAGTTTCTCTTCGTGTTTATACTTCAATGGTGGCCCTGAGAGGTTCTTACTAACGTAGTAAATGACGTGCTCACGATTGTAATCTCCGATCTGGACGAGGACGACGGCTACTAATACAGCTAATGCTGATATGTAGAGGATGTAGTCGCGATTATAGTCAGGCGCAGTAATCAAAGGTGCATTTGAAAGCGCTGCTTTAAGATCGTCAAATGACTGTTGGGCATAGTTGTCCCAATAGAAAGGGATGTCATGACGTAGTAAGCAAAGGAAACCATGTGCGCGTATGGCATAATCAGGAACAAAGCGTCTAAGAAAGTTAGCTTTGCCCTATAGACTCTGAAGTTGTCGCAAATTCTGAGGAGGTGGAATTTCGGTGATGGATTTGACTTTGAGGGGGTCTATGGTAATACCATTTTGGGAAATGATAAAACCAAGGAGGTGCCCTACGGTGACACAGAACACACACTTGAGAGGGTTCAAGCGGATGTTGTACTGACGACACCGTTGGAAGATGATTCATAAATCATCAAGGTGCTGGGTGCATTTCTTGGATCGAGCAGTGAGGTCGTCCAAGTAGGCAAGGATGATGGCAGCCAGATCGTGAAAGATGTATGTCATCGCCCGCTGGAAAGTTGCGCCGACATTTTTTAGGCCGAAGGGTATGACACGATATGAAAAAGTACACCACGGGGTAATGAATGCGGTTTTGTACTGATCGGCTGGGTGGATTTGAATTTGGTTATAGCCAGAGAATCCGTCCATAAAGGAGAGAGCCTCGTGGCCGGCGCAGTCATCGATAATTTGATCGATGAAAGGCGTTGGAAAGTTGTCTTTTGGACATGCGTTATTGAGATGACGAAATTCTGTGCAAACGCAGATATTGCCTTGTTTTTTGTCGACGGGTACAGGGTTGGAAACCCATGAAGTGTAAGCAATGGGTAAATAAACCCGGTCGTGCGTAATTTGTCAATTTCGGCTTTGATAGCCGCGGCCTTGGATGGGTGTAGCGGTCGCTATTTCTGGCGAACTGGTGTGATGTCGGGCTAGGTGTCAATGCGATGCTCGACAATAGATGGGTCAAGGCTAGGCATTTCTGTGTATGACTAGGCGAAAATATCCCGATATTCCTGGAAGAGGGCTTTATATGCGTCGATTTCCTGAGGAGTGCAAGCAGCTCCGATGATGATTTCTTCGACGATGGCATTTTTAATGGAAACGTCGATTTTGATGGTGGGGGAAATGTTAGCCAGATTACCTTCCTCAAAAGTTTTAGGTGCAGGGATGGGATTATTGAACCAATCGATAGGCCCGGATGGGATAAAATCTTTGGTTTCGACCGCGTAAATGGGGTTTTGGCTAGGAGGCATGAGGGCTTCCTATGGAAGGAAGAGTGCATGATGGTGTAGTGCGTCCCAGGGAGAGTCCAGGCATTGTAGTTCTTCTAGTATTTCTTCGTCGCATTGGAAACGACGGGAATATAATGGATCGTGAGGAGTGATCTCAGTGATAGTGTTATTGCTCCTTGCTGAAGAAACATAGGGGGTAATGCTAGGAGATGGTGAGGGTTCACTCGACATAAACCATATGTTGTGGTACTGAGGGGTACCCGTGGTGGTGGGTTGGAGAGTCTCCGTAGGGGAATAAGCAGGAGAGTTGGGTGGGTTATGGGGTAAATCCTCAGATACGTCATCTAAGAACCAAGGAGGTGTTGGGAGTGCCTCGGGTTCGGGAGAAATGACATGAAGATCCTCGAGTGGCGAAGTTATGTTAATTATCTCTTCTACGAGTTGGTGACACAGGGTTAATTGAAGTTGCCTATACGCAAGGATCATGGGACATTGGTATGTAAAATGAGCCAACGAATCGCAGAGAGAACAAGGGCATCTCAAACGTTCATTGACTGTAGTGGTGACATAACGAATGTCAGTGATGTTTGTTGTAAAGGACATAGCAGGGCGTGGGTCGTTCTGAAAGTTCTGGCGTACAATGGATAATGTCTGCTGGAAACGTGGTAGTGCTGGGCAATGATGGGTGTAATGGCCATACTCGAAACAGATAGCACACGTGAATTTGGTCCTCAATCTTTTACTATTGGAAGGTTGGGTGGTAGCAGTAGGACTAGCAGTAGTGATTGGTGTTGTGGGAGTGTGATTGAGGGGAATCAAATTCCGTAATTCCGATAGTGATGGGCATTTGTTGGTTTGGTGACCCTCTTTCTCACATAGTGCACAAGGTGGTGGGATGCGTGGAGGAAGTGGAGCTGTGGGCTCCTTCTTCTTTCTCCTGCCTCCAGCTGGAGCAGGGGGGGTAGGGAGTATGGGGGTAGTGGGGGTGAGGATGGGAATCGTCATGGGGAAGCCTTCCTGTGGAGGAAAGGATGGGCAAGGGACCATCTCAGGTGGATGTAAATACCACACTGGGATTGCTAACACCGTATTAGGTAGTGTGAGCGTTGTAGCTACCTGGAAAGCTTCTATACTGGGGGGAGGGTAAAAGAAGGGAATTTGAGTGAGGGGTTGGGGAACTGTCTCCCGACTGGGACTATGCCCTTGGGGGGATGTGGATTCGTGGACAGTTGGGTCCAACGAGTGCGTAGGAGGCTCTGGCTGGAGTGGTTCTGCGACTATTGAGACGTCAGGAATGACTGAAACCTCCCGAGGAGGAAGAGAATCCTTCATGTGAGTTCCGTTAGATGAGACGATGCATACTTGATTAGGGGGAAGGAGTGGTGGTTCTCCATGGTATGTCCCTAATAAGGATGGATCTTTGAAAATCCCAGGACCCATCTCTACGAGTGGGTAGGTGTCCCGGTTTGTGTGAATGAGGGGAAGAATGTTATCGAGATTGGAAGATGGGTTAGGCTCATAATGAGAGACTTGGTCGATGGTCACAATCTTCCCGTTGTGAGGGAACATGATTGTCTGAAAGACGAAAGATGCCACTGCCTTCATAGCATACATGTAGCTACGTCCAAACAATATATTGTAATCGAGTGGGGCGTCGATAACTTCAATATCAATGAGAATGGTTTTGTCTCCGAGTTCAACGGGGACGTTTTGGAAGAGCCCTTCAGGAGATGATGGTCATCCTTCATAAGCTCTTAATGTGATGGCGGAGGGTATGAGTTCCGGGGAACCAAGTTTCTGCCATACTGTTTTGGACATGATGCATGTAGATGCCCCCTCATCGATGATACACCGATGGATGGTGATGTTCCGTATTTTTACTGGTATTTGAATAGTGACCAGGGTGGGAAGACAAGGTTTGTTGTTGTCGAGATCAAAGGTGATAAGTCGAGTATCTGCAGGGTTGACTGCCCCCAAGGTGGAAAGCAGTGATTTCCGTTGTGTAGGACAAGTTTGGAGGACTTCCAAGACTAACATGGCAACTTGGGATTATGCTAAGTCATCTTCTAGGCTGTAGTTATGAGCGGCCCTAGCCTGTGGGTTGTGGACATTCCTGTGCAAGGGGATGCGAGGGATGCGAAGTGGTTGTTCGGAGGAAGGGAGAGGGATCAAAAACGGGGGTCCCGTCGGTGTAGGGTTTGTCTCTGGAGAGATAGGGGTAGTCTCAGCTGGTGTCTGATACTGATGATTGCATGTTTGCAGAAGAATTTCTTTCTCACTGGCAAGGAGGATCGTTCGCTCTGCTGGATTTTTAGGGTTATGGTATTGACCCACCTAAGGTGGGGGGTGTTGTGTGTCCTGTTGGGTGTTTATCACCCCTTGATGTGGGATAGGATTTTGCAGCACGGCGGGAGGGGGGTTTTGTACATACTATTGTGGTGCCTGTTGAGGGGCATTTTGTGTAGGGGTATGGGGAAGACTCCCCGAGTCTTTCAACCGTTTGAAATCAACGATCTGGGGGAAATGGTGAGTGTAATGACCGAACTCGCCACAAACAACACAAGGATGGATGGTTTTAACATTATTCCGCCCTTGGCGTTTGTTGTTGTTGCCCCCTTGGGGTTTTTGGTTCCCTTGGTTCTGGTTGCCCCCAGTGGGTTGGCGCTGTGGGGGTTGATTCCTGCCTTGACCAGAATTGTTGTTATTCCTGTTCCGTCCTTTCTTCTTGGCATTGTTCGAAGGATGAGTTGGGTTGGCTGTGTTTAACTGTTCAAAATTTTGGTATTGTTGAGCAGTGGAGGGTTGAACAAAATTTACCCCCACATGTGGATGTGGGGGAGCCATGGGTTGTGGAGGACCAAAAAATGGAAAATATGGATTTTGTGGTGGTACCGATCCATAAGGTACATAGGAAGGCATAGCGCTTTCACTAGTACTATAAGATGATGTTGAGGGGGTACCACTGTTTGTGGGAAGAGGTGGATGTATGGGAGGTGCCGGTGGTGGTCTACTAATGGGGGGAGGTATAGCAACAGGATATGGCTATTGATAAGGGGGTGGGGGGTAGTATGAAGTGCCCCCATAGGTTGGCGGGTATTGTGTTGTTCCATACATCGGTGGTGGTTGGGGTTGTGGACCATGGTGTGTGGTGGCACCTATTAGTCCGTCTGCTGAATGAGACATCCCAGGTTTGTCTTGACCAAATGGCACAGGTTTTGGAAGATCAGGAAGTACCGTGTATAAGTACCCTGACTGTGCATAAATGAGATCGTATTGTTGGGCTTTACTGATGGCCTCCTCTTCAGATTGAGGGAAGGTGGAAGTGACATCCTTTCCAAGGAGAGAGACAAGTGATCTAAGAAACCAGTCGAGGAATTGTTGCTTGGTGGTTTCTGCTTTACACAAACTACGTTGCCTACGCCACTCATGAATGTGGTCAGTGATGTGGGTGGCCGAGGTCTGTTTGAAGTTAGACAGTAGTTCTAGACCGTTGTCATGGCAGATGGGTAATTGGAAGAAGGTTAAGAACGCTTTGGCCAAGGACTCAAAGGTTGTGTGGGACCTTGATTTTTCTTCGACATACCATTTGGCTGATGGGCCAATGAGTGTGCATTGAAATAATCGCAGTCAGATGGAATCATCCATAATGCTATTAGAAGAACACCATAGATGAAAGGTCATGACATGGTTGGTGAGGTCATCCCCTTCCTTTCCTTTAAACTTTGGGATGTCTGAGGGAAGTTTGGTTGGCATTGCAGGCCATGTGGCGTCATGCAATATAGGATCATTGGTAAGCTTGGTGAGATCCGGTATGTTGAGAGAGGCCAAATATGGCATCTGTAGTGGGGTAGCAGGATTAGTGCCAACCATAGTGTGTTGTGAACCTGACCCTTGATGGGGACTAGGTGGGTTGGTGCTCCCTCCTTGAGAGGAAGTGGGTCCCCCGCTTCCGTGCAAAGGAGAGCAAGTAAATGGATGACCTTGGGAAGGAGACCCAAGTAATGTAGAACCAAGCAAAGATGATCCTAAGATAGTAGCACTCACAGGAGTGTGTGAAGGAGGTACCAATGAGCAGGTATGACCAGATACTCCCCCTAAGATAGGAGGAAGGTTGAGCAAGCGTCATGAATGACGGGGGTTCTCTCGTTCCCCTATGATGTCAGACTAGTTGTGTGAAATGTGTGCAAAAAGTGGTGAGATAAATATAGAAATAAGAGTCTTTGTTGTGACTGTTTTACACAATATATATCAAATTCAAACTGTAATCAGATGTGCATCATACATAAATGAGAAAGAAGAATATATATGGGTAAGAGGGTTTTTTCCGCGTGGGGGAATCAAAAGAAAGAAAATGCTCGTGTCCTAGAAGACGTAACGTCCTTCCTCTCAAATAGTACTGGACCTTCCAAAAGTACTCAACAGTGGGGTTTGAAGTCATTGGAAGAGAAACTAGTGAAGGATGAAACAATTGGTTATAATGAGGGGTAGAGGGGGCATATCCCAAAAGATCTGGCGATATTTCCCAATAGCCACACAAAATCCAATCAAGGTGCAATTGCAGCTCACAATCGCCACCTGGGTAGATGTCCGAAAGTTGGTCACTAGGTACCTCGGTCAAAGTGCGGCATTTAGATTTTCGGCCTAAGAAATGGGTCACGGGCTAGATCTCATCCAAGAGGTGGGTGCCTTAAGGGGGGATGCACAGAACAAACGGACCTCGGCCTTCGACCCTTCACGGGTATCTCCCTACCTTATGGTGATTGGAACACTTGACTTGGAGGATTTGAAGTTCCCTATTTGTCCACTTCTATGTTTGAAAATGTGAGAACTAGATAACGGGGAGTTATTTGGATGCCTATCCCCGAAATCCTACCTAGACTAAAAACTTCTTTTGGCACCTCCTGTGGAGGAAAACTTAGTGAGTTTTTAGAAAGTTTTTAGATGAAGTTGTTTTGTAAGTGCTGGGGGTGAAAACCAACCTCGTTTGATTAAAAGTGGGAGTGGATAGTCCTGTCAAGAAAAGATGGGGTGTTTTCGGAATCCATTTGGAGGAAACCTACTTAGACCTCCACGTTTCGAGAAGAGGCTATGTGAGTGAAAAGAGTGACTTTTGTGTGTGAGTGAAAGTGTGCCAAGTTTTAGTTAATTAGATGTCACCTTACTACATGTGGACTTCGTTTGGTCCTTTACAAGAGTGTGATTACCTAATTAGCTAGATGTCATTGGTACAACCTTGCAGAATTTTAAAAGCCCTAGGAAACTAGCATGTGGACATGTGGTCCGTTACTATCCTTTAACTCCCTATGTGTGAATTAATCTAGAAAAAACATGAAACTATCCTAGATTGAACATGTGGGCATGTGTGGGCCCGTTACAAACCTTTAAACTCTCCTAGTTTTCTGATCTAAGAAAGAAAAATTCCAACCACTATCCTACTTCTGTGACATGTGGGCATGTATGGGCCCGTTACAAATTTAAGATATGTTTGGAAAATGAAACTAAGAGGGGTCCCAAAAGGGCCCTTGTCCTCTCCTAAAGGTTTTGAAATTCTGTTAAGCGAGATGAGATTGTTTTCGCAATCTTTTTCTGGTTCTCAAGATCGCTTGAAGGTGCAAGAGAAGAGCATACTCAAGGATTGTTACTTCAATTTCTAGTCCCAAAATGTGTGTTTAGATGTGATTAAAATTTGATTTTCACCCTAGATTGTAAATCAAAGCAAGCCATCCACGTGGAAAAAAACAAATAAGGGAAATTGATTTTTATCCACCTAAGTGCCTATGTTTGTTTGACTATCCCCTTTATAAGTTGAGGGGTCTAAGTGGTGCAGTATTTAAAGCATGCATAACATCATTCTTAAGAAGGAAAATGACTTTCCCCACATCCCAAGACCTTACAATGTAAAATTTAGTTCAGATGCGCGACCTCTAGTGTAGACAGAGGCGCAAAAAGCGTAGGCGCGTGATCAAAATTGAAACCGAAAGCGCATGCACGCAGAGATAAACGGTTGTTCACGCGCAGGCGCACACGATGCGCGTCTGTGGGGTGGAATACCCGCGCACCTGTGACAAGAGGCCGAGAAAGAAAATACAGATGGATTTCTCCCACTTCTCTTGTGAATTGACTGGTTAGCAGGTCGGTAGAGGCCGGTTTGTGTACCTGCAAGTTAATGAAACCAAAAGGAAAGCAAGATAAACCCAAATGAGGGAGGAATTGATACCTTCTCCCCAGTATGGTCGCCAATCTGTTTGCACCCAATTCGTCACTTAGTGAGCAAATAAAGGGTGCTTACATGCCTAGTTGGGTCTTGCTGAGCATGACAGCTGTAAAGGAAAGGGTTAGAAAAAGAACAACAAAACTATAAGTAAGAACTAAATTAAAACAAACTAAAACTATGAGCATATGGATAATAAAATAACAAAAACAAAAAGACCAATATCACCAATGTTTTTGAGCTGGTCTATTGATGAAATCAAAGCACAATGAAGAAAGGGGACTATGAGTCCCTTATTGTTCCAATGGAAGGCTCTTGAGGCCCTCACAAACTTGCTCTCCTTACAATAAGAAAATGAGACTGATGGTGAAAGAACTCCTTGCACATCCACTCAATGTAGAGGTGGATAGCTCAATGAAATGGTGCTAATGTGTTATTGTCAAGGAGTGAGTCCTTAAAACAATCTAAGCAACATAGCATTACATGAAATTCCTTGAGAAAATGATGTTTCCTCATGGCTTTTTATAGCATAGCATTGGGTGATTATGTAACTCCTTTGAGGTGTGAAAAGGGGCTCTTTAGGGCTTAATTAGGTCTTTGACCAGCCTACCATGTAGATTCAACTCAGATTTGGGAGTAAAATCGACTTGGGAGCTGATCCATAAGTGGTTGGGAGGCCGACCAATTCCATAAATGCATCTTTTAGCAGGTGCGCGGGTTTTTTCACTAACAGCCGCGCATTGTGCGCGCATGCGCGCATTGTACATTCCTGTTCCGCGCATATGCGCACACACCCAACTTCTGTAAAGCGCCCTTCAATTTTTGGTTATTTTGTATAGTTTTTGACCCTTTTGCAATGCTGTGAAATTAATTCAGTGCCATGAATGACTTCATCCCTGTTTGACGATGTTGATTTCTTGTCGCCATGTGCGGATGAAATTTCAGTGATAACACCTTCCTCAAAGATCACCGATTCTTCCCCAACCATAGAGGATCTACAAAAGGAAAACCATCATCTTCTCCAACAGTTGGAGGAAAGGAAGACAATAGACACACACCTTCATCATGATAATTCAGTCCTTCAAGCAAAGATTAACTCTCTTCAACGATTGGTCGATGAGATGACCAAATCTAACCGCAACCTTAGAGCATAGCTGAAGCAACACAAGAGGCACAAGGCTAAGTCTTCACAACAAGAAGGAGAATCTTCCAAATCCGATTCTCCTCAACAAGCCTAGTCACGAGGGGTAAATTTGTTTTGTTTGTAGTGGGACCTGCAAAATCGTAAGTGTGGGGGTAATGTTGGGCCCATGATATGATCACTTTTATGATGATTATTATACACTTTTTCCACATGTACATACATGTTTTTCATATTTTGAAGGAGCTTTTTGAAGAATTTTATGTTAAAATGGTGTGATCTCCACCGGGTACGTGCGATTCATGTTTAATGTCATTATTGGGTATAATTCATCATGTTTTATGATTAACAAGAGATAATTCACATTTTTTTGGTGTTATAGGGAAAAAATGCACCACACTTCTACTTCCAACACTTAGTCCGGCACTCCTTCTAGCACTCGTTCCGGTACCCGATCCGACACTCTATCCAGCACTGCGTATTGCACAAAACCAGAGGGAGACTTGAAGGTTATGTTATTGTCGGCCAGTGATGGGAGAATAGGGAATGTGGGTTTTGTTCATGCTTGTCCCCTCTAGATACTGAGCTCCTGACAACTCAGTTTTAGTTGTTCAAGAGGGTGATGATTGGCTCGCTCTGTTTTATCAGTTAGGGCATCATTTAATGTAAATTGTCGAATTTAGAAGTGGTTTGACCTTCTTGTGGTCGACCACTTGGTCTATAAACATTATAAATACCACTGAGGTGGTCAAACATAAGTTAAGTAGCAGAAGCATCAATGTGATAGGTAGAAATACGTGTTTACTATGTTTTTCCATTTTACATTGCCATATTATACAAGAACTGCGTTTTTGAGTTTTTATGGTGAATTCATCTTGTTGAGCACATGGTGTCCTTTTAGAAATTGACCACGACTTGTTGTGGGGGCCACCAGTAGTCTGGTAACTATCTTTGTGTTTGTTTATGCATTTCATAGTTTAGTTCTCTTTATTTTCCTGTACATGCATTTTTATTATGTTAATTAATTTGTTGTTATAATTTAATTGCTTTGACTATCTTTTGCAGGTTAGTATGATGAATTGTGTTAGCATACATTAATATTGTAGTTAGGAATGGATATGAAAATCCCTAGATTAACCCCATGTGTAATTAGATATTAGATTACGTCTTTATTTATGATTTTAGAATCAAGTTTAAAACAAAGTTTTAATTAGAATACAATAGAGTTTTTATTTGAGCTTTCTTTGACAAGGATTTGAAGGATGGATAGGATAAATTTCGTTTTTAAATCATAGCTTGCTCATTTCATTTTTATGTAGAATTGGCTTAGCTAGTTATTGATTAATGTAGTTGTTAGTTTACTTTTTTAATGTCATGTTTTAATTTATGTTTTTAAGCATTTTCTTATTGTAGTTTGAATTGATAGAGTAGACATAGCACAATTTTCAATTTATGCAATTTTCTTTCTAGAATTAAATTGCAATTATATTTCTTAGTTAATGGTTGAATCTAGTTTTGCTTACATAGTATAGAAGTACAATGATGATCTCGTTATATTGTTGATGGTTAATAAATGAATATGCAGGGTAATTGACGATTGTTTATGCCATGGCTAAATTCTCATTAGATTGTTTAATCTATACATTTCACTTTTCTATTGAGATCATTATTGAGCTTATACCACTTGAATTGTCCTTTGTTGTCAAGTGCCATTGAGATATCATATGAAACCGGAGACATTCACACAACCACCAACATTATGTTTGAGTTTTCATAGATTAAGAAATAGTTTTCTTACTTTCATAGATTAAAAGAGATAGTTTTCCTTCTTTCATAGCTCAGAAGATATAGTTTCTTGCTTTCATAGATCATGAAATAGTTTTATTGTTGTTGTAGGATAGATAGTATTTTGCTTTGATAGATTAGAGAACAATTTTCTTATCATAGAGTAAAGGTTAGTTTCTAGTATTTCTTGCTTTCAATAAAATAGATTTCCTTTCATGAATTAGAAATAGTTTTGAATTAAGAATTTAGTCCACTTGCCTCTTAGGCTAGATAGTTGTTCAATGAGAAGTTT
>JZKD02S0032191.1:4422-18530 GCA_000966675.3 Picea glauca
AGTCATCATGCATGATTTTAGGATCTAGAGAAAATCTCTCTATGAGGTGGCATCACCCATTGTACTATAAATATGTAACATTGGAGTGAATAAAATTAGTGTTGGATAGTGAGCCTTTTCCGCCATGTTGTTGTTCTTGTTTATATTTTATCAACTATAGTATTCTACACCTCGGAGTATAAATCTGCAGGAATGAAAAAAAAAATGTGTTTGGACCCAGTTGGCACCACTATTTGAGACCTATCCCATTGGATTCCTCTATTCACCCTTATCATAGTCATACCTATCATTTTTCATCAAAATAAACTTTCTCATGGACCCAACCCCTTTCCAATGCCCTTCTTTGGGTTTTACCCCATTGTATTCTCCTCATCACCCTGATCGTTGTGATACACTTCACCCATAACCCATTTTTTGTGTGGTCCCACCCACCCCTTGTCATTTTCCCTCTTCATCATGGCCTACACTCATAGCCAATACTTGGAATCTTTCTTCAATTCCTTGTACTCTAATTTCATAGAAACCTGACAAGAAGTGAGACAACTCAGTGCCAATGTTGCCACCATCAATAAAAATATGCATTCCTCCATTGATGCTAAAATGGAGGACATCGAATATGACTTCACTACCGAGCTTGAATCCTTCAATAACCAGTGTGATTCCTTCACTACGATGATGTGCACCAATATGCATATCCCTGTAGACCTTTCCTCATCTGACCCACCTTTGCAACCTGAAGGTTAAACTTCCTCTCATTCCCATAATTTCCAGCCCCATCACTTTCAGTGTGATATACACCTTTTGTGCGTGGTTGTGATGGCTTGGATCCCACTAGATGGGTAATTCAAATGGAACATTTTTTCTCTTTGTATGGCATTACAGCTGAGTTGTCCAAACTTTGGTATGGTGTTATCCATCTTGATAAAGAACGTTGGTAATGGTGGAAATGGAGAAAAAATGCTTGTCAAGGGTATGTGGCTTGAACACAAATTGTGGCAGAGCTTTATGAACACTTTGACACTAACACCAACCATTTAGGTTGTTTGACAAATTTGAAACAATTTGGCATGGTGGAAGACTTTATATCCACTTTTTAGCAATTGGTTTTTCATACAAAGAGCATATCTGATGATTTTTTCTGAGAATATTTTATCAATGGCCTCGAGGATGAGATTCATGGCCATGTCCTCATGGCTCAGGATTAGAGTTGGGTGGAATCTACTAAAATATATAAGGAAGCACAACAAGTTGTCTCTTCTCAAAACTGAAAAACCTCCTTTATTCCTCACACTAAACCAGTCCCTCCCACTCCTCCTTCTACTCCACTAAATATATAGAAATTCACCAGGGAAGAAATTATTGAATGCTAACTCAAAGGCCTCTATTATAATTGTGATGACAAATATTTTCCTAGGCATAAGTGTAAGGAAAAAAATATTTTTATGGCCATCTTGGAAAATGTTTCGAAAGAAGATGTTGAGGCTCCCCTTATGGCTGCATCACCTGAACCCACCGACATGAACCCTCCCTCTGACCCTCCCGAAGTCGAACCAATCATTTTTCTGAATGCTCTCACTATCTTCTCTTCTCCCCAAACCATTAATCTAATTCGTTACATTAATCATAGGAAGGTCATCATTCTTATTGATAGTGGAAGAAACCATAATTTTATTCATCGTCGCATTGCCCAAGAAACTAATTTATATATATGTGCCATCGATAATTTTCAAATCATTATTGCAAATTGTGGGTCCATGAAATGTGGCGGGCATCGTGAAAATAGTTGTCTTCAAATTGGTCAATACCACATGAAATATGATATGTTTTCTATCGACATGGGTGGTTGTGACATTGTGTTGGTTGTAGAATGGCTAAGTACTTTGGGTCCCATTCTCATTAATTTTATGGAAATAACCATGCAATTCGACCAGGAGGTCCAAAAATATTCATTCCAAGGCATCACCTTCAGTTCCCGAAGATCATCAGTTCCCATCGCATGGAAAATTTGCTCAAAAAATGTCATTCTAGAATTATTGCACAACTCCATGCCATTCAAGCCACTCAGACACCCTCTGTGTTGCAGGACCTCCAATCTATCCTCTCTAAACATCTAGTTGTCTTTTCCACTCCCTAGAGACTCCCTCCTTCATGTGGTTTTTCGATATCATTCCATTACCCTTGTCCCCGACAACCTTCCTCCCAATATTCGTCCCTATCGTCATCCATTTTCCTAAAAAAATGAAATTGAAAAAATTGTTCAATAATTTCTCAACACATGTGTTATCCATCCTAGTACGAGCCCCTACTCTTCTCTTGTGGTCATGGTACTTAATAAACAAGGTTCTTGGTGAATGTGTCGTAACTTCCACACCCTCAACAAACTCACCATTAAAGACAAATTTCCCTTTTCTGTGATTGGTGACCTCTTGGA
Organism: Picea glauca; assembly: GCA_000966675.3. Lineage (NCBI taxonomy): Eukaryota > Viridiplantae > Streptophyta > Pinopsida > Pinales > Pinaceae > Picea > Picea glauca. The sequence continues at coordinate 6,854 of JZKD02S0032191.1, forward strand.
TGAATTGAGTGGTGTTTAGTTATTCACTAAACTTGATCTTCTTTCTAGCTACCACCGGATACGTATGAAAGAGGCATACATTCCTAAGACTTCATTTCGAACTCATGAGGGCCACAATGAGTTTTTGGTCATGCCCATCATTTTGTCTTATTTTTTTTTGATGATATCCTCATCTATAGTAAAACTTGGACAACCCATCTTGCTCATGTGGATCGAGTTCTTGATCTAATCTCTCAACACCAACTTTTCCTCAAACAATATTAATGTTCTTTTTGTGCCTCATAAGTCGAGTACTTGGGCCATATTGTTGGCAAGGCCAGTGTCAGAGTGGATCCTAAAAGGATTGAAGCTATGCAGGATTGGCCTCACCCAAACACTCTCAAAATCTTGTGTGGATTTCTGGGTTTAACAAGTTATTATCACAAGTTTGTTAAGAATTATGGAAAGATTTCAACCCCTCTCACTGTTCTCCTTAAAAATAATTATTTCACTTGGAATCCTATAAATGCTCAGGCCTTTCAAACCTTGAAGATGACCATGTGCACCACTCCAGTCCTGACCCTTCATAATTTCAAAAATACCTTTTTCCTAGAATGTGATGCTTCTGGAAAAGGAATTGGAGCAGTCCTTATGCAAGAGGGTCAGCCTTTGGAATTTATCAGCAAACAATTGTCTGAGAGAAATTTGGGAAAATCAATATATTAAAAGGAAATGATGGTTATTCTACATGTAGTGGATCTTTGGCGCCCTTATCTATTCAGACAACGCTTCCAAATTAATACAGATCATCAAAGACTCAATTATTTTTTGGAACATAACCTTTCCTCCCCGGAGCAACAAAAACGAGTGACTAAGCTCTTTGGATATGATTATGAGATAATTTACAAGAAAGGAAAATAAAATGTGGTTGATGATGCACTTTCTAGAAAAAATGAAGATGAAGGGTCCCTTTTTTCCCTCTCCGTCACTATACCAGATTGGCTCCAAGTGGTTCACTAGGAATGGCTACACGATCCCAAAATTTCGCATCTGATACAACAATTGCAGGCCAATTTTCCTATTTCCCTAGGGTACTCTTGGCACAATGATGAGATTTTATACAAAGGTCGTTTGCATTTAAGTAAACAGTAAAAAATTAAATCCATGGTACTTTCTAAGATTCATGCTACACCCAATGCTATGCACTCATGGTTTACCAAAACTATGATTGGGTCAAACGTTCCTTTTTCTTGGATGGTATGAAACATGACGTTTGTAATTTTATGGCAGAATTTGTTCTTTGTCAACGCAACAAGGGAGAAACAGTCAAATATCCTGGCACACTACAACTGCTTTCGATTCCACTGGCTATTTGCAGGGATATCTCTATGGATTGTATTGTAGGTGTTAGCACTCTATAAATTTTGTTGGGTTGAATAGAATAATGACAGAGGTAATTTTTTCAACCATATTTAGAGCTGAGGCACTAGCCTACTCAACTCAAGGAGGGATCTCTCGTGTCACTGGGTATATATATGGGAATCAGTGTCTAGTTTCAGTTTGTTTGGGGATTTTTATAAAATTGCTAGCAAGGAACGAGAGCAGCACTTTGGGCTATGGAGTTGGAAATAAATAATACATCATCAGACCTGAGGACTATTTAGAGGAGAAAGGATAAATTAGGTAGTGAGTCTGAGTTTATATGAAAAAATGTGCATGGCGTCAGAAGAAAAAGAAACACATAACTACATCAGAGCATTACAGAAATGAAATCGGACATAGCTCGGAAAGAGATAAACGTGATCTAAATTGCTAAGCCGAGAGCATCGAATGATGAATTTTGGACCTTTAATCCTTCAATTTAGACAAGAAGAATTTTGAATGAAAATATAATCTCACAGGAAACACATACTATGAAAAGAGACAAGACTCATATCACTGTCAGTTAGAATCTTTTCATAAACAATCTAAAATATGGCTCTACATTCATATATTCATAATAACTCCAAAATTTACAAAGGTCTTCCTGCACATAGGGAAAGCTCCCCCCTTTCTCTTATTTTCTTAGATAATATATATATATATAGAGAGAGAGAATATTTCTTTGTGGAATACAAAACGTTCAGACTTCTCCTCATTCTAGAATTAGAGGTCAATTACAAACGAGAAATGATTTGTAATAACTCTTACCCTTCTTTAGAATGACTGTTAGAAATAGGTTCATCACATTTAGACACCAACTATCCAAAATTTGTTGGAAGGTACTTATCTTTATTTGAGAATTTAATTTAACTTAGCGATCTCATCCTTTAGAGTATCCAACCAGACCGGTTGATTCTCTCCAACACTTTCAGCCATTTCAACTATGACTTCTTTCTTCTAGTGTTTGGTCCGTTTCTTTTTTACAGATCACCTGTTGATGACCAAATCCTTCATAATGGGATTATGTCTGACTTCTAATGTGGAATCTATAATAGGTTTTGTATGGAACTTTGTTTCTAATATACGTGGAATTGCCCGTTCTTTACTACTCGTAGGTAAACTTGCCACATGGCTTGAATAATCGGCGTCACTAGACGTAGCTTGGTCCATGTATCCTAATTTCATATACACTGAAACGTTCTTAGAGAGATCATAGAGTTTAGAGAATTGGAAATTAATTCGCTCACAAATAAAAATATTGCATTCATACTTGGGTAAATATAGAGTTCCAATCATGAAATGTTGACAGATTCGCTGACAGGTACATTGATTTACCATGCTTTGCCAATCCATTTCAAATGACTGGCATTCAAGTTTGTTAAATGGAGGCGTTCACCTAACATTATACGGTTGTGAATTACTGAACGAGTGAGATAGAGTGATTTCGACTAGCCACCACCAACACCCTACGAGTGTTTGATTTGACGTATAGGAACACATGATATCAGGGTTTTGGTGAAAGTGGTTTCAGGAAACTCGTGTTTCACCTCGACATACCTCTGGGGGTGACACGCGTCCATCTTGAAAACCACAATGGTTTCCCCGGTCTGCCTTTATATAGTTAATTCTCGTGCAAGTTTGTCACCCGATATGGGCTCCAGCCATTGATATGGGTCATTTTACAATCAACGGTCTATAAAGATTTACCTTTTTGCGCCTCCACTATACTTGCCTTTATGCTGCCAGGCATGTCCCGGTTCTCTAAATTATCAATTTTCCAAACTATCAAGCTCCCACGACGATGTAACTTTTGCTAACTTCCCGAGACCTAGATCTTATCTGAAAAAATGTTACGGTGACAACATAGGCTCCAATTGGGGATGATATCCTCCCTGTGAAGTAGAAAATAACCTATAGACCTGGTGCCTGATCCCTTGGCCTGATCCCAAACATGTGCGTAGGCCCCATTGCTACCTTCTCACTGGTGTCTGCTTCAGTCCAAACTCTACATGTCGTTCTCAGCTGAACACTGGATATACCACTGAAAACTAACTGTACACAATACTGGAAATAAAAACTGAAAGTTCTTGTCTAACAAACTTACTCACACACTCCTATCTCTACTCTAACTACTGAAATGAGCCATTAATCAAGTGAAATCAAAATTCCAACGTAACCATGTGAGCATTTTATCCACTGTCCATTTATTGTGCACAAACTTGCTCCAGATCCTGCTAACTAATATTTCATTTAAAAATTCATCCATGATTTTCAGAAAAGTAAAAACATTTGGATTGTTTATTTCTTTTAATAGGATTGCGAATGGATCTTTCAGAATATGCGTAAAACAATCGTTGTGTGTCACTCCTTCCACTGCATTTTTGTTTTAGGTGATTCAATTTGTCGACTTATGAAAAACTAACAAAGTTGTTGAGAAGTTTGGTGGAAAATATTTATTGAATCATAAAGAAACCAAGGTTGGAAAGCATCATTTGGTGTGAAAATATTCATATCTGGTACAAACATCGATTCATTGAAATACATTGTTATTGGTAGATTCTGATCATAAACCTTTCTCATATAATGAGCCTCGAGATCATGAATCACATGAGAGAACGGTTTCTTTTCAGGACTCAAGATAGAAAAACAAGATTCTTCCACAAGGATTGGCTCATTGTTCAGAGTTTTCATGGGCGAAACTTCAAAATCTCCATCCATATCCACGCTGTTCAGAAATAGGGTGATTACATCATTTTCAGGGGAAGATAGGCAACCTTGAAATACCTTGTTTTGTGGGCAATATTGTTGAACATCTTCATTAGCTCCAGAACAAAGGAAAAGACTCTGGATAAAAAAACAATTAGCGGCTTCCTCCTTAATCTGATGATTAAGCTTTGATTGAAATTCTGGATTGAAATACCCTTCCAAGAGATGATCGTGCAATGCATGTGAGTGTAGTGGAACTTATTTACTAGCGAATACCCTTTCATGTGAAATAGTGCTATTGTGGATATAGTCAGAAGTCCCTATCCTTTCTGAAATTTCATAATTTTCTCTTAACCATTCAAAGGAAGAAAAACACAAGGGGAGAGAATTTTCACCTATAAGCTCGATGCTTTCATCGCTTTCAACTTCATGATTGGACATTTTATGATTTAAAACTCCATTTTGTTTCAATAATTCGAATGATGAAAAACATAATGGCAAGGTTTTGTCACCTGGCTCACAACCTTCTTCATTCTTCTCAGTATTATCATAGGTACATTTTTCCATCTTTTTGGGATTTTGGATACACTCACCTTCACCCTTCTCTTGGACCAATGACTGATTTTCTGAATCTACAAAGTTTTCTTCAGAACAAAGAACAGGGTTATAAATCATTTGAGAAGAGTGTTACAATGTCTTATCAATCTGTTTTGTTGGTTTGGTGTGACTTTGCATTGGCAGAAATTTTCTTAACTCAACAATAATCTGAGAATTTTCTTTCAACAATTTGAAAGTAGTGAAGCATAGAGGTAGAGAGTTTTCTTCTATTGACCTGATGTCCTTATCCCCAAAGTACTTTTGAAGAAGAGAGTCTTTAATATCAAAATCATCTTTGTGTTTGTCATATATGGGAAATCAGCATCATATGCAACATCATCCAATAAGAACAGACCTAGAAAATTTATTTGTTCTTCAATAAACTGATTTTCAAACTGATCTTCCTGACTATCTACAAAATGACCAGCTTCCTTCTTATCATGAGGTGGCTCAAAGGCTAGAGAGGCACCTTTTCTCTTAAAAAATGTAGTGTTATTTTTAACATGATCAAAATCATTTGAGACATCAAGAGGGTTTATGATATTATCCATTCTACGCTTAAGATTCCAATTGACTATTCCTTGTTCATATTCACTTTTATTTTCTTTAGCATTTAACTCCTCATTTTGGATTTGTTTGCATGCCTGGATGTTGTGTTGAATATCCTGGCCATCATCAAACATTTGTTGTAAGGACTTGGATCTCCTTTCCATCAAGAGGAACGACAAATCTGGATGAAGAGTTGTCATATAATGAAACATGGCAGTTGCTTCAGTGGATTGAATTTATTCAGGAAATTTGTAATAAATACTTGAAAACCTTCTACTGAACATATAGATAGCTTCGTCATTCTGCCATTTCAATGCATGGAACTCTGCAAGTTGTAGCTCCAAGGATTTATTCTTGCCCCAAAACTTCGAGAAAATGTTCTTCAATTCCTCCCATGAGCTAATTGTATCTGGATGCAAGTGTCTAAACCAGTCTTTGGTGTTCCCTTTCAGGGATTGAGAGAAGGCTCTCATGCAAACATCGTCATGGTCAATCTCGAATAAATATATGAAATGATCAAACCCTTGGATGTGATTTTCAGATAAGATGACATTAGTTTCTCCATCAAACACAGGTATATAATCATAATGATTTGGAGGGAAATCATGGAGGAATTCGGGTAGTTTCAAGGGTATGTATATACGTTGGGCTCTGGAGGATGTAGAAACAAGGGGAGAAGCATCAGACTTGGATTTATGGGTTTTACCAACTTTATCATGGTCATCAAATGGCCCAGTTGTAAAACTCTTATCATATCATCGATATGGTGAGGGTATGCATGTGAAATTTTAAAAGGAGGATGAATGATTTCCATTTTTTCTTGATCATCATTAGAATGCAGTAGGTAAAGAAAAATTTGTTTGGCATTTTCAAGGAGAAAGCAAAGGCAACTTATAACAAACAACTGAATGCCCTAGAAAAAATTCGATTTTAAGTACCTGTTTTCTTCCATAATGTCTTTTCATACCCCTGTCAAGGGATTTCATTTCTCAGTGTGATATTTGAATTACTTTTGAAACTTGAGTGGAGTCACCAATAATGTTTTGGAAGCTGGATTCTGCATGAGAGTGGAGTCGTCGTAGAAAATTCAAATTTATGGATTCTTCTACCAGTGGAATCACCTTCGAACTGATTTTTGATGTGTGGAGTCACCAGAGTAGGAATACAGCCAATATGTGCCTAAGTGTCTACTTCTCTCATACCTTATAACTCAACCATGTCATTCTTTCCAGGGAAAAAAAATTCAATTTCATTCCCAACAACGACGCCAGAATGTTAGCACTCTGTAAATTTTATCGATTTGAATAGACAAACGGTAGAGGTAACTTTTTCAACCATCTTTACAGCTGAGGCACTAGCCTGCTCAACTCAAAGAGGGCTCTCTCGTGTCACTGGGTATATATATGGGAATCAATGGCTAGTTTCAGTTTGTTTGGGGGTTTTTATAAAATTCCTATCAAGGAAGGAGAGGAACACTTTGGGCTATGGAGTCAAAAATAAATAATACATTGTTAAACCTAAGGACTATTTAGAGGAGAAAGGCTAAATCAGGTAGTGAGTCCGAGTATATATGAAAAAATTTGCATGGCGTCGGAAGAAAAAGAAACACATACTACATCGGAGCATTACAGAAATGAAATCGGACATAGTTCAGAAAGAGATAAATGTGATCTAAATTGTTAAGCCGAGAGCATCGAATGATGAATTATGTACCTTTCATCCTTCAATTTAGACAAGAACAAGTGAAAATGAAAATATAATCTCACGGGAAACACATATTATGAAAAGAGACAACACTCATATCACTACCAGTTAGAATCTTTTCATAAATAGTCTAAAATCTGGCTCTGCATTCATATATTCATAATAACCCCAAAATTTACAAAGGTCTTCCTGCACATAGGGCAGGCTCTCCCCCTTTCTCTTATTTTCTTAGATAATATATATATATAGAATATTTCTTCGTGGAATACAAAACGTTCAAACTTCTCGTTGTTCTAGGATTAGAGATCAGTTACAAACGAGAAATGATTTGTAATAACTGTTACCCTTCTTTAGAAGGACCATTAGAAATAGGTTCATCACATTTAGATGCCAACTATCCAAAATTTGTAGGAAGGTACTTATCTTTACTTGAGAATTTAATTTAACTTAGCGATCTCATCGTTTAGAGTATCCAACCAGACTGTTTGATTCTCTCCAACACTTTCAGCCGTTTCAACTATGACTTCTTTCTTCTATCGTTTGGTTCATTTCTTTTTTACATCTCGCCTGTTGATGACTAGATCCTTCATAATGGGATTAATCTTGACTTCCAATCCGAAATCTATAATAGTTTTTGTATGGAACTTTGTTTCCAATATACCTGCAATTGCCCATTCTTTACTCCTCGTAGGTAAACTTGCCACGTGTCCATGTATCCTAGTTTTATAGACACTGAAACATTATTACAGAGATCAAAGAGTTTAGAGAATTGGAAATTACTTCACTCACGGATAAAAATAATGCCTTCATACTTGGGTAAATATAGAGTTCCAATCATGAAATGCTGACAGATTCGCTGAAAGGTACGTTGATTTACCATGCTTGGCCAATCCATTTCAAATGATTAGCATTCAAGTTCATTAAATGGCAACGTTCACCTAACATTATACGGCTGTGAAGTAACGAACGAGTAAGATAGAGTGATTTCAACCAGCTGCCACCAACACCCTACGAGTGTTTGAATTGACGTATAGGAACACATGATATTGGGGTTTTGGCGAAAGTGGTTTCAGGAAACCCGCCTTTCACCTTGACGTACCTTTGGGGGCGATGTGTGTCCATATTGAAAACTACAATGGTTTCCCCAATCCACCTTTATATAGTTAAGTCCCGTGCAATTTCGTCACCCGATATAGGCTCCAGTCGTTGATCTAGGTTGTTTTATAATCAACGGTCTATAGAGCTTTAATTTTTTGCACCTCTGCTATACTTTCCTTTACACCGCCACGCATTTCCTGGTTCTCTAAATTATCAATGTTCCAAACTATCAAGCTCCCAGGATGATGCAACATTTTCTAACTTCCCGAGACCTGGATCTTGTCTGAAAAATGTTACGGTGACAATAGTAGGCTTACCTAAATCAGGAAATAAATCAATCATCATGGTGGTAGTTGATCATCTTTCCATGTATGATCATTTATGTGCTCTTCGACACCCATTTACAACCTCCATTGTTGCTCAATTTTTCATGGATCAGGTCTTCAAGCTTCATGGTATGCCTCATTCTATTGTTTCTAATCGTGACCCCACTTTCACCAGCAATTTTTGGCAAGAACTATTCAAGCTACAAAACACCCAATTTCATCTCAACACAACTTATCATCCCTAGACTGATGGTCAAACTTAAGTTGTCAACAAGTGTTTGGAAACATATTTGAGGTGCTTTGCATCAGAAAGGAAAAATCAATGGGCTCAATGGTTACCACTAGTTGAATGGTGGTACAACGCTTCTTACCATAAAGCTACCTGCATGACTTCTTTTGAAGCAGTATATGGACAAAATCCGCCTTATGTCCTCTCATAATTTCCAGGTGTATCGAAGTTCCAGGTGGTTTACCAAACACTTATAGTTCGATAGGCTATTATTTTTACCCTCAAAGAGAATTTGATCATGGCCCAAAATCACATGAAGCAAAAGGAATATCAAGGTCGCTCTAAACATCAATTTGCAGAAGGAGATCAGGTGTTTCTTAGACTACAACCTTATAATCAAAATTCCCTCAAGGATAACCATTGTCAGAAACTGGTGCGCAAATTTTATGGTCCTTATACTATTCTCATGCGTGTGGGATAGGTGGACTATCAATTATATTTTCCCATTCATTCTAAGATCTATCCTGTTTTTCATGTTTCCTACTTAAAGAAGGTGATTGGAACTAAGTGCCAAACTCAAACCAACCTTTCTAAGTTGGATGAAGAAGTATCCATTTTCGTATAGACACAATCCATTTTGAACCATCATGAGCGTCATATGTGTTAGTGCACCATCAAGGAAGTGTTAGTCTAGTGGAAAGATACAATTCCAGCAGATGCCACTTGGGAACCAACTACCATTCTACAACAATTTCCTCATATCAAGCCTTGAGGACAAGGATGTTTCTAAGATCAAGGACATGTTAGGGACTTAACCCCTCACATAGGTAGAATAATATATTTCCATGTAATAAAGGCCAATATTAATAAGGTCTAGCAATAAGGAAGAATAATTTAAATTTAAGAAGACCTAATAGAAGCTTCCGCTTCTAGAAGTATCTTCCTCTAGATTGTTCTTTTGGATAGAAATATTTAGTATAAATAGTAGTAGAGGGTATGGGAAGTTTTCTCTTGGATATTATTTTAATAGAGCTCTTCTCTGCTGGAGGTTTCCCCTTTGAAGAGGCAAGTGAACATTGCCCTGAGTAATCAAAGTTCTCATTCTAGTGTTATTTTAGTATTATTATGGTATTATTGTGGTGTTGTTCTAGATATATCATTGTTTATATACCATTTCTAGATAATTATTTTTTTTCTTCATACTCTTTTATATCTAGAATATTTGTTCTAGGTGGATATTGGTGGCCACCCACCTATTCCAATTGCCTCCTCTTGTCCATTTTTTTTCAGCACATTCTTTTGTACTTCTTTGTAATTGTGGGTTCTACACTTATGGGGTTGTATGAATCCCTACACATCCTCTAAGTGGATACTAGTGGCCTCTCTCCTAATCCAACTGGATTATTTTGTATGTTTTCATGTCATCACATCTCGTTGTACTTCCAGGGCTGTTTTGGGTCCCTGAACATTGTTTTTTGGCTCTCCATAGTCAAACTATAGATGGAGTTCGATTTTTATGGATGAATTTGTAGCTCTCTAAAATACCTTTCCAACGGGATACCACATGCCTAAAACGGAGGTCGTATGAAAAAGTTACGACCCCAGAAATTTGAGGTACCAACTTACCCATAGGGACCCACATGAATTTTGGCATTTCACCTTATAGGGTTAGGTTTTTGGATGTCTATGGTTTTGGAATTCATTAATAATATCAAAAATTCCTATGGAGCCTCATTGTAATCATTCTACTCAGAAGGATGTAAGTAGAAGCCACATCTCTTCTCAGAGATAGATACCACCATTCGAGCAAGTGTTTCAGTTTTGCAGTTTTACAGTTTCATCCTATTTCATTTATTTAATAGAAGATAATGTTCACTCGATATATGTGTTATTCTTCATATCTTTGTGTTTATTGTATTCTTTCTGTAATCAGTTTGCTTCACTCCTAAATCCATATCAGTAGTATGAGAGCGCTCCTCTCTTTATTTATTTTTCTTCGTGCATGTCCCCGACAAGATCAGGGTACAAGAACTTGGCACTCAAACCAATCGATCCATTTCAATATCAGTCGCATCAAGCCTGAAAACAACCCATGGGGGACAAAAAAAATATGATGGAGAAGGAGATCCTATTAAAGTGTTTCTCGAGGAATCCCTCGCATGACAAAGGAATGAAATGATGGACATCTTTACACATATCCTTCGAAAACTTCCTAGAGGAGAAGAATCTTCATCAAGTGGCCATGAACCACCCTTTGAGGTACAAGTAAATTTTGATATTCCATTATTTGAAGGACTGATAGATGCGGATGTTGTAGATAAATGATTGAATCTACTCGAAGGGTATTTTTCGATCCACAATTTTTTCGATAGGGAAAAGATTACTTTTGCAATCCTCAAGGTCATCCCCCATGTTAAGGACTGGTGGGATACTTACTCTTAGCAATGGGTCATAGAGGAATCTGCAATATTTTTGGTGTCCCCCACATGATATTACTTTTGGGATTCCATTAAAGAACAATAGTACCCTATTGGAAACTACGAGGACCAGTATACCAGATGGACCACCCTGCGTCAAGAAAGGGACTAGATAGTACCATATTTTACCAATATTTTCCATAGACTACACACCAAATCAGGTACCAAAGGATCTAAGCGTAATCTGGTGCTCAAATACAACATTTGTTTCCATAGATACATTCAAATAGAAACGTATTTTCTGGACATTGCCTCATTAGGCACGGCTTATAAATACACTGTCAAGATCGAGCAGACATTTAAGAAAAAGAGGAAAGAGTTTGGATATGCAAACTCCTCACATCCAAAGAAGGGAAAAGGTGGCTCCAACCCACATAGAAAGGGACCGATCAAAGATGTTCTTTCTTAGGACAACTAGTCCAAGCCGAAACATAAGAAGGGCAATGAGAAGATGAAGAAAGACATAGGAAAATGGTGTGAGTACCATAAAATCGCTTGGCACAACACTAAAGAATGTCGCTCCAAAAAGTCACTCATGGTCGAGATGAAGGCTTCTGAGTCGGAGGTCAATTCTGATTCCTAATCAAATC
>JZKD02S0032268.1:10408-34292 GCA_000966675.3 Picea glauca
TTGCTTATTTACTTTGCAGTTATTGGATAATAATGCTTCATTGATATAACACTTGGATTATATGGTTAAATTGCTCTATTACTGATTCACCCCCCCTCTCAGTAATCCAACAACTCTATGCATCTCAAAGATTTCAATATGTCAGGAATATTAGGCGATTGAGAAGGACTTGGAGGTGGATAAGAGCATGAACGTGAAGAAAGACAAAAAGGAACTAGTACATCAATCATTGAGAATGAATTTGGATTACCAATATTCGATCCCACGGTTTAGGTCCAGATGAAGAACATACCACCTTCTGCATTGCCCAATTTTTATGGTATGGTAACCGAAGATCTAGAAACTTTGCTTTTTGAATTTGATGTGTTATGTCACAACTATGATTATTCTTCTAATGCTAAAAAATTGAAGTTGATTCTAGCTAGACTCAAGGATGTTGCATTACGTTGGTTTATGGGTTTAGGAACACATGCAATAAAAATATGGGATGAAATGAGGAAAAAAATCCTTGAAAAATATAATGATTATTATAAAAATCAAGGAATGAGAGAATAAATGTTTAAAATGATACAAAAACAAGAATAAAACCTTGAAGATTATCTAGAAAGATTTTATTATACTCTTAAAAGAGAAAAAAAAATCATCTAGATTTGGATACCTTGAAATTTATTTTACTTAGAGGAATTAGAGATGAATGGATTAATGTATTGAATTTAATGGGTAAAGGAGATATTTCTCACCTAACCTATCCAAAAAAAATTGACTTATGTAAGTATATCTCTCAAGGGAAGTACAAAAATGGTAAGGGACCTACGGATTCAATCTCTAGAACCAACAAAACAACCAAAATTTTAAAATTGACATTCTCAATGCTCTTGGTTCTCAGTTATATATGTTGAAGATTAAGCAAAAGAAAGAGTTAGAGGATGCAAGATTAACTATTTTTTTTCCAAAGTGTAAAAAGATGCACCCTTTAAAAGAATGTCCCTTGGATAATATTGATCTTTATGGTATATGTAATGTTGAGGGGGCCTCTTAGGCCCTAATAGTCATCACATATATGTTATTAGACATTAGACTACATGATAATATGTAATAAAACAAGAATATATGTGATAAGTGGATAAAGCTAAGTAAATGTTTGTAACTAGTGGTAAATGTAACTAAACAAAGAATTAGTTGGAGGGCTCCAACCATTTACCTATTGTATAAATAACCCTAAATATAGAATACAAACTTGGAATGAAATTCCTTCCCTACATTTATCTCCTTCTTTCTTGGGATGTGTGTGTTGATGTGCACTCCAATGTAGCCTCTCTGGCGGATGCTTGCCTCAATTTTCTGGACTACAACATTTTCGTTCCATTGTCGCGTGATTTGAATCCAGAGATATTTGTGTCATGAGAGAAATGCTCATGGGAATAAAGAAAATATGATATTGGAGGTGGTTTGACCCTCGACAAGATGGAAATATCAAGAAAATAGCAAAGGCCTGCAAGTTAGCAGGATCGATTGCTTGCTACTCATGAATTCCATGTCAATGGATTACCATGGATGCTGCACGGATGAAGCCTGCAAATAATAAATGTTGCGAATGAAGATGTAGCTGAAAATGTTCATGCTTATGAGGAGAAGGAAATTTTGTTGGTGTGGAGGTCAGGGTTAGCAAGATTACTCTCCTGTCATATCTTTCGTGAGATAAAAAAAAATGCAAAGCTATTGGTTGAATTCCCCAACCAAATCTGAGATTGACTTAATAAAAAGTTGGGAAACCCTTCTTTATATCGTGGATTTGGAATTGGTCAGGATATGTACTAAATGTTCTTTGATATTTTGCATCTCTGATCTTTCCTTACCATGGTCTATTGAAGAGAATCAACTATATCTGCGTGATTTAGAGAGAACAATTTTCTTTATCATTATAAACTCAAGCGAATGTGGATGATAAAAGGAAATTCATAGAATGGGGTAGTTGAGCGGAAGTGATTTGCTTAAGATATTTTTTTGGTCGACTACATGGTGAGAGTCAACGTGACCAACCTTATAATTAAAAAAGGATTCATCTACTTTTAAAAATTGACCAAAGTCACGCATCCATCCTTCCCACGAGGGTTTGATGAATTTGCATCAAGAAATTAAGGCATGTGCGGTGACGCAGACCTGCGACCCTCAGGTCAAGATCTGCAGAGGATCGTTCTTCCTTCAGATCCGTAGAATTGAAATAGTTCTTTCGGGTCTTCCTTGGAACCCCACGAATATGATCCACAGGTCCTTCATGAAAAATACACCGGAAAAAGCAATGCACCAGACGTGAGTCTTCACCTCCACATAGTCACCAGATATGACCCTCGCCCAAATATGATAGGGACTTTTTTTGATTCGAAATTTCAGATTTCGCGACTTCGTGAATCCTGATGTTGAGTCTCCTTGACTTTTCAATCCCCAAAACCCGAAATGCTGAAATACCGAAATGTTGAAATGTGTGATCGCAGCCCCCACTCCAAGATACGTCACGTTTCACATCTTCGGGACTTTCAATGCAAAGTTCCCAGACTCTTTGTCTTCAGGATTGCTGAAATGTCGAATCCTGAAATGCCAAAATTTCGCTCCAACAGGCACATCGCGTTTCACAACTTCAGGGTTTCGCGATTCGTGACTTTGCGACCCAAGCTGCAACGTTTCCTGGTCCTTCAAACACCTAGTATCCAAACTCTCGGTAGATCCCAAATCTTTTCCACCTATCCTCCAAAATGGATGGCTCCGATTCTTTTCAGGACTTCACAGGTTGCGAAGTCGAAAGACTCCTATCCTTCTTCCTTTCAATGCCTGAATCCTTGAAATATGTGGATCTCCTCCACGTGGCTTTCCAACGATGGACGGTCCTGATCTCTTCGAGACTTCGTGGGTCAAGAGTTCTAACTCTTACCCTTTGTATTCCCAGTAGCCAAAATGTCGAAATGCCTCTTGAATCAATGGATACGATCCAACTGAATCGACGGCTCACATCCTTTCGAGTTTTCTCGTTTCCGTGATTTCGTGAACCTTCTCCCCAGCACATACATGAGATTAACCCGTGTGCATATTTTCTTGGATCCAATGGCTATTAGTCCCCTGTGTTAGATCTGACAGTCCAAACCTGTTCCCTTGCTCTCTCTCTTCCTACTTCTTGGACATGAAACTCAACGGTCCAGATCTTTTCCCCAGTGCCTGAATCAATGAAAGTTGTAACTCCCTCTTGATCTTTTGCTTCTTCCGTCTCCTTGGAAGATTCTTTGCTCCAAAAGGCCTTGACCTTCATCTCTACTATGAAGCCTATATCCTCGGCTCCCGCCTATATTCTAAGGACACTGTCCCTCCCGAGCTTCAAGACTTAGAGTAAGTCCTCTCTCTGCTCCCACTCCTACGTGTGACGAGTATTCAGATGACTGTCTATCAACACTTCACTCGAGTGTTGGCCTAGTGCACTCCTTACATAGGTATTTGTCCTCCTTGAGCTTCAACTGATCGAACCTCAATGGTCTATTTTCCTTTCTCTTCTTAATGGGATGGAAGTTCCCTCTGGCAACTTCCTGCTCAAGCACACTTTGTTGATCCTACAGGGTGTTCAACAGCTCTGTAAGTGTCTCTCCTCAACACTTCTTCTCTCTATGAACTCAATAGAGTTCCTTCTGTGCACACTTTCACCAACTCAATGCCCTCCTAGTAGAGTGCTCCAGAATCCTCAGGGATTCTCTATTCTCAACAAACTCGAAATAGAGTTCTCTCCCAATGCATCCAGTGCATTCACCCAATGCCCTCCTGGAAGAGCTTCCACAAAATTCTCAAAAATTATGTTTGTCATGTGCCCTCCTCTGCACATTTATTCCTTCAAGGTGTTAAACAACATTGAGGATTCTCCCTGAGTCAATGAATTCCTCTAGTGCACCCTCCTGGCACGTCTTTGTTTGAAATTCCACAGAATTCAAAAGTGCACTCCTGCATTGGTTCTTAGAGACCACAGTACTCTGTCATACACTCTTGCATGAAACCACAAAGAATCCAAATCTGAAATCAAAGAACCCAACAGATAATGGATCTTGTCTGTAACCTGCAAATGCACATTTAATCATACATATACAGCATATCATCAAAACACATATGGAATTCATTCATAAACACATAAACACAGAAAGAATCTCATGCAGGAAAAATTGCTCTTTGTATTAATATGAAATGCTATGATTACAATGTTTTTGAGCTCGGACTGCAACAATGTCTCGGCTCCCCTCTCGTCTCTCGTCTCTATAGAATCTGCCTTCACACAAAATAATATCCCCAATCTTTTACATGAGGGGGCTCTTTGAGCTCTTCCCTCCATCCTCACCAACTCTCATTAATTACATTCAATTACATTGAATGGTTGTCTAGTCTGAATCGGATCTAGATCTCAGACTTACAACCATTTAAGGAAGCCTTTCCTAAAGCCTGCACATATGCATGGCTTGGATCTACCAACCTTACAAACATTTAATACATTAAATTCTCATTTGAAATTTGAAATGCGCCTCTCCTCTCCATTGAATGTGCGCTTTGATGCATGAGCTGGATGGCATGTAGCTGGCTTGGATCGACCCTCCTGCATCATACTCCTCTGCTCTGAAAACTTCATGAGCTCCTTCTCATGAGCTTCCCAATATCGTTGTTGAAATCCACCTAGATCCCAAATAGTTCTCTGGAGCTATCCATATGCTCCTCTGCTTCATTGCTGTTGATGTTGCTGCATCTTCTTCTTTCCTGCTGCTCTTGCAGGTTCCTTGTTGTTCAGCTTCCCTTTGCTGACCTATTCTGCTGAACTGACCATCATCTTTCTAATCTCATCAATCACCTTGTCTAGTTTCTCCCATGACTGGCTCCCTTCATACAACCTCCTGGGCTGCACTTCCTCTTTATTAGTGGGTATATCATCATGATCCCCCATGCCATCTTTTTCCTCTATGGCACTAGCTGGCCACTCTGCTGCAGACTCCTCTTCTGCAGTTTCCTCACTGAGTTATTGCTCAGCTTCTTCCTGTGATAGCTTTGCTTCTACCATTTCTCCTGCTAGCATATCTCCAAATTCCTCCAGCTACTCCTCATACTGGAATTCTCCTCCATCTGCTACTGCATGCCTCGGCATTACAGTCATCATCATCTATTCAACTCTCTAGCTAAAATTTCTGAGCGATTCCTCGGAATGCTCCTCTGCTAATATATGCATGACTATTTGTTCATGGCAGTCATCTACTGGATCTGGATTTTTCAACCAATCCTCCAACATCTCCAGCTCCATCTCCCATGGAGTGAGTATATTATCTCCATGTTCTTCTTTTGTTGTCAGCTTCAGTGCTGCAATTGTCTCCTTTTCAGCTTCCTGGCTAAAACTTTCAAGCCATTCTTCTGAATGCTCCTTTCCTTTTTCTACTAGGGTAGACATCTGTGTCTGCTCCATTTCTTCTTCCATGACAGTCTTTGCTGATTTTCCTTCTCTTGTTGTTGTTGTATCTACAACATAGGCTTTGGCTTCCCCTGGGATATGTGGTAGGAATACCCGAATTCCTTCAATTATCATAATGCTCTTCCGATCCTGCTTCTCCGTCAGCTCTTCTCGCTGATCCAAACTCATCCCTGAGTTCATGATACTTTTAGACAGTATCATCTGCTCTCCCTTGCCCACCTAGCAATATGGGATTTCTCTACTACCCACCTAGAAGTCTATGAGATCAATTGATCCCATCTCCATCAGCACTCCTTGCTGACATGAACTCACTTATGAGCTCCCGAGACTTTCAAACAGTCTCATCTCCTTCTCCCTACCCACCTGGCAAATTGGAAACTTTCTGCTGCCTTCCTGACAGTCTATGAGATCCAGTGATCCCATCTTATTGCCCACTTGGCAATCTGAATTTTCACCACTGCCTTCCTGGCAGTTCACGAGATCTTCCAATGATCTCTTCTCCTCATCGTCACTGAGATTCCTCCCAGCTTCTGGCTCACTCACATGAACCATTTCCTCTATGCCTCTGAGGCTTTCAGCATGCCTCAGCCATCCTCTTATAATCCTTTGTTGTTCCCTGCCTAATAATTTATGAATCGGCCATTTTACTTTTCTCCTCAGAGGCCATTCATACACCCATCATGCTTTTGCATCCTGCTGCATTCGAAATGCAAGCTCCTCCGTACTTTCTCTTATCTTGGTGAGTTCTTTATCCATCTCATCTTTTCTCTTCATCGAGTGGCGGTCCTCTCTTTGACCCCACTTATGACCTTCAATAGCCATCTCCCTATTTTTGTCTGCCCTCTTGGCAAACTTGTTGCTGTCACTCTGCAACCGTGAGTGCTTCCAGCCTTTCCCTCTAGTCCACCTAGTTGTTTATTGACTGTTGCCTACCTGCGAACAATCACCATAGAGTTTCAACACTTTGTTTTCCTTTTGCTTGAAATATACCGACAGAAACAAGCTCTGATACTAAACTGACGCAACACCCCTTGCCTCAGCAGGTTCTGCGCGACCTCCTGGTCTTAGGATCGTTCTAAATTCTCCTCAAGCCGAAGCAGCTCCCTCAGATCCCTATCAGAACCTCATGAATCATATCCATAGGTCCTTCACGAAAACTCCACTGACACAAGCAATGCACCAGGCGTGAGTCTTCACCTCCACACGGTCATGAGATATGACCCTCACCTAAATATGATCGAGAATTTTTCTGATTCAAAATTTTGGATTTCACAACTTCAAAAATCCCGATGTCGAGCTTCCTTGACTTTTCAATCCCCGAAACCTGAAATTCCAAAATACTGAAATGCCAAAATGTGTGATCGCAGCCCTCACTCCAGGATACATCACATTTCGTGAGTTCGGAACTTTCAATGCAAAGTGCCCTGAATCTTTGTCTTCGAGATTGTCGAAATGCCGAATCTCGAGATGTCGAAATTCCACTCCAACAGGCACATCGCGTTTCGCGATTCGTGACTTCGCGACCCCAGCTGCAACGTTCCCTGGTCCTTCAAACTCCCAGTAGCTCCCAGATCTTTCCCACCTGTCCTCTAGAATGGATGGATCTGTTGCTTTTTCAGGACTTCGTGGGTTGTGAAGTCGAAAGACTCCTCTCCTTCTACCTTTTAATGCCCAAATCCCCGAAATACGTGGATCTCTGCCACACGACATTCCAACAATGAATGGTCCTGATCAATTCGGGACTTCATGGGTCAAGAGTCCTGACTCTTACCCTTTGTATTCCCGGTAGCCAAAATGTCGAAATGACTCCTGAATCAACAACTACGATTGAACTGGATCGATGGCTCTCATCCTTTTGAGGTTTCTGCTTTTCACGATTTCTTGAACCTTCTCCCCAACACATACATGAGATTAACCCATGTGCAGCTTCTCCTGGATCCGATGGCTATCAGTCCCCTGCGCTAGATCTAATGGCCCAGACTTGTTCCCCTACGCTCTCTCTTCCTACTTCCTGGACATGAAACTCAATGGTCCATATCTTTTCCCCAGTGCCTAAAACAACAACAGTTGTAGCTCCCTCCTGAGCTTTCTCTTCTTCCTTCTCCTTGGAAGATTCCTTGCTCCAAAAGGCCTTGACCTTTGTATTTTCTATGAAGCCTGTATCCTCGGCTCCTGCCTTTATTCTAAGGATGTTGTCCCTCCTGAGATTTGGGACTTAGAGTAAGCCTTCTCTCTTCTCCCACTCCTGCGCTTGACGAGACTTCAGATGGTTGTCTATCAACACTTCACTCGAGTGTTGGCCTAGTGCACTCCTTACAAAAGTCTTTGTCCTCATTGAGTTTCAACTTCTCGGACCTCAATGGTCTCTGTTCCTTTCTCTTCTTAAAGGGATGGAAGTGCCCTCTGGCAACTTCCTACTCAAGCACACTTTGCTGAGCCTACAGGGTGTTCAACATCTTTGTAATTGTCTCTCCTCGACACTTCTTCTCTCTCTAAACTCAATAGAGTTCCTTTTGTGCACACCCTCCTGGAAGAGTGCTCCAGAATCCTCAGTGATTATGTCTTCTCAATGAACTCGAAATAGAGTACTCTCCCAATGCATCCAGTGCATTTGCTCGATGCCCTCCTGGCAGAGCTTCCACAGAATTCTCAGAAATTTTGTCTGTCTTGTGCCCTCCTCTGCATCGTTCTTCCTTCAAGGTGTTCAAAAACCTTGAGGCTTCTCCCCGAGTTAATGAATTCCTCTAGTGCACCCTCCTGGCACGTCTTTGTCTGAAATTCCACAGAATTCAGAAGTGCACTCTTGCACTAGTTCTCAGAGACCATAGTACTCAGTCATGCACTCTTGCATGAAACCACAAAGAATCCAAATCTGAAATCAAAGAGACCAACAGACAATGGCTCCTGTCTGTAACCTGCAAATGCACATTTAATCATACATCTACAACATATCATCAACACACATATGGCATTCATTCATAAACACATAAACACACAAAGAATCTCATGCAAGAAAAATTGCTCTTTGTATTAATATGAAATGCTCTTATTACAATGTGTTCAAGCTCGGATTACAACAGAGTCTCAGCTTTCCTCTCCTCTCTCGTCTCTACAGACTCTCCCTTCACACAAAATAAGATCCCTGATCTTTTACATGAGGGGGATCTTTGAGCTCTTCCCTCCATCCTCACCAACTCTCATTAATTACATTCAATTACATTTAATGGTTGTCTAGTCCGAATCGGATCTAGATATCAGCCTTACAACCATTTAAGGCAACCTTCCCTAAAGCCTGCGCATATGCGTGGCTTGGCTCTACCAGCCTTACAAACATTTAATACATTAAATTCTCATTTGAAATTTGAAATGCGCCTCTCCTCTCCATTGAATGTGCGCTTTGATGCGCGGGCTGGATGGCACGTAGCTGTCTTGGAGCGATGCTCCTGCATCATGCAGCCACAATGGAAATAAACTAGGTGGGCATAGACCATTGAAGAATACATTGCATTGTCGACAAAAAATTTAACCCATTCGATTAGGTTGAACCACAGCCTAATCTACTACCGGTCGATTGGTTATTGTGTTGAATATGAACGGATGTAGGATGCTGGAAATGGTATTGTAAAATAATTCTTTGAAGATTGACTAGGTCTACTGAAGACGAGAATGACCAACCATATCTTGTAAAATTGGCAAGTACGAAAGACGTGGGCCACAATATGGATGTCGGTCGAACTTTCCACTAGTGCTGGGTCAACTTGTGAAATGCCATGCAAATCATATTCCAGTGATATATAATTTGTTGTCACCTTGGAAGGTTATCATTAAAGTACATTCATATACTGTTTGAAATTGAAGTTTGAATTCTAAAAACTCTGAGTCATGGTAAGTGTCTTTTATATAACAAATGGGTCTTAGTTATAAGTCATGTGAAAGAAACAATGAGTGTAAAATTCTATGCATATAAATATTGCATGAAGGATAGTCGAATAGAATTGAGTTAGTCAGTCGAAGTTGAGTTCAAGAATATTCGAGTTGAGTATGTTAGTTGAAAAAGAAAAAACATCGTATTGTTGATTGTGTCAATTTCAATAAGTATTGAAAAACCTAAAGCAAAGCACAAAGGAAGGGGTTAAACATGTGTCTTTTAAAGGCAGGAGATCCCCTCCACCATTTTAATGTAAGTTGGGTTCTATTCAATGGGATTGGCGATCGGTGCCTCACTGAAATCAATTGATTTCTATTCGACAACATAAAAATAAGCCTTGTGCAGGAAAAATCTATGTATTTGTGTTAGCATCATAAGTAAGTCATAGTCAGTCATACAATAACACAATCATATTAAAGAGAAATAGGAAGACAAATAGGATGAGCAGTAGAGAAAATGAGCCTAGAATGAGTCACTCACCACTCCGAAGGCACCAGAGAGAAGTGCAACAATAGGATCAAGAGGACCATTATGGGATGGGAGAAAAGTGATGCGAGATTCACTGACTACACAAGCACTTACCAGATTGAAGACGATGGATGAAGAGTAGTAGATCATCTGTTATCTACACACTTGCTTGGGACGAGCAAAGAATTGGTTGTGGGGGAGATGTTGAGAGGGCCTCTTAGGCCCTAATAGTCATCACATATATTTTATTAGACATCAGACTACATGATAATATGTAATAAATCAAGAATATATGTAATAAGTGGATAAAGCTAAGTAAATGTCTATAACTAGTGGTAAATGTAACTAAACAAAGGATTAGTTGGAGTGGTTCATATGCATCGATATAGGAACCCTCTCAAAAATTCAAGGATTCCATAGGGGACGCCACGTGGAAACCATAGTGCCTCCACATCACCACCTACACAATCATAGACATAGAAGAAAACTTGTATTCTATGCCATAACATAAGATCAGTGGCACTGCCACGTTACATTTTGTACTCTTGATTTGATCTTTCCATGTCATATCTCGAAATTAGCATCATTGATTGTCGGGGATG
The DNA here is from genome assembly GCA_000966675.3 of Picea glauca. Taxonomy (NCBI): domain Eukaryota; kingdom Viridiplantae; phylum Streptophyta; class Pinopsida; order Pinales; family Pinaceae; genus Picea; species Picea glauca. The sequence continues at coordinate 20,880 of JZKD02S0032268.1, forward strand.
TTTGTGGTGTAGGTATATTTCTGAAAGGAATCCAAAGTCCACCCAACATAGGCACATAGTTGGTCCGAGCAGTTGAACAAGATTCAAGATGAAGCAATAAAGAGACACAAAAGGGAAGAATTAGATTGGTTGAAAAAAGAGTCTATAGAGGTGGTAAAGAAGAATGGTGAAGGAAAGTAAACAACAAAAAGTATGGGAAAAGAAAACGAATTCATTGACTTAACCAGAGAAGAGGAAAAAGGAGATGCCTCTATCATTCCTATAATCAATGAGAACCCCGAAACCGAGAAAGGTTCTAAAAAATCACCAGAAGAGAAAGAGATAGAGGTAAAATAGAAAGAAAGTGAAAAGAGAGATATTTCTTCCCCAATGGAGGATGATCCCCCTCCTCAGAGCCACAATGACACCTTATTAAGTAGTGATAAAGAAAATAAAGACCCATCAGGTGAAAAATACCAAGAGGTACCACCACATGGAAAAAGGGGGGAGAAAACATGTGACCCATATAATGAGGATAATCAAGATGGAGAAGATTTGACAAACAAGATATTGGGAAAATATAAAATGAGAAATCACATAGTGGTCGAGAGGGTGATGATTTAGAATAAGAAGAAGACACCGAGCATGGGAAAAAAGACAATCTAAATGCTAATTCTAGTCCTGATCAATTAAATGTGAATGAAGGGGAACCGAAATGCTCCATACAGGTATTCCAAGTGACTCAATAACTTTGGGAAAAGGAAAAGGGGAGAAAATTCAAGATAAGACCCAAGAGGACATCGAGGCCAAGAAGAAATCTGACCAAGAAACAGGGAAGCCAGAGAAAGAGTCACCAGTCAAAGGAGTTACCCAGGACCCAACATCGGAGCACTTCTACACTCTAGGGGGATTGAGAAACATGTTATCCTGGGGCAATCAACCTATTCCCCAACTAGTGGACAAGGTGGAATACTTACACCTCTTTGCTTATTATAAGAAGCTGAAATCTCTAGTGAAGAGAAATCATAAGAAACGAAAGTTAATACTAGATAGTGGAGTGGTCATCAGCACCGAGGAAGTAATCATTGACATGAAGAAGGCCAGATCAAGCTATATTTACTCTGCTGGTTTGGATATATTCCATGCCTCTTATGATAAAGAAGTAATGGAGGAAAGGGAGTTAGAGAAGGCCTATTTTGAAATTGAGTCACTCAAGCACCAAGTGCAATATCATCAATAGGCTAGAGGAGTAGTGAAATTAAAGGAAGACTTGTTGCATTTGTGTGACAACCATCAGAAGGTATAGGAAAACACGATAGAGAAGGTCATATTTCTTTAGGAAGAGTCCCTATTGTTTGGGATTACTTGTGAGGAAGTGAACATATGGGCCGAGAAAGGAGTTGGTGTGCTAGAAACTGTAAAATTTGTGCATGCGATACAAAAGGAAAAGGGAGCAGAGGACCACAACATAGAAGTGGTGTTCGATGAGCGTATGGCTCAAATGCACTCAACAACCAAACATTGGGCCAAAATTATTGATGAAATCATAAATGAAGTGGACAAGGAGTGATCTCACTGCAAACGAATTTGGGATAAGATCAATCAGTCAATTACACAACTTCAGTTACTTTCTTTCGAGCCCCTCACAGATTTCTAACCGATTGAAGAGATGGTTACAGATTTACGATGGTCAACCGATGAATGAAAAGAGTAGGTGCAACAGATCATCATGATGGAGAAAGGACACCTATGAAAACATGTGGTCAACCAAGTCAAGATTATGGACTGAATGGAGCAAATAACCAATCGCATGGAGAAGCACACTTTATTATATCGTGACAACAAGCATGCTCTACACATGTCGATGGATCAATGGCATTTTCCATCCACTGAGAGTTTCACTCGAATCTTTAGAGAGTGGGATGATTATGTGGAGGAACATGTAAGCCCAAAGACTCCAAGATCACCCGAGTGTTCATGACTCAAAATTTTGATTATCTATTTTTGACTACCTATGTGGCAGTCTTCGCTAAGTTCAATTTTTATAAATAAAGGGATTCTAGTGATAGAATGGACCTTTTTGGCATTTCGAGATTTCAGTTGTTATTTTTTGTAAAACTATTTCGATAATTAATTAAAATCTTTGCTAGAGCCTGAAGCAGTGTCTTGGAATCGGATTGGTGATCTACATGCTATTGTGGGTTGTTATTTTGTGGACCGTGGTGTGTCGATGCCTAGTAAGCTTTCTTATTAGTCAAGCTACATTGTGAAAATTTTTGTTTTACATTTGATTCTTGTTTTATGTTTAATTTTCATGTGGGTTATTTTCCTTGATATATGATACTTGTGTTGGTAGAAATATAGAATTGTTTTTGTATCTCTTGCATGTTCTAATTGAGATATCTCATGTGCATGTATAGTTATGCTTTATAACTATTTCTAGGAATGATTTCTAATGGATCTAGGCATATAAAAAATCGATTGGTTATTCGTTAAAAATGTTCTTTAAAAAGTTATCTTGAAATTAACGGTGATATCTCTTCTTACACATTTAATGGTTTGTTGGACTAGTTCCTTTAAACCTTTGGTGTGTCAAGTTACTCTAAATTAAATATAGAAAAAAACATCCCAAAAATAAAGCTAGTAACATAAATGAAGTGGTAATATCTTAAATACCATTGAAACTCATCAAACCATCAATCCAGAGAATCACGCTACCCAAAATAGAGAAGATTATAATTGGGCCTCATCTTTGGACGTGATTCCTACTATTGAGAAAAAAATGGAATTAAGACTCCTTAATAGAATTAGTACTAGAAGGAGGGCATGAATTAATGCATGGCTAGTCATATTTCTTATTACAGCGAAAATACATCCAAAATAACCTATAGATTCAAAACATCCCACATGCATGGTTAGTCATTCTCAGGAAAACGCTAAAAAAGAAGGTATCCCTATGAATAGTATTTCACATCATGCCAAGGATGATACATACCTTCACCAAGAAATGCCTTACAAAATCCCTCACGAATAAATCGACACGTTTAGTAAAATTACTAGAGCATATAGATGACATATCGGAGCACTTCCTATAGCTCTGCTCCTTCCTCGTAGGAAGAAAATTACAAGACCGATTGTCGACACCCTAGATCAGACTTTCGTCCACACTATTGAGGATCTAGTACATTTCACCCTAACTGAAATTGACCAACCTCTCAATCTTATCCTTGAAACCCCAATCTTCATCCTATCAACAAGTACTTACTCTGAACCTGATAATTATGTATCCAAAGAAGTAGGGTCCAACTTCAAAACATCAGGTGATGAATCAGACGATATAAGGGATCACAATGAAGATATTCTAGAGGGTAATGATCAACTTGAAAAAAACCAACCATGGCTGGATAGGGATGCCTTGGGTATACCAGGGCAGTTGCATCATTTTCCTAGAAACCCAAAGAATCTTCTTCCCAAGTTTGACCTTGGAACCCATGGAATGCCTGAGACCACATAAACAAATTCATATTAGAAATAAGTTTGATGAACGTGCAACACAAAGATGTTGTGTGTAGACTTTTCCCATACAATTTTTAGAATTCCGCCTCTACCTGGTATTTTAACCTTCTGGTTGGTTCCATAACTAGCTAGACAAAGTTCCAACATTTCGTAGATAAAATCGTCGAGGAAACCACGACTGGGGCCTTGATGGCTGAACCTTTTTTCACTACCATGGGACCTAAGGAAAAGGTCAAATATTTTAATCATAGGCTTACAACTATCCTTAAAAAATTTCATCACGATGCCAAACCCACCCAAGAGATTCAAATTGAGGTATATGCAAACACACTACCTACCTCTATCTCCCATTTTTTAAAAATAGTGGCTAAACCCACTCTTGCTGATAATTTTGAGGCCAAAATCATCGAGTTTCAGATGAATGGATGTAAGGAAAGTTCGAAATCCTTAGGAAATAAGGAAGCCCAATATCCACCTAGACAGGGACTTTTGCTGACACAACCACCAGGTAAACAAGATGAGAAAAGTTACAAGAATGACAATGAAGATATGGAAAGTCTACAAAAAATGGTTAAGAAGTTATCCAACAAAATTATGGAGATGAAGAGGAATGCAGGTGAATCTACATATAATCCTAGGCCTTACAAACCTTTCTTTAGAATATCGTCACCTTACAAAGCCATTGAACCTCCCCCAACCAACTTAAATATTGACTTAGGTGAAGTAGCCTCTAATTCTCTTTGCAATTATCATCAAGAAAACCATTCAAAGAAATATTTACCCTAGTGTTTGAATACCATGAATTTGTTACCCAATCGTTTTCTAGATGGTTGTACCATGACTGAGAAACCCAATGATCAAACAATGAATTCCATAGAAAATGAGGTTAGTGAACACCCTAAATAAAAAAACATGGTGCTATGGGATATCATCCACACATTGTCTCTTGACGAACTCAGCAGAGAGGAAGAACCACTTAAAATATTGGTGGTCCAAATGAGGAGAAAGGGACCCATCACACAAAATCAACTTATCATAGCCCAAGCTCCCAAAGAACCTGAAAAAACAATTTCTTTGGTTCAGCCAACCCCTCTACTTAGTTCTTCCCCAAAATTCCAAAATCAACAAACATCAAAGTTAGAATATAATGTGGTAGAGGATATGAAAAAGATAAAGGAAAATATTTGTGTTATGGACTTATGCAAACTTCCCCAACAAAAGGACCTTTTGTTGCAGGCCTTAAAGGAGGATGAAAAAACCATGATAAACCCAAATCCAGGTGTCTACAAAGTCACCTCTAGGGAAATCATAAAGTCTAATATAAATACAACCTCCACAGATAAGAAATCTCGATCATTTGTCGCATCGTTTTTGTTAACCATCGAGATTTACAAAACAAATCTGCACAACTATTTGGTTGATTCAGTTTCTTCTTCCAATGTCATGCCTCTGTCAGTGTGTAAGAAATTGAACACCACCCCTGCCAAAAGTGACATACACATTATCAATTTAGATAGAACAGAAGTCAAATTAATTGGAAAAATAAAATATGTCATGATCTATATTTCCTCTAACCCAAAGTTCCACCAAGTCATTGATATCATCATTGTGGATATTCTAGAAGCTTATGGAATGTTTTTGAGTCAGCATTGGTCTAGAAAACTACATGGTTACTTCAACATTGATTGGTCCCACCTATGGATACCACTAAAGAGGAATCCCAACATGATTAGAATCAATAAGGAAAAATATATTAAACATACTATCACTAATTTGGAAGCCCCTAATGAACCCTCTTGTATAGAATTTGTTGTGTTGGAAAATTATTCTTTGGACGTTGACTTTGGGAACTTATTACCTCGCTTATCTGAATTAATATTCTTGCAAAATTCACAGTTACCATTAAAATAAAACTCAAGGATAGTCGAAGAATGTAGTGAGCTGGAACAAAGTTTCCAAATTCATATCTTAGAAGACCAAAATGAGACTCCAATTATGGACCTCGATAAAAGAGTGCCAAAATTCACCTCTAAGATATAGAATCTATTCTTTGACGAATCCAAATCCTAGGAAGGATCTGGTGTAGGTTGCATTTTTATTGATCCAATAGGGATACACAATTTCTTATCATGTAGAGTAGAGTTTGAATGCACAAACAACATCGTTGAATACGAGGTACGAGGCCCTGGCTCAAGGGCTCAAAAAGCCAATTGACTTGAACATTAAGGAACTAGTTGTCTTTGATGATTCATGAATTATTTTTAGATATGTAAAGAACACTATACATTGCAATTCACCTCATTTAAGAAACTATCAACAATAATTGCATAGGTTGGTAGAGAACTTACATGTATTTAACATCACAACCATCCCTCAATATAAGAATATACTTGTTGATTCTCTAGCTACTGTAACTTCAAGGTTGTCTCATATTGAATACTAAGAGGCCTATAGGTTTTCCATGAAGTTGTTGTACAATCCTTCCCTCCTAGACAACATCACTAACTGGAGGTTCTTTGAGGGAGATGATCAAATCATATCCTTTTTAACCAATGAAGAAAATTTCAAAGATTTGGCAATTAATGATGATTTTTTCTAAAAGATGTTGGTTGAACAAGAAGATGTAAAACATAATATAGATGAGGTAAAAAGTATGACTCTACCGAAGCTTCATAGAATTCCCTTGAGGGTAGTTAACCTTGAAAACCTTTTTGACCTGTGAGAAAGGTTCAAAAATGTCAAAACTAGCAGTTCTTGTCTCGCTTATGAAGTTATAAACTTAGGAACTATTGAGAACCCAAAGAACATTAACCTTGGGAAATCCCTATCCCCTGAGGAAAAGAAAGCTTACTTGAAATTATTCAAAGAATATCAATATTTTTTTACATGGTCCTACAAATACTCAAAGACATACCGCACCGGGATCATCCAACATACCATTCCACTCATACCTGAGGTTAAGCCTTTCCAACATAAATTGAGTAAATTCCATCCATCTCTCAAGCATATGATGTAGAAAGACCTCAAAAACCTTCTAGATGCTAAGATAATATTTCAAGTGAGACATTCTACATGGGTGGCCAAATTAGTTCCCATGAAAAAGAAGTCAAGGGAAATTCTCTTATGTCTAGACTTCAAATAATTGAATAAGTCCTTAGAAAAGGATAATTATTGTTGATTAATTGGGTTGGTTGTTATTGATGTCAACCCTTGAAGCAATTTTGGTAGAATATTCCAGTATCCCCAACAATATGGTTATGGGATTTCATATTGATTGATGTATAATGGTACGGATTCTAATATATTTGCAAGTAAGACTATTCTAGATGGATAGTACATGTCATGGCATTTTCGGTGATATGTGGAATGCCACATAACTCATCATGGTTAGAGAGTTATGGCCTTGTGAATTTGTATAACCCTCATGAGTTATCTAGAAGGTCAAATAAGTCAAAATTATTCTAGAAGCTCCTAGAAGAAGTTGACTAGTCAAGTGAGTAAAACTAGGAGTTAATCATGGGTTAAGTTGCTGCAATAAGAAAATAATTAAAAATAAATTAGTTGCAACTAGAAGTAGATAATTTACTATTTGTAGCAAAATGGGTTAGAAGTGGACAAGTGGTTATAAGTGGGTTAGCCCTAAAAGAAGGAAATTGGGTTAAGTTGGTTAGAAGGTAACCCCTTGAGGAAGCTACATGGAAGCATAAAGAAGAGAGAAAGGCTCTCCTATTAGCACCTATTGAGCACATTGAATATCTATTATTGTGTAAGGTTTATTGTAGGTACTCATTGACATATCTGAATTTGTGCAAGTCTGAAGTAGCACGAAGGGTTGGTGGCGAAAGTTTTGGAATTACAGAAAACACTAAAAAACCCCTAGTTTTTTAGGTGTACGCTGGCTAGCAGTATATTAGGGTGTGTGCATGGAAGAAAGGCCCTAGAAACCTGAGAATATGAATATGTTGGGTCTCTAGATTCTGAAATCAAGGTCCCAGGAAGGTCTAAAGTGATCAGGTACATCAGATCTATCTATTGGTTCAAAAGGTATGTATTATTTTTTGAGTAGTTGTATTTTTTTTATATAAATGAGAAATGGTTATGGAGGTTTGAGGATTTCCCCTAGAGATATTAGTAGATGCCTGAGACCTTCTATATAATTCTGATCTACAAAAATATAGTGTTGGTATAATCAATATTCATCATTGATATATATTTTTAGTGTTGAGGCACATCTTGTATTTCTTGGCATATGGTTAAGGGTTCTTTTGATACATGGTTGAGGGCTTGTATTTGTGAAGTGGTTGATGTATTGAGAGGTTGAATATCATAAAGGGTTTAATGTCTAGTTCATATGAGAGTTATTATACTTATTCATAATTACACACACTTATATGGAACATGAGTAGAGAGAGATATAGATGTTTTGGGTAAAGGATATGTATGAGGATGTATGAACATGGTACCATTACAGTTTGGACACAATGACAGGTTGTAGGTTGATGTGAAAGAGGCTAAAGAGGGTAAAAAAAATTCAGAAGAGAGAAAACCCTAGTTTTTAGAAGTCATACACAGGATGCATAACAGATAGGTCACATACATATGCGGATTGAAGTATAGATAGGGGCGTACATATGCATGCTGCAGAATAGACAGGTCAGATATTTGTGGGTTTTTGGTTGGTACAAGCTGAGTTCAGGTACAAGTTTATTACAGGGTAGTGGTAATGGTTGGCTATAGGTCATAGGTATAGGTTTAAAGTTGTATATCTCACAGTGACATTGTGGTAGTGGTTTCTTCATTCAACACCTATATTTCATGGGGGCAAGATGGGGCAAGGATAGGTGGTTGTAGCCACCTTCCGGTTGTATATAGATAACATAGTGGGTTGTATCCTCCTTATGGTTGTAGCTAGAGAATTGGGGAGTTGTAGCTTCCCTCAGGTTGTAGCCTGAAAATATAGGGGGTCAGAGCCTCCTTCCAGTTGAAGTTGGAGAACAAAGGAAGTTGGTGCTTCCAATTAATGTAATTTTTAAAGACATATAAGAAAAAACATTATGTGGTTTTCTCACGCATTGGGTCTCCATGTAAAAATACTGGTGTACTATGTATGTATATGATTGTTCATTTGTTCATGGTTTATTTACTTTGCATTTATTGGATGATAATGTTATATTGATCACAAAGATAAATAACACTTGCATATTGTTGTTAAAAAGGATTAAATTGTTCTATTATTGATTCAACCCCCCTCTCAGTAATCCAACAATTACCCCATTCCCCCCATGGAACAACTTCTGCATATTGTGTCTGAATCTAAGATGTTCTCACTTCCGTATGGATTATCAAGATATAACCAGGTCTTGGTATCAAAAGAATATAGATTGAAAACCACATTCTGGACTAAATGAGGAACATTCATCTATAAATGTATGTCATTTTGGTTAATTAATGCAGGAGCTATTTTACAAAGAGCCATGGATGTGGCCTTTAGAGGGTTAATCAACAAATGTGTAGTGGTTTACTTGGATGATGTGACCATGGTTTATTCCAAGAATAGAACATACCACATTGCTCACCTTACCCAAATTTTTGAAAGGTGTATGGAGTATGGGATATCTCTGAACCCAAAAAACACCATATTTGGGGTGGGAGAAGGAAAACTCCTAGGCCATATTATTTCTAAAGATGACATCAATATTGACCCTGAACAAGTAAAGGAAATTTCGCATCTTTTTTTCTCCCATAATAAAAAGGTTATGCAATCCTTCTTTGGGAAGATTAATTTCGTGAGAAACTTTACACCTGACTTTGAAGAAATAATTAAACCATTAAAAATGATTATACACAAAGATACAAAGTTCAAATGGAGTGAGGAAGGGAGAGAGGCATTTAAAAAAATCAAACTTGCTATCTCTCAAGTCTCTGTGTTACAAAGTCCCAATTTCAACAACGTCTTCTTCCTTTATAATTTTTCCTCAGACCAGTCTTTAGCCATGGTCCTTACTCAAAAGGATAATGAAAATAATGAAGCCCCTATTTAATTCATGAGCACCAATAATCAAGGGCATGAAATTAACTACTTGACTATTGACAAACAAGCATATTTTGTCTATAATGTAGTAAAACATTTTAGATCCTATATCCTAAAGAAACACACAAAGGTTATAGTGCCCCACCCATTAGTAAGGTAACTTTTCACACAACAAGAAATGGGAGAAAGGAGGGGGAACTATATGGATTTCATCCAAGAATTTGATCTAGATATCGAACCCTCAAATATATTTAGGGGCCAAGATTTGTGTAAACTAGCAACAAAATCCCAACACCTAATAGAATAAAAAAATTCAGGTTGGGACAATGAGTTGTCTTTATGGTGTAGTGAAATGTTGTACATTCCACCCGGGCAGGACTCTTCGTATGTTGACCTATCTTATTTCCTCCATCATGGCACTTGTCCTGAGAATATACAACCTAAAGAGAGGATATGTCTTAGGATAAAATCTTCGTAGGACCGCCTCATACATTCAGTGTTGTTTCATATGAGCTATGATGGTGTATTACTAAGATGTCTGAAAAAAGAAGATGTTGAAAAGGTATTAAAATAACTTCATGGGTGTCCTACAAGTGGGAATTTTGTAGGGGAAACTACAACTCACAAAATTTTAAGGGTAGGATATTATTGTCTGACTTTGTTTAAGGACAGCCACGCATATGTGAGAAAATGAAATTTTTTCTAATTAAGTGTTGGAAAAGAGAAGAAGACATTAATCTATTTACAACCAGTAACCATCTCTAGACCCTTCGAACAGTGGGGAATAGATGTTATAGGTGAGATAAATCCAAACTCGCCCAAATAGCACAAATATATATTGAATGCAACCGATTATTTAACAAGGTGGTCGAAAGCTACCCCCTTACCCATGTTAACAAAAAGGTAATAATATAGTTTTTAGAAGAACACATAATAACAAGGTTTGGGGTACCTTCTATTCTTGTTTTTGATAATGTTGCATAATTTTCTTCTACTCTTTTGACTGAATTTTATCAAGATAAAGGGATCATTCTCAAATACTCTTCTAAATATTATACACAGGGAAATGGTGTTGCAAATTCAACAAATAAAATTCTGATAAGAATCCTTAAAAAGACTGTACCAAAAAACCAGAGGAAGTGGCACAATGCACTTCATAGTGCCCCGTGGGATGATAGGGTGACTCCTAAAGAAGCTTTAGGGAATTCACCTTATTTCCTAGTGTATGGAAAATAAGTTATCCTCCCAATGAATTTATATTTCATGTATTTATAGTTGTCTCAAGCCTCCAGAGGCCAACCATTGTCGAGCATACAACAGAGAATAGATACACTTATAATGGTTGAGAATGAAAGAGAAATATCTAGGAGGAAGTTTTCAACTCACTAACAACTAGTGAAAAGATGGTTTGACAAGCATAAGGTTGGAGACAAAAACTTTGAGGTAGGAGATCTGGTTCTGAAATGGGATAAAATCATTGAGCTAAAGGGGAAGCATTCAAAATTTCATAACTTATGGCTTGGTCCTTTTCAAGTCATTGAAAAGATTGGGGTAGGCACATACCGATTACAAAATCTTAATGGTGAGATAGATGCTCTCCCCATTAATGGAAAGCCTTGAAATGATTCTTTTCCTAGCCTCCTGCTTTAGGCAGTGTCTTGTACCATAGTTTAAGTGTTTTTTTTTTACTTTCGATTTGTTTACTTTAGATAGAACAATGTGTTTGTAGCTTGTTTACCTTCATTTTGATTTGAGTTATTTCCCTTTATGTTCTAAATTTGATGTTTGGCTGGTTTCATTTTGAGTTTGGTATGATCTTGGGGGAGGGGTTCTATTATCATCCTTTGGTGAGATCTGGAAAACCCATTCTATGGCCCTAACATTTCATCGTCAAAGGCACCTAAAGGGTTCTCATTCAATAAAATATTTCAACGCAAAAATGATTGACATCTTTGTATGCATATCACCTAGTGAGTAATTTAGTTTTTTATCTTGTGGTATGGAAACACTAAAGGGGAAATGGTTAGAAGGAAAGTATAATCTATACCCATGGACAGAGTAGGGAAGGACCCCACTTATTTTAGTGAAGATAATAAAAATAATTTGCAATTGAATCCAACTCTCTAAGAAATATATATCCTCCCCCCTATCTCATTCTTGGCACCTGTGCAATAAAGGCTAAATGAAAATAACAAGAAAAAATAAACTTCATAATAATCCATAATGTAAAATCAGGGAGGGGATTTAGATATCTCCATTAGGGCTATGGACACTCACTGGAAGTGGAGAAAGGTATGTGATATTGGGGTGACTTTGTTGAGGCTATGGATGTTCATTGACAACAGAGAAACACCATGAGGAGGTTTCTAACTTTAAGAATTAAGATGTATATTGTCTTCCTATTGGTTGTTATTTCCAACCCACCTCTCTCTGATGGAATATAGGGTATTGGGTCAACTGAAGAGAGGCATGAAATTAGTTGGACCCCCATAAGAAGACAAGAGTTAATAGTTCTCAGAATATATAAATACATATTTATGAATCATTTGTGGGTCATTATCTTGAATTGAAAGTTGTTCCCCATAATTTATCACCAATCCAAGTGAGGTAGGATACAGAGATGTTAGTTTCGCCTAGTGAATCACCATTTGTTGAGCACTCAACACACCCTAAACATTCCATCAATTTTAGGATACCACTTTTATTTTTTGATTAAGCTAATTGTTGTTTCCCCTAGCTTGAGAGTTTTTGTTTCCTTGGACATTTTATGGTTTTTGGTCTAAACATGTCTATCTCTAATTGATTAAAGTTATGTCATATGCCATTTCCAAAAAAAATCATGTGCCATGAAATTGGTCTAACAAAATGAGTTCAAATTCCTTGAATAATTAATGAAATCAATCATCAAGTGACTTCTGTGACAAGGTCATCGAATCGAATGAAAGGAGGCATTGCGAACAAAATGGAAGAAACCTCGTATTCACCCGATGCCCGATGGATGCATCAGCATCGAGAGTCTTCCATGGCCCTTAGCCTAGTATCCAAACTCCCTGTTTATGTCACCCGATGCGATTGTCATCCTACCTATAAACATAAAGGGCGAAACAAACCAAGTCCCCCATGCAATATCCACCATCTGATCCGAAAGGGGTTTAGTTTGAACCATTCATCTATATTGAGATAGGAAATGAATCATGAAGTCAAGGATGCCATGGGGGACACCACATGGAAACCATATTGCTTCCACATTATTGACAGGATATTTCCCCCATGACTTTGGGTCGAGTCACAATAGATTGAGACTAGTTTGAGAAGACTGAAATCTTCCATCACAAATAAATGTACAAAATGAACAACAACTAATTTTCTCTAGGAGAGAGTAGGGAAATATAGAAGGAGAAAGTTTGCACCTTAAACCCTTCATTCGATGTCAATCCCCTCTCCTACTTTTCAATGCACTCCCGACCTCTGTTGGAACAAGCCTGCAAAATGAAATCAAGACAAATGTTGCAACAAGGTAGTTATGTAATCAAGTAGTATATATCATATATTATATCCAAAGCAAGTATGAAGAATGATAACATACAATATTGCAATGAACACAAAATTGGAGGGAAAGAGAACTCTTCTATTAACACCAAATATCAAAGTTAATTACAACATGACTCTCTTTTGACACTGCTTCGAAGCTAACTTCTTGGGTTCCTACACAGATCCTTCAAGCATCTCCTCATAAATGAGGCTCTTCCTTGGATAGCCCAATAAGGATAAGGAGAGACTGCAAGATACCAGATATATAAAATATGCAGAACAGAAACGAAATGCTAGAAATAACAGAATAACAGTGAAATATCCAGCATAATCTTCACAATACACATAAATGATAT